>OW804099.1:7598671-7602028 GCA_942159475.1 Sthenelais limicola | reverse complement strand
GGCACGCCGGCCCTCGCCTAATGCTAGAGGCCTGACACCCGCTATGGGAAAGGCCCCGATCAGGAGGACTCGGACGGGGGCGCGACGCACCAGGGGTCGTCCTAAACACCACATTCCCCACTGCCGCAGCGGCAGGGGGTTGGGCGCTGGGCTCTTCCCGCTTCACTCGCCGTTACTGGGGGAATCCTAGTTAGTTTATTTTCCTCCGCTTAGTGATATGCTTAAGTTCAGCGGGTAATCCCGCCTGATCTCAGGTCGAAGAAAAGGTTTTTGGAACCGCTGTCTTTCCCTACTCCGTCTTTGGTCGAGTCAGGGGTTTGCTACAGAGAGCAGGGCAATTGGTTTAGAACCGGGCTGCCGCTGCAACTTTGCTGCTCCCTTTCCCAACGGAGGTGGGGGACGCGGCCCAGAATTGGGCTCTTCTTGGGGCGGTGTGATAGAGAATTTCTTCTCCTCTCAGCGCCCAATCCCTCTCAGCCAGGCAGTAAAGTCCAACCGGAGGAGAGTGTTCAACCGACCCTGAGACAGACGTGGCCCCGGGAATGCCCGGGGGCCGCAATATGCGTTCAAGATGTTGATGTTCAATGTGTCCTGCAATTCACATTAGTTCACGCAGCTGGCTGCGCTCTTCATCGACACACGAGCCAAGTGATCCACCGCTAAGAGTTTTTCTCTTGTTTCTTTTCCTCTGCCAGGCAGAGTTTGCCACTGCCGGTCGCCGTGAAGCGTCCGACCGAAGCTAGTTTTGTTCAGCCCCTCACGGGGTTTGGTAAGTGGAAAGAAAAAAAGAGCGTCTGTCGGGGCGCCCCAGGAGGGGGTCTTTGAACCTGGCATGTATATATGCTCTCCGAAGCCTTCTTGCGAAGGTCTCGGAAGGTACCCCAGTCGACACTCGAAGCTTGCCTCCATCACACGGCGCACCGGGCCACGAACGGAGCAGTAAGATGGCCCGAGAAAGGGAGAGAGGACAGTGTGTCGCCCTCAACTCTCTCGCCCGGGACTTTCGGACTTGTGCGTGAGCTACTTGTGGCAATCCTTTTTGAGGGGACTGACAAGTACTTTCGGTAATGATCCTTCCGCAGGTTCACCTACGGAAACCTTGTTACGACTTTTACTTCCTCTAAATGATCAAGTTCGATCGTCTTCCCGGCGTCCGCGGCTCGACGGACGTGCCGCCGTGCCGGGGCCGGTCCGAGGATCTCACTAAACCATTCAATCGGTAGTAGCGACGGGCGGTGTGTACAAAGGGCAGGGACGTAATCAACGCGTGCTGGTGACACGCGCTTACTGGGAATTCCTCGTTCATGGGGAAGAATTACAAGCCCCAATCCCTAGCACGAAGGGGGTTCAGCGGGTTGCCCGACCCTGCCGGGACAGGGCGCCGTGCACGCTGGTCCCTTCAGTGTAGCGCGCGTGCGGCCCTGAACATCTAAGGGCATCACAGACCTGTTATTGCTCAATCTCGCGTGGCTGAACGCCACTTGTCCCTCTAAGAAGTCGGCGCCGGCCGGGAACGAGGCCCGTTTGGGGAACCGGCGGACTAGTTAGCAGGCTAGAGTCTCGTTCGTTATCGGAATTAACCAGACAAATCGCTCCACCAACTAAGAACGGCCATGCACCACCACCCACTGAATCGAGAAAGAGCTCTCAATCTGTCAATCCTAACAGTGTCAGGGCCAGGTGAGTTTCCCCGTGTTGAGTCAAATTAAGCCGCAGGCTCCACTCCTGGTGGTGCCCTTCCGTCAATTCCTTTAAGTTTCAGCTTTGCAACCATACTTCCCCCGGAACCCAAAGACTTTGGTTTCCCGCAAGCTGCCCGCCGGGTCATGGAAACAACTCCGGCGGATCGCTAGTCGGCATCGTTTATGGTCAGAACTAGGACGGTATCTGATCGTCTTCGAACCTCTGACTTTCGTTCTTGATTAATGAAAACATGCTTGGCAAATGCTTTCGCAGTAGTCCGTCTTGCGGCGATCCAAGAATTTCACCTCTAACACCGCAATACGAATGCCCCCGGCCGTCCCTCTTAATCATTACCTCGAGTTCCGAAAACCAACAAAATAGAACCGAGGTCCTATTCCATTATTCCATGCACCATTATTCGGGCGGAACGCGCCTGCTTGGAACACTCTAATTTTTTCAAAGTAAACGTCCTGGCCACCGCCGGCACTGCAGTGAAGAGCACCGACGAGCGTCCAGAGGGTGAGAGACCGGGAAAAGACGACTGCCGATCCGCATCCCCGCGAGGGAACCGACCTAGACACAGACGCCATCGAGCAGTGAACCACCGCGAGGTGGACCGCTCGCCCGGATCCGAGATCCAACTACGAGCTTTTTAACTGCAACAACTTTAATATACGCTATTGGAGCTGGAATTACCGCGGCTGCTGGCACCAGACTTGCCCTCCAATGGATCCTCGTTAAAGGATTTAAAGTGTACTCATTCCAATTACGGGGCCTCGAAAGAGTCCCGTATTGTTATTTTTCGTCACTACCTCCCCGTGTCGGGAGTGGGTAATTTGCGCGCCTGCTGCCTTCCTTGGATGTGGTAGCCGTTTCTCATGCTCCCTCTCCGGAATCGAACCCTGATTCCCCGTTACCCGTTACGATCATGGTAGGCAGGTCACGTACCATCGACAATTGATAGGTCAGACATTTGAAAGAAACGTCGCCGGCTCGAGGCCCTGCGATCGGCACAGAGTTATTCAGAGTCACCAGAGCGACGGGGCCGCCGAAACGGACACCCGATTGGTCTTGATCTAATAAAAGCAGTCCTCCCGCGAGAGTCGGACAGTGTCGTCATGTATTAGCTCTAGAATTGCCACAGTTATCCAAGTAGGATTGTACGATCTAAGGAACCATAACTGATCTAATGAGCCATTCGCAGTTTCACCGTTGTACAGTCTGTACTTACACATGCATGGCTTAATCTTTGAGACAAGCATATGACTACTGGCAGGATCAACCAGATAGCTGTCGGGTGGACGAAATGTCAAGAGACGGCAGAAAACCGGGCAGAACCCAGAGAACCGCCGCCGTTGCCATAGATCCAGACGGTTAGGGGTTTGGCCATCCCCGAAACCTTTTCCCGAAACAAACAAGGGAGGCGCCCCCGGAAAGAGTATTTGCTCTGACTGGGAACGCACTCCTCTACGAAACCTTCACTCGCAAGCCTGCTTCCCTTTGCAGGGGCAGGCGACAGGACCGAATCTTGGCATCTTACAAAGACACGAGAGAACTCGACCTATCCCCAACGCGTTCCGACGAACATTACCCGTCCTTGCGGTGTCCAGCTTGCAGGAGACCGAGGCCTCACAGCCGGGCTGGCACTTTTTTGCCTTAAAGTTTGTCAAGGAG
>OW804099.1:7495799-7517195 GCA_942159475.1 Sthenelais limicola | reverse complement strand
AATTTACTCAATGTGTCGAGCTGCCAATTGTACATTTTCTGCCCCTCCCCGTACATTTGATCATTGCCCACCCGCCTTGTCTAATCTATCTTCCCCCAATGCTGTAGCAAAGGTCGCCTGGGGCTAAGCTTTGACCTTGTTACCAGATAGTCAGTGTGTCAGGCAATGCCAGAAATCTAATAAACATCACACCGCAACTTATACTATACTTTTTTACCCGCTTACTATGGTGTACCTTTGACTCAAACTCTTGGTTTTACACCAGCTTTGGTATTATATGTCAGTTATTAGACACAGCCTAAGTAAAATGTAGTATACTACCACAGGAACTGCCTATGACAGTTTGGACCTGTGACAGTTTGGGAAGACATCCTGCAGGATGTATTTGTAGTATACTGGTAGGACCACTTATAAAAGCTATGTACCAGAAACAATGTGTAAAACACAGCATTACATAGTACAGTCTAGGCCCAAACATGAGAGAGTCCCTTCAAATGCAGGGAAAGCCTCTCGCCTCAAACCGCAAAGTGTCATTATAATTCCATTAAGATCGCAAAATGTCATTATATTCCCATTAAAACACCTTGTCCTAGGCCAGGAAACCGGTTAGCGAAGTAGGCTGACATACCATTCTTATCTGACCTGAGGTGAGGGTTTGGACCTAGAGTGAGAAAGCCTTTGAGGCCATCATGTGACAGGGAATGACAATTTTTTCATTTTAGCAGCTTTCCTTCTCTTTCTCCTTGACAAGGTTGTTGATATAATGCACTTTATAATAATGGTAATGGCAACCATCTTGGCAATTGAATCTTGTGGGAGAAGAGTAAAAATGGCGAGTGTTTAAAAAGACCGAACCCCAGGGGAGGTCTTTGATGGACGCTAGATGCCAGATGGTGCCGCTAGGGGGCAGTACCCCCGACCCTAGTTCCACTTCCTCCCGCCTCCTTATTTATATATTAGTTGTCATATATGTCATGTGTTGAGGTGTACGTCGCAAAGAATAAAGTTTTTCAAATGTTTCCCCCCCCCCCTCTTCACGAGTAAGATTTTTTTTTATTTTTGGCGTGTCAATGCGCTTAGTAGTAGTTAGCTGTACATTGTACTAAATCTGTGAAAATATTGATATCTCGAAATGACTTATTATTCCTGTGACTCATCACATATTCTCTGTGTGAAACTTAATCATAATATCCGCTGTCACGTCAAACGTCACGTCAAACGTCACGTCAAACGTCACGTCAACATCACGTTAGAACTTCCAAGGGGAAGAAATTGATTAAATTGCTCTCCATGACGTTTC
Source organism: Sthenelais limicola (assembly GCA_942159475.1). Taxonomy (NCBI): domain Eukaryota; kingdom Metazoa; phylum Annelida; class Polychaeta; order Phyllodocida; family Sigalionidae; genus Sthenelais; species Sthenelais limicola. The sequence continues at coordinate 7,515,895 of OW804099.1, read as the reverse complement.
GAACTCAATTTCATTTTCATTATTTTTTTTGTTAATATGAAAAATAGACGAAAATGAAATAAAAAACAAATGCGAAAGATTCTTGGAAATGTTGACATGAAGTTTGATGTAGTTATAGATGCAGGCTTTAGTTAGAATGATTCATATTCAATTAAATAAACAATTCGATTAAATCGTTATTAATAAGAAATCAGAAATGATTTTCTATATTCCTTTTTACACAATTCATGTATATACATTTCCACTACTCCAATTTTATTTAATGACATTTCGCTTATTTAGTCACTTTTGTTAAATTAGGTTGAAAAATATATAAAAATATGAATATAGATAGAAGGTATTTGTCTTAAATTAAATTGGACCTTTTGAATTAAATTGAAGATTTTCATCCCCTTTGACCCCTCTACATAGTCAGTTCACCCATAGTGTATCCTTTCACTCAAATCTCCATAAATCCAACTATATTGATTGGATTCCTCAGATTTGCTATTAATCTGACTGAAGTTCTGGAATTACTGCCAGCTTAGGAGATAAGCTCTGATGGGTCTGGGACTTGTGGCTATGTGGGAGATAGGAGGTAGATTGGAGACAGATAGTGCGTAGGCTGGTAGGTAAAATGATGTGTATATGTGCTACCTGGTATGTCAGGTATGCTACGCCTATAGGCTATATGTTATCTGCTATATGGGTCAGATTTTCAGAAAATGTACAATTGGCAGCTGTACACATTGAGTAAATTCTGCTAAATTAGGCTGCAATTTGGTCAACATTAGGTAAATTTGAGTATATTTGACATTGCATTGATTCTAGCAATTCGTTCGGTTAGATTGAACTGTATTTTGAACTTTATTTTTGACTGAAATTTGGGTTATTTGAGAGGATTGGCAAAAGCGAATTATACATTTTCTGAAAATCTGACCCATATCATACTGGGTGAAATCGCCAGAAAATGTACAATTGCCCTTCACCGATCGTCTGAGATAATCCAAATGTAAGACAAAAATAAGGTTCAAAATTCAGTCCAACGTAACCAAACAGATTGTTTGAATCAAGGCAATATCAAATATACTCAGATATACCCATTTTTCAGTCTAATTTAACAGAATTGACTAAATATGTAGATCTACCGATTGTACATTTTCTGAAGATCTGACACTACTATAGGTCCATAAGTGCATTGGGGAACATTTAGTTAAAAACATTGGCAGTGCAAGTGAGGAAAACATGTGAGGGAACCTTGGCTTGGAGGTATTAGTGTAGTAGTGAGTTAGGGCAGTCTAGGCCCAAGAGTTCAAGAGAGCCCCTCCAAACTGAGGGAAAGCCTCTCCGCAAAACCGCAAAATTACATTACCCATTAAGACACCTACTCCAGGGCCAGGAAAACCATTAGCGCAGTAGGCGTCCAATCACTGGAAGTATGTATTAGATGCCCTTAATGTTTACATTCATTGGAATGCCCTTGGTCTCATCTTTTCAAATATCTGGTCCTGGGTAAGACCATAAAGTGCCTTTCTGTCTCTTTTCTCTGTCTCTCTCTCCCTTCTTCTCTACCTCTATTTCCTGGGTATGATCATAAACTGCCTCTCTCTCATCTCTCCCGCCCTTGATAGAACCTTCAATGTGTTGATAAGGGCGTAAAGCAACCGATCTCACCCACTCACTCTATGATTTGCTATTTTTTGGATGCTATGTTATCTATATTATTAAATATATATAACTTTTTTTTTAGTTAACCTGTATATATTGGAATATTCCGAAGATTACCTTTAGGGCTTACATACATGAATGGTGAATTACGCACTATGTATAACTCTTGTATACTATCTTGCCTCGGGGAAACTGACGCTGGGTATCTATCCCAGAGCATTTTGTATATTTGTTTATTTTTTTCTCCCTGACCTTTTTTCACCCAGCCTCGCTTTGAATCATCATTCTGACCTGATCTGGTTTTCTCCATCTGGAGCTAATAGTGCCCCCCCCGCGCCACCACACATACACATGTATACACACCTCTCTATCTCATACTCCCTCCTTTTTACTCGCCACATTTTTACTTTCTCACACTCTCTCATGGATGTTCCTGTAGGTTTCCTTTTCTCACATCCTTGCAACTTGTATCATCGCCATTCCCCCTGTGGCTCTGTCTCTGTCTCTCTGTGGCTCAGTCTCTGTCTCTATCTGTCTGTGGCTCTGTCTCTGTCTCTCTCTGTGGCTCTGTCTCTGTCTCTATCTCTATTTCTCTGTCTCTGCCTCTGCCTCTTTGTCTCTCCCACAGCATCCCAAGATTTCTCCTCTGCTTTTTCTTTTCCCTTACATTCCATTCCCACTCTCAATCTCTCGGTCTTTAAGTTTTTCCTTCGTCCCTCCCCCTCGCCCTGCTCCTCCTCCACCCTCCCTCCTCTACCTCCCCTCTATCTGTTTCCCTCTAACCATCCCCGTCCCTCTCATTCTCCCCTTCCACTGCCCCCCCCCACTCCCCCCCCCCTTCCCCTGCCCCCCACTTCCCCACCCTTCCCCTGCCCCCCCCCCCCCACTTCCCCCACCCCTCCCCTAGGGCCCCACCCTCTATCTATTACATGACTGTTGCCAACTAAACACAGCTCAGTCAGATAATGCTGCATCCAGCTTCTCTATGCATACATCACACATACATACAGTAGTAATGGAGGGGCCAGGTCTGAGAGCTGCTCCGAGTGGTTCAAGGGGTAAATACTACTCTACACTCCCACTACTCACTACCCACTCTATAAGTACACTTGTACTCGGGGCATAGAAACCTGCTGCACAACAAATAATCCTAATGTTCCTCCTGGTTGGGGACTTAAATCTGTTTGTCTCACTGTTTTTTTAATTGTTTTTATTTTGCCCCTGGCTTAATGAGAAGAATTGATAATATTGCTTTATATTATAATAGCAACTTACCTAAGGTTTTACAAGGGCAAATGAGGGCGCTTTCAGGGACACTACAACTTGCTCCCATTGAATTTTAGCAATGGTTCTGTGCGTTGAATATCGGCACACTTATTATATAGGTGGTCATTTTTCAAGGCAGAGGGAGCTAGACACTAATGGATACAATTATCAATGTTATTAGAATAATATTTTTAAAAAAAATCAAAAAAATATTCTAACAGAAATATCACACAACATCAGTTACGTGTAAACTGTCTCCAAGTATCTCCCCTCTTCATTTTCTCATAATAATGGGTCAGATTTTCAGAAAATGTACAATTCGCCTTCACCAATCCTCTCAAATAACCCACATTTATGACAAAAATGAGCTTCAAAATGCAGTTTAACATAACAGAACTGATACCTTAAATCAATGCAATACCAAATATACTCAGATATACCTGGTATTCTTCACCTTTCAGCCTAATTTAGGAGGATTTCCTTAATGTGTAGAGCTGCCAATTGAACATTTTCTGAAAATCTGACCCTAATAATAATAGAAGAGTTGAAGAGGAGGAAAAGAGGAAGGACACAGATAATGGCCATTGCTTATAAATAGTTGTGGGGAAGTAGCGAGACTAATATACGCCCGATCTATCATGTTGCAGGTGTCAGGGATGCGTTTAGTGGGGCCGGGTGATATTAGCCTGTGGATACAAGGACAATATAATACTAGAGGAGATACGTCCTGCCCGGTGTTTGCTTATGTCACACCTCGAGTATAGCATGTACTCATATGCCTGACAATATAAGTGCTTTAATATATCACCGCTAATAATTGTTTGCTACACTTAGACCTACACACGTTCTCTCTCTGTTTCTCTCTCTGTCTGTCTCTCCTTCTCTGTATCTCTTCGTGTCTCCATTTCTCCTGTCCCTCTGCCTCTCTCTTCTCTCTCTCTCTCTTTGTCTCTGTCTCTCTTTCCTTCTCTCTGTCTCTCTCTCTCCCTCCCTCTCTCTCTCTCCCTCTCTCTCTCACTCTCTCTGTCTCCTCTCTCCTGTCCTTGTCTTTCTCTCCCTGTCTTTCTCTTCGTGTCTCCTTTTCTCCTGTCCCTCTCTCTCTCTTTTCTCTCTCTTCTTTCTCCTTCTCTCTCCCTCTCTCTGTGTCTTTGCATGTCTGCCTTTCTCCTATCCCTCTGCCTGTCTCTCTCTCTTCCCTCTTTTTTTCTCTCTCTCCCTCTCTCTGTATCTTTGTGTCTGTCCCTCTGCTTGTCTCTCTCTTCTCTCTCTCTTCCCTCTCTCTCTCAATCTCTCTGTAATTCTGCCTCCCCCCCCTCTCTCTCTCTCTCCATCCTTGTTCTATCACACTGACTGTCTCTGCTCTCTTTGCTATGGTAAATTACACTTTCTGACCTCTTCCCTCTTCCCTCTCCTTCGTTTTGAATACATACATATAAGGACTGTCCACTGTCAAAACAAAAGGCTCTCTAGTACAAACGGTACTGTAAACTCTTGTATGATACTTTATACTTCAATATCATATATCTTATTATTCCTTTTAAAATATTTTTAAATAAATTTATTTGAAATGTTACCAACATTAAACACCAAACATCTATAATTAGTGATAATTAATTATAATTAGTTATGATCTACTTCAGGTTAAAACATTCCCTTGCCGTGTTCTGTTCAGGAACCACTTTATCTAATAGTGTATACGGTTATTAGACACAGGGATATGTAACATATGAATAATGATGGATCCAATATGACCCGACACCCAAGGGTAATTACATATCTCTCTCTTCCCCTATTAGTGAAGTGATTGTTCTTTTTGTGGCTAGTACTCCCTCTCTCTCACACACTCACTCACTGCTAGTACTGGTATGGGGGAGTTGGCTTCTACCTTTTTTTTTAGATTTTAGTTTGAAAGGAATTATTGGAGTTTTATCAAAGTCAAAAAGTATCTAAATGATTTCTGAAGCTAAGTTAGTGCAACAGTTGGGAGACCTGCCTAAACAGATGTTCCCTAAAAAATAAAAATAAAAGATATTGATAATAATAAAAATATATCTGAATTCAGGGGTTGAATATCTGTTGCTATTCCAGTGTAAAATATGGTGTGGCAAAACAAGGCTTCATCTTTATAGCATTCTGGATTCCTTGAATTAAAAAGAGTTAAAATTCTCAAAGTTTGATTTTCTTGTCACAGAGAACTTTGTCTTTAAACCAGTTCAAAATATTCTGTACATATATTTCTGCCCTGAATAATAATAATAACTCACTTTATTATTATTATTTTTGCATTAACTCAACTTCTATTCATAACATATATAAACTGATGGGTCGAAATACTGCTAACCGATTGAAAGTGGTTCGTGGTTTTTCATATTTCCCAGGCAAAAGGACGATGACGATAGTAGAATTTCTCCTGTTTTTTCGTTTTTTTAAATGGAAGGTCTCTGCTATATTCAGTTACTGACACACTATAGTACTCAAATGCCATATTGACGGGATCATAAGTGATTGTTCTTTTCGTTCCTAGACCCCCCCCCCCCTCCCTCCCCCTCTGTCCCACTCACTCACACTCTCCGGGTTGGCAGTAATATAGATGACAGGGCTATTGAGTCAGATTTCCAGAAAATGTACAATTGGCAGCTTTACACATTTAGTAACTTCTGCTAAATTAAGCTGCAATTTGGTCAATACTAGGTAAATTCGAGTATATTCGGCATTGCATTGATTCTAGCAATCTGTTTGGTTAGGTTGAACTGTATTTTGAACTTTATTTTCGTCTGAAATTTGGGTTATTTGAGATGATTGTTGAAGTTGAATTGTACATTTTCCGAAAATCTGACCCCTATAGATGACAAGGTTATTATCATTTGTAGGAAGAGTGTTGTGAGTGAGCCTCTGCCAAGGTTTATTTCCAACTTGGGTGAAGTGTTGGCAAGGCTGGGAGGATTGTTTGTGTGTCCTGGTGTGGAAGGACCCTCTTTGACATGGATTTAGGTTTTCCCTTTCATCCCACATCCACTAGATTAAACATGTGTGGTCACCATAGTCTCTGTGTAAACTAGGGCTTGGTATTTCTTGATATTTTTCTTTTTTTATGTTGATCCCATTTCATGATAAATTAAGCTTAAGTCTGAGACTGGAGGTTATGTGGATTTTGTACATGGGTTACGTTTTCAGAAATTGTACAATTGGCAGCTGTACACATTCAGTAAATTCTGCTAAATAAGGCTGCAATTTGGCCAATATTAGGTAAATTCGAGTATATTTGGCATTGCACTGATTCTAGCAATCTGTTTGGTTAGGTTGAACTGTATTTTGAACTTTATTTTCGTCTAAAATTTGGGTTATTTAAGAAGATTGGTGAAGGTGAATTGTACATTTTCTGACGATCTGACCCACATACTGTATTGTTACCTATACGTGGATTGTTGTTTTGTAGACGTGGTAGTATTCTGCTAACTTGTTCTAGGACCCAAATGTGCAGCAAAGTGTTTTCATGGACTATTTAGCCATAAACTATTAAAGATGAATTCTCAGCGAATTTCAGTTTTCACAAAAATCCAGCAAAATGAAAAACTTCGAGGAATTCAATGAAATACTCATTTCCCCTCATTTTCAATTCTCAAATCTTTCATTCTACATCACTAGAGATGATAGGAAGAAAGAAAGAAAGAACTTCGTGTCTATTCATCCATTACAAATCCTATTACAAACTATCCACCCTCGTATTCTTTTTTTTCTTCTTTTTTGACAAGTTTTATTCATCATATCCAGCCATCTTGGCGCATACAATACTAAAACATGCTATTAATTCAGTTTTTCATGAAATCTTTTTTTAGTTTTATTGGATTTTCTTATTTTCGACCAACTTCAATACTTACTTTTTTTCTATCAAAAGCAATTCAACTAGAGCCTTCTGGTAATCTTAAATATATCCCAGCAGAATTAATTCTACAGCTTAGGAAGAAATAGTGAGGTTATACTTGGCAAATAGCCAAGATTTATAGGTGAATAAGACCTCCCCTGGTAGTATGGAGTCTTGTATAAGGGGAGTTTTTATCTACATAATAATGATTAATTTGGATGGATTTTCCGCCTTCAACACCAACAAACAGTGGCCTTTTAAGTAAGCTCCTGATGCCCTCCGAGAGACATTTGTGGTGGAAATAATCATGTTAATTATCTGTACCATACTTTCTGGGGCAGAGCCAAGGGTATAAAATAGGGGGGGGCGTGGAAGTCATGAAGTATGAAGTTATGTGCACTTTACCTTCTCCTTTACCAAATAATCCAAATTTAAGACAAAATAAGCTTCAGAATTTACACCTTCCTCCAGTAAGATTAGATATATAAAATAGATAATAAATACCAAAAAAAAGAATAGATTCCCCCCAAAACAACACTTCCCATCATATAACCCTACGGTATGGTACCCCTCCAACCTCTCTCCCCTTCCTTGAACTAGTTTCTTTTCTTTGCTTCATTCCTTATTAAATACACAACACGTTATCTTAGGTTGACGTAGATCTTAGACTCTATACTAGACCCCCCCCCCCCCCTATCCTCTTCATGGACAGCTATGGCCTCTCCCCGTGTCTGAGAGGGACTTATTAAGTCGGTGTCAAGCGCCTATTTACCTGTGAGTCACGCATGGTCGACCTTAGGTCACCGTTCCTTGCCTTTCAGGTGAAGATAGCGTCGGAAAGGGAGAAATAGAGAGGAATGGCTATGGGTCGAGTCTAACACATATATACAATCTGCTTTCGGGTGATTTTGTAAATTTTAATTATTTTTACCTTATACTATTTGAAATAAATTATATTGGGCTGTACATTTGACAAGTAAATTTATATTATTGTACCATGTAGAAATTCTCTATTACATCTTTTAGGCTTTGATTCCCTCCGTTTGAAGAGACTCTCTCATCTTTGGGCCTAGACGTAAAATGAATTTAGTTTTATCTTCTTATTTGGTTGACCATGTCCAGACGACAGAGCTTATACTACCTACTACACTCTGTTCGAGACCTACGTAGAGTAAACATCAAAGCGACCCAATGGTAACCCTACGGCAAGCCGCTCCAAGTAGATCTCGAATAGAGTGTAGAGGTGTGAAGATGCTTTCATGAGAGGACCACCGACCTTGGGAAAATGATGTAAATGGGTCAGATTTTCAGAAATGTACAATTGGCAGCTGTACACATTTGGGAAATTCTGCTAAATTAGGCTGTTAAATGAAGAATACCGGGTATATCTGAGTATATTTGGTACCGCATTGATTTAAAGTATCAGTTCTATTATGTTAAACTGCATTTTGAAGCTCATTTTTGTCTTAAACGTGGGTTATTTGAGAGGATTGGTTAAGTAGAATTGTACACTTTTTGAAGATCTGACCCATATATGTGTGAAGATGGTATTCATGAGAGGACCTTGGGAGAATGATGTAAATATCACTTTCAAACTCCTGAAGCACCTTTGTAAGGGGCATGGCGTGCTAGCAAGAAAGGGGGAAAGAAAGGGGGAAAGAAAGGGGGCAAGAAAGGAGTAAGAAAAGGTGTGAAATTGGACCCTAGTTGGCAGAAAAGCTGAAGGTGAAGTCTGATGCTAATTGGTTGAGATGGAGTGGGGTCGGTGGTCCCTCATGACTTACTCTATTCACTTGTTAAAAATGCTCTCCCAATTAAATTTGCTCTAGAAGTCATTTCTATTTTTGGGTGTCTTTCTGGTCCATTGAAAAACCTGTCCTAGCAATTTTTTAAAAGTCATTTAAAAATATCGACAAGCTTTCTTGTTGTAAAAGCAAATTATCTGCTAAGAATTTAGTTCCATTCATCTATTAAAGACAGAATTCTGCCGTTTTTTTGGTATCTGAATTTCTTCTTTTCAAACTTGGGGACTCAACTCCGGATTCGTGGTATATCAAGTTATGTGGAAAAGTGAAAAACATTCTGAAAGGCAGTTTTAAAGCAACAGTCTAGGCCCAAAGATGAGAGAGTCCCTTCAAACGAAGGGAAAGCCTCTCGCCCCAAAGCGCAGCGTCATTTATGATTATAATTCCATTAAAACAGCAAAATTCCATTATAATCCCATTAGAATGTCTTATAGCGGAACTCCACTATAGGTAAAAAACGGCGCCAACAGGCAAAAACGGCTGCGACGAATTTTTTGCGATGAAATATCTAATCAAGTTAGATATTTTGCAATTGTTGGCAACAAATAAATGTGTTGCCAACAACCTATTTTACCCCCTCATCCACTAGAATTTTTAGTCATGTCGAATTTTCCGAATTTTTAGAAATGTCGGCGACAAATTTTGCCTGTTGGCGCGTTTTTTACCTATAGTGGAGTTCCGCTATTATCCTAGTCCAGGAAATCAATTAGCGAAGTAGGCATCCAATCACTGACATACCATTCTTATCTGATCTGAGGGTTTGGACCTGGACTGGCAACGAGTATATGGGTCAGATTTTCAGAAAATGTACAATTCAACTTTGCCAATCTTCTCAAATAACCCAAATTTCAGATGAAAATTAAGTTCAAAATACAGTTCAACCTAACCAAACAGATTGTTAAAATCAATGCAATGCTGAATATACTCAAATTTACCTAGTATTGACCAAATTGCAGCCTAATTTACTTATAGTTCACTAAATGTGTAGAGCTGCCAATTTCTGAAAATCTGACCCATATAATTTTCACAGTTGATCAAAGTATATGTACCAAACTGTAACTCGGTTTATCAAAGTATGTGTACCAAACTGTAACCCTGTTGCTCAAAGTATGTGTACAAAACTGTAACCCTGTTTTGAGAACGGCGTGAGTCTAATACATGGGAAGTGTGCTGTTAATATAAGTATTACCCATTTATTTACCCATCTCGCCATATTTATGTATTATGTCACATATAACTTACACTTCACTGAGTGGAGCGTACTCGCAATCCCAACGGGTGGGGAAACGGAGACACTACTAGAAAGGATGGTTCTTGGGGATAGATACACTATGCCCTTGACAGTCACCCCTGTCAATAGGGGACTTGCATGTGCCACTGCGCATGTCTATTACAATGCATCATGGGATGGGTTCTGTTGAAAAGTGACATTACAAATATGTAGCAACATTTTTTTATCAAAAATTGCAAGAATGCTTTCATCAATAGCAAAGTGTGTACTATAAATGATTTATGAAAACCAAATGCATGATGGGAATGATGTGGACTTGTGTTATGGAAACATGTATAACACATGGATATTGACATTAGAGCATTAATAAACATTCCATGCTGAACATGGCAAGTTTTATATAGATTTTAGACTGTACCATTAGTCCCATAATTCCATGCGAATCAAGATTCCAAATGACGGCTATGCAACTCCCCTATTTAATGTTATTTCCGGATTAGTTTGGCTTAACTTCAATCATCGTTACCACTTTGTAGCAGGGAAATAGACCTTACATCTCCCAGTTTGCACAGGCAAAACCTTTCAATTATTTTATTATGTTCGTGAAACTTTTGTTTTAAGAGTGTAGAAGGAAAGGGTTAAAAGATAGGGCACATGCATTTATCTGACTTTTAACTCCCTGTTTGTTTTAAGAGTGTGTGAGGCTTGGGTTGGAGGATGGGTGTACTACTACAAGTGGTACCAAGTGTGTACTGAGTGTCTGGTATTCAGGGTTTGTTGATGCACGTATAACTACTGCAGCATCTGCCCCACTCCACACACACTATACTGGATCCCAACCCCTTGCACGCTAACCCTATACACCCCCAGCGTTTATAAATAAATACAGTCATCAGTGGGAATTCGGATGAGCATAGAATAGGGGAGTTGCATGTCTCACTTATGCGCATGTCTATCACAGTGCATCCTGGGACGGATTCAGTTCAAGCCTGACATATGTTTATAAAAAATTGCAAAAATGTTTTTACCAACATCATAATTGTATAAATGATCAAAGAAAACCAAATGCATGATTGGAAATTGTACAATTCACCAATCCTCTCAAATAACCCAAATTCAAGACAAGAAATGAGGTTCCAAATTCAGTTCAACCTAACCAAACAGATTGCTAGAATCAATGCAATGCCGAATATACTGAAATTTACCAAGTAATTGACCATATTGAGCCTAACTTAGCAGAATTTACTCAATGTGTACAGCTGCCAATAATAACTGTACATTTTCTGAAAATCTGACCCTGGTGGACAGGATCAATCCCTCACAAACATGACACTTGCATATTCTGTTGAACATCATGAAAGTTGTAAGACAAAAGATGATAAATCTACCCCGTGGTTAGCAGCTGTATGACAGCTAATCGTTATTAGATGATTAATGGGCAAACAGTCGTCAAATATTAATTATGTTGAAAATGTAGACACTTTGGCGTCAGCGAGCTGTTTTCAAATTAATTTAATTGCTTTTCAATGATTTCGTACACATAGGCATGATAATTTGGAATGATTCTAAATAGGGGGGACATGTACATTCACTACAAAAAGCATTCAACCCTTCAACTCTCCCTCTCCCCCTCCCTCTCTCTCCCTCCCTCTCCCCCTCCCTCTCCCCCTCCCTCTCTCTCTCCCTCTCTCCCTCTCTCCCTCTCTCCTCCCCCTCTCTCCCTCTCCCTCTCTTTCGCTTGCCGACTTCCCTCTGAGTCTCACCCATTCTTTTCTATTCCTCTTCCCCTTTCCCCGCCACACACACCTCACCCTATACCAACCCATACAACCCACTCTATTCCCCTTTCCCTCCCTCCTTCCCCCCCATCTCCTACTAACTCTCCCTCTCTCCTCTAACTCTCCCTCTCCCTCTCCCTGTCCCATTCCCCTTCGCCCCTCCCTCTATCTCTCCCCTCCCCTCCCCACCCTCACCCCACCACAACCCATACAACCCACTCTCTAAAAGCCCAACCCATGTTGCTACAGAAAGCCATTGCTATATTGTATCCATGTTAGATGCAGCATTTGTAGGGTTTTTGTGCTGTGTCCTGCTGCCTGTGCCTGCAGTAGACAGGCAGGCGCCAGGCCTACCATAACGCCATAGCATCATACAACACACTATAGATCCACCTGGTAAGGTACGGACTGTTGCTGAAACCCTTGGGACATCCAGGGGCTGGCTTGACAACAGTCTAGGCCCAAAGATGAGAGAGTCCCTTCAGATGGAGGGAAAGCCTTTCGCCTTAAACTGCTAACTGCCATTATAATTATATTGATACTGCAAAATGTCATTATAATTCCATTTGAACGCCTAGTCCTAGACCAGGAAACCGATTAGCAAAGTAGGCATCCTATCACTGACATGTCATTCTTATCTGATCTTAGGGTTTGGACCTGGATTGAGAAGATCTAAATATTCGATGTCCTATTATTTTTGAATAAATGAATCCATATTATTTTGGAAATAACCTGGAATGTTGGCCAATCCTTTTGTTCAGGGTGTTTGTCTAAATTGTCCTTTTAAACTGATACGTTTCAGTATTGATAAATGTGCGGAGGCGTCCTAATAAGAATTTAATTATTATTTGGAAAAGACCTTAATTATACATTGACCTATACTATTGGCTGTCTGGGGACATGATTTACCCTCTCCATCTATAGATTTAGATTGAGATCAATTACCAATGCTTGATCCAATGTCGCATAAATCTGTCCTTGATAAGCCCGCAGCAGCAAAATAATTGATTGGGCCGAGAATCAATTTGCTGAGGGACAACAACAACCCAGGTTCATTAAACTTTCAACACAATTAGTTAGCACGTCATCAAACGTCATCAAACGTCATCAAACGTCGCCGCTGTCTGGGATACAGACGCAGCAGACGTCATGCTATCAACGTGAAAACTCACTCTAGGCCCGAAGATGAGAGAGTCCCTTCAAATGGAGGGAAAGCCTCTCGCCTGGTAGGACCACTTATAAAAGCTATGTACCAGAAACAATGTCTAAAACACAGCATTACATAGTACAGTCTAGGCCCAAAGTTGAGAGAGTCCCTTGAAACGGAGGGAAAGCCTCTCAGGCCTCAAACCGCAAAGTGCCATTATAATTCCATTAAGACCGCAAATCTTTGTTAAAGTGTTTTCCCGAGAATTTCACAATTGTGATACTTTTTATCACGAGAAATTGGTGCAATCATATTATATTTTAAATGATATACAATATAGACGAATTACACATTTTGGCGTTAATTGTTTATTAATGTATATTTGTGAAGTGCACCTGTAATATGTTGACAACCTGGCCCGTGAGTGCGTTTGTCTATAATCTCCCAATATCATCATGCGTTATCTGATGTGTTACCTGATCCTTTGTCAGCATTGGGGAGTAGATGACCGTAGAAACGCATTACGCAAGGATATATTGAATACACTTAACGCGATAAATCCCCCCAAAATGATAACATTCCCACAAAGAGACATTGTGAATGTAACACCGTGAAAAATATCAATTTTGGGACTCATGTTATGACTTATTTTTCTGAAACATATCATATATGGACGTGGGTATAGGTGACCTGGGTGCATATATTGTAATGTATAGGTGGTATGTATTGCTGGATTATCCCTCTAATCCTGTCTACCTTATCTGTTATAGACTTACTGGTATAACATGTTATTCATGATAACACGTATAACCTGTATCAGTTGTTCATCTGAGAGTGGGAGCGGGGGGGGGGGGGGGCACAACTGAAGCCCGGCAGTATACTACTGTGAACAGCAGGAAGAAATCCCTCAAAATTGTGGTCAAATAACTTTCAGATGGGTCGGAAATAAGGACTCGAACTGAACAAAAACTTGAAGAACAACAGTTTAATTGGAAATAACTACTTTATCTATCATTTCTCTCTCTCCCTCTCTCTCTCCCTCTCTCTCTCTCTCCATCCATCCCTCTCTCCATCCCTCCCTGATTCTGTCTGTCTGTCACGCTCCCTCACGCTCTCTCTATCTCCCTCCCTCTCTTTCTCTATCTCCCTCTCTCTCTCCCTCTCTCTCTCCCTCCCCCTCTCTCCCTCCCCCTCTCTCTCTCCCTCTCCCTCTCTCCCTCTCTCTCTCCCTCTCTCTCTCTCCCTCTCTCTCCCTCTCTCTCTCTCTCTCTCTCTCTCTATTTATTGTTCTCCCTCCCCTCCCCCCCCCCCCCGACACACCACTTCTAAGTCAGCTGGAAGTGGTAGTAGTTCAGTAGTACTGTAGTAAACCCATGTGTATCCCTGGGTGTATGTATACATTGGGGGGCAGCAGGCCCATGGGGACCGGTGCAGGGTACAACAGCCCAATCATCAAATGATGTTTGTCCTGTAATTTGGGTACAATCACTTTAGGGAATAATTTGTCTAACCCTTGTTAACCCCTGCCACCCCACCCCGCCTCTTCCTCCTCCTTTAGCGATAAATCATCCTTTAGGGGTAGTTTACCCACCCTTGGGACAATATTTGTATTGCAATTGTGCAAACATTATAGCACTTACGGGTCAGATTTTCAGAAAATGTACAATTGGCAGCTTTACACATTTAGGAAATTCTCCTGAAATAAGCTGAAAGATTAAAATAAGCTGAAAAATGAAGAGTGCCGGGTATATATTTGGTATCGCATTGATTTAAAGTATCAGTTCTGTTATGTTAAACGGCATTTTTAAGCTCATTTTTGTCTTAAATGTGGGTTATTTGAGAGGATTGGTGAAGATGAATTTCTAAAAATTTTCTGAAAATCTGACCCTTGTGTGTGTATGGGTGAAATTTACAGAAAATGCACAATTCACATTTAGAAACCCTCCCAAATAACCCGAATTTAATATAAAAATGGGACTCAAAACATAATTCAACATAATCCAAACACATCCTTTGAATCAACTCGATACCGAATATACTCAGATATAGCTAGTATTTATCATTTATCAGTCGAATTTAGCAGAATTTACTAAATGTGTAGAGCTGGCGATTGTACATTTTCTGGTGGCCTGACCCGTACATATGGGTGGAAGTCGCCGGAAAATGTCATCTTCATCGATGCTATCAAAAAACCTAAATTTAAGACAGAAATGGGTTTCAAAATACAGTTCAACTTAACCCAACATATTTATTTAATCACCGCAATATGAACGTATGGTTAGCGAAAGTTCAGTTAATAAAACTGTTAAAAATAAATCAAATATACTCAGATATACATAGCATTTATTATTTATTTCTGTCTAATTTGGCAGAATCTAAAGCTGCCGATTGTACATATTCTGAAGTACTGACCCACATACCTGGTTCTAGATGTAAGGATTTGTGTAATCCACAAGTTTAAGCAGAAAACCCAAACATTTGGTGCATATATTGTGTAAACTATGTCGACAGTGTACTGTAATTTGAGCGCCCCATTTGTCTCAGTTTGTGTTATTTTAGAGGACACGTCCAAACCAATAATTAGGCATCTTCTATACAGACAACTTCGCACACGTGTTTACTGAATGAAACCTAGAATCCTAAAGTGTTTGCCTCACTGTGATATGTGTGTAGATATATATAATATATATAATATATATCATATATATTTGGCAATTACAAGCTCCAATATAGCGGATCTAGTAGAATAGTTCAATATAGTGCTTAGGATGACCTAAAAAATGCATAGATACACTTAGCACAGTCTTGAAATTTGGTACCTGTATTGCTAAGAACATTAAACTGTCAAAAAAATAAAATCATTCCTTTGAAGAGATCTTGTGATAAAAACATTTGAAAACTACAATTTTTGCTACTTGTGACTCATTTTCCTATAACATAACACATCACACACGAAAATCTTACCCATAGAATCATATAAAACATATATAAAAAATATATAAAACATATAAAAAAGTACATGCTATATATGTGTATTCAAGCTGACAACCAACAGGCTACTATAGGCACAAATA
This sequence comes from Sthenelais limicola, assembly GCA_942159475.1. Taxonomy (NCBI): domain Eukaryota; kingdom Metazoa; phylum Annelida; class Polychaeta; order Phyllodocida; family Sigalionidae; genus Sthenelais; species Sthenelais limicola. Next base: position 7,500,085 of record OW804099.1, on the reverse strand, counting down.
CATGGTATTATCTAGAAAACAAATGGATAATACATTGTAGGCCTATTGGTTGTCGGCCATTTTTTGCTGCCAAGCACTGGCTCCTGGGCCCTTATTATACATTAGTCTCATCAGTATACGGTCAGTGACTGTAGAGGTTGTAGGTTACACATCAGTATACGGTCAGTGACTGTAGAGGTTGTAGGTTACACATCAGTATACGGTCAGTGACTGTAGAGGTTGTAGGTTACACATCAGTATACGGCCAGTGACTGTAGAGGTTGTAGGTTACACATCAGTATACGGTCAGTGACTGTAGAGGTTGTAGGTTACGCATCAGTATACGGTCGGTGACTGTAGAGGTTGTAGGTTACACATCAGTATACGGTCAGTGACTGTAGAGGTTGTAGGTTACACATCAGTATACGGTCAGTGACTGTAGAGGTTGTAGGTTACACATCAGTATACGGCCAGTGACTGTAGAGGTTGTAGGTTACACATCAGTATACGGTCAGTGACTGTAGAGGTTGTAGGTTACGCATCAGTATACGGTCGGTGACTGTAGAGGTTGTAGGTTACACATCAGTATACGGTCAGTGACTGTAGAGGTTGTAGGTTACACATCAGTATACGGTCAGTGACTGTAGAGGTTGTAGGTTACACATCAGTTTACGGTCAGTGACTGTAGAGGTTGTAGGTTACACATCAGTATACGGTCAGTGACTGTAGAGGTTGTAGGTTACACATCAGTATACGGTCAGTGACTGTAGAGGTTGTAGGTTACACATCAGTATACGGTCAGTGACTGTAGAGGTTGTAGGTTACACATCAGTATACGGTCAGTGACTGTAGAGGTTGTAGGTTACACATCAGTTTACGGTCGGTGACTGTAGAGGTTGTAGGTTACACATCAGTATACGGTCAGTGACTGTAGAGGTTGTAGGTTACACATCAGTTTACGGTCAGTGACTGTAGAGGTTGTAGGTTACACATCAGTATACGGTCAGTGACTGTAGAGGTTGTAGGTTACACATCAGTATACGGTCAGTGACTGTAGAGGTTGTAGGTTACACATCAGTATACGGTCAGTGACTGTAGAGGTTGTAGGTTACACATCAGTTTACGGTCAGTGACTGTAGAGGTTGTAGGTTACACATCAGTATACGGTCAGTGACTGTAGAGGTTGTAGGTTACACAACAAGGCCAACACTGGCTAATGGATAAATGGGACCGGGTCTAATATGCCATGTTTTTATTGATACTCGAACACGCCGCGGGGTAAGTGATGGGCCAGATCCCGGCTAGGGCTGCGGGGGTGGGTGGGTGGGGGGGTGAGAGAGAGGACAGAGAGAGAGATAAAGCGAGAGAGAGAGAGAGAGAGAGAGAGAGAGGGGGAGAGAGAGAGGCAGAGGGGGGAGAGAGAGAGAGGGGGGAGAGAGAGAGGCAGAGGGGGGAGAGAGAGGACAGAGAGGGAGAGAGAGCGAGCGCGGTGAGAGAGAGAGGGGAGAGAGAGGACAGAGAGAGAGAGGACAGAGAGAGAGAGGACAGAGAGAGGAGAGAGGGAGAGGGAGGGAGAGAGGACAGAGAGAGAGGGAGGGAGAGGACAGAGAGAGAGCGAGGGAGAGGACAGAGAGAGAGGAGAGGGAGAGACAGAGAGAGAGGGAGAGAAGAGAAGTGACAGCGAGGGAGAGAAGAAAGGAGAAGAGACAGGGAGAGACAGACAGGCAGACACAGAGAGAGAGAGAGGAGAGAGAGACAGATGGGGGAGAAGAGACGAGAAAATAAGGGACAAAATGGGAGAGACAGACAGGCAGAGAGAGGGAGAGATAGAGATGGGAGACAGACAGGCATACAACCCGACAGATGGGAGAGGGAGAAGAGATAAGGCAAAGAAGGAGAGACAGGCAGACAGACAGAGATGGGAGAGAGACAGGAGACAGACACACAGCCAGATGGGAGGGAAGGAGAGAGAAGAAAAGAGATTAGACATAGGAAAGACAGAGCCTGACAGACAGAGATTGGGGAGAGCATTATGGCAAGATGTCTGTATAAATCCATATTCAAGATTTCATATTTTCTGAGTAAATTCATCTTGACGTAAATCTAAAATTAAAGCTATTTTTGTTTGTAGTATTTATTTGGTAAATGAGAATTATCAATGTTGTTAAAATGAAAATATAAATACAATTGCTTTTTTTAAAAAAATATCCATATTTCTTAATAGAATTCTTCACTAAATTAAAAGGAACTGACCCAACTGTCCAATTTATAACAAACAATACGTATATGGGTCGGATTTTCAGAAAATGTATGGACTGGAGAGACATCCCCATAGAGAAGTGTTTATTGTACCAGATGCAGGTATGGTCAGCATTAGCTGGACATCATAATATATGTACATGCCCTATACTACCTGGTGTGGACATTGTCCATCTATCTCTAGCCATACATTAATATAGGGACAAGGCATTCATAGCTAACATATATATACCTCCTGGCTGGCTTGTCAACATGTCCACTCTGTGTGTTGACATGTCCAGTACACTCCCACCATCCAGGGTATCATTGACCTTGCTCTCTGTATGGGTCAGATTTACTGAAAATGTACAATTCAACTTCGCCAAACCTCTCAAATAACCCAAATTTCAGACGAAAATAAAGTTCAAAATACAGTTCAACCAAACCAAACTAGAATCAACGCAATGCCGAATATACTCGAATTTACCTAGTATTGACCAAATTGCAGCCTTATTTAGGAGAACTCCCTAAATGTGTACAGCTGCCAAGTGTACATTTTCTGAAAATCTGTCCCAATAAAGAGATGTGCAGTAGGAGGCAGGCTTATCAGTACGAAGAATTTCAGAAAATGTACAATTCTGTATTCTATGTGATCAATTACCTCTATTATCGACCAACTGGATGACACAGCAATCTGTTTCTCCTAATAACATTGAAAAACTACAATAAAGATTATCTTGTAAACAAACACAAATTTAAAAAAAAAGAGATTATCTTGAAGACTTTATAATATTGGTTGCATGGGTCATATATGATAGAATCGTCAAGACCATTTTAATTGAAATTATTTTATTTTCTATTTTATTCTCATTTTTAATTATGTTTCTCTTTTATATTTTCAGGTAAGTGTCACATCCTGTTACCAGATCTATGAAGGTATGAGGTAAACTCAAGACCAAGGTAAAGTTTTATGTAGCTATTTCACATTTGAAGCTTCAAAAGGGGATGCATTTATAAATGTACAATTCAACTTTGCCAATCCTCTCAAATAACCCAGATTTCAGACGAAAATAAAGTTCAAAATACAGTTCAACCTAACCAAACAGATTGTTAGAATCAATGCAATGCCGAATATACTCGAATTTACATAGTATTGACCAAATTGCAGCCTAATTTAGCAGAATTTACAAAATGTGTACAGCTGGCAATTGTACATTTTCTGAAAGTCTGACCTCGTTTATTAATAGGGGATTTGCATAGCCGCCATTGAATCCTGGATTATAGGACTATCGGTACAGTATAAATCATATAGAAAGTAAATCAGTAAATCTATAGAACACTGCCATGTTCAGCCTGGGATATTTATCGGATGCTCCAATGTCAATATCCATATGACATGTTTTCATAACAAAAGCCTCCATTTTTCCCCATCATGAATTTGGTTTTCATAGATCATTTATACAAGCTATGATATTGGTGAAAACATTCTTACAATTCTGGATAAAAATGTTGCCAAATATTTGTATGTCAGATTTCAATAGAATCCATCCCAGGCATGCACTGCAATAGACCTGCACCGTGGCACATATATATATAATAAACTTACTCCCTTCAATTTGCCCTCTCATTCCTTCATATACAAACTTAAGATTGTAGTCTGTGACTACATAAGACCTCAATTTGATATAAGAAAAAAAGAAGAATTATAGTAGAAAATTAATATGTGATGCAAATTTATTTTCTTTATGTATAATGGATCTGAAGCCCTGCTAAATTCAAGAACATATAGATTTCCACAAAATTCGAGACCTTGTGGCTCATTTAAAATAAATATTCAACAGTTCCAATTGTGCTATTCCTATGCCCGACCTATATCTATACAACAGGTTGGTCTATATTAAGCTCTTAAGTACCAGACCTACTCAGTCATTTCACCTTGCCCCGACCTAGCAATCCCTGGACACACATTGGCAAGCCAATTGTGGGTCAGATTTTTCAGAAAATGTACAATTCAACTCCGCCATCTTCTCAAATAAGCCAAATTTCAGACGAAAATAAAGTTCAAAATA
>OW804099.1:7474167-7495599 GCA_942159475.1 Sthenelais limicola | reverse complement strand
CATAATTGGAAGCTCAAATGTGGCCATGTCCAGACTTGGTCCATCCATCTGTATGAAAGCCAGCACCTGCAACAAATGGGTCAGATTTTGTGAAAATGTACAATTCACCTTCACCAATCTTCTCAAATAACCCACATTTAAGACTAAAATAAAGTTCAAAATAAAGTTCAACCTAACTAAACAGATTGCTAGAATCAATGCAATGTCTAATATACTTGAACTTAACTAGTATTAACCAAATTGTAGCCTAATTTAGCAGAATTTACTAAATGTGTACATCTGCCAATTGTACATTTTCAGAAAATCTGACCCAAATATGAAGCCGCACTCTGACATCAGTCAAATTAGCATTTCCAACATTTGGTTATTTGTTTCGTTGGTTTGGATGATATTGACTAATTAAGCTCCTACACCAACTTTGCACCAATTTGTTTAAAACAACCAGTTATTCAATACCGATAATCAAATGATACAAAAACCACCCTTAATTTCAGGGACTATCTTTCAATATAGATATTGGTATCATACTTAAGCACAAATAGGTTCTGATTTATCTGGCTAAAACTTAGGTAGGGGGGTGATAACTTTGTTTTCTCATTTTTTTTTAATTAGGAAACAACCTCCTAAAATGTTTACTTTATAACAATATTTGTTTTAAAGAGATAAACCACAGTTCAACTGGGAAAAAAACTGAAAATAACATTTTGTTTAAACTTTGCCTCGTGAAAGAACAAGGTTATGTGAATTCAAAAAGCCAATAAAAACAATATGTCACCGGGTTAGTTTTCATTTTAGGGAGCCTCAAAATTTATGGTTGTTCACTATAGAAGTCTATGAGAAAAGGACAATTTTTTCGTTTTTTCAGTATAAAAAAAAAATTGAAAATAACTTTCTCCTAAAAATCTCTATAAACATAGCTAACATATTGCTTTACCCTTTCAAGCAATAAAAAATGGGGGTCACCGACCTTTTAAAAAAGTTATTCAACTGAATCTGCATCCTGGTGAGTTAAAAACTAGAATATTGAAGACTTTCAATGCTAAATAATATATTTCAAAATATGTTGATACCCTGTTCTTTCATACATGAGGGTAAACCTCTATAGTGGTTATGTTTACAAGACATTTCAATTGAAAAATGTTATTTGTCTGTCTGAAATCTTGGAAAAACTGAGAAAATATCCATTTTTCCCACATACTTCAATACTAAACTTTGCTGGTCTCTAGAAAGAAAAAAAATATGCTGAGATCCATTTTTTTTTGCTTTTTGTTATCCTCCAACCATGTACTTTCTCAAGACAAAGTTTGAAAAAATTACTGTCAATCCTTATTTTTCATGCATTAGTTCCTTTAACTCCCGCCTGCAGCAGTGCGTATAACAGTGGTTTATCTCTTTAAACAAGGGCAATGTGCTTTTTGACAGTTCCAGGCGGGGAAAACCTGTTTTCCTTCTTTTATTTGCTTTGTTTGTTAAAAGAATCGAAAAAAGGTAAAGTATGGTAAAAAAAAAAAAAATAATCAAGTATGGTAAAAAATTGTTTAGGAAGGGTGGGGAAGGGGGTGGGGTAAATCGGAAACACATTATTTTTTGCCAATTCATGCAATATTCACACTCCTTCAACCAACTCGTTAGTTAACCTGTATTTGTTTAATTCCGATGATTAAATGATACACAAAATACCACGAACCATCTTTCAGTATAGATATTGGTGTTATACCTAAGCACACCCTGCTCTCTCAAATTTACCAGGTGTCATAAACAATTCCATTTGTACAAATTATGTATCTCACTCCTTCTTTTCTATATAATACTATGTTACCAACCGACCAATACAGTACAATATTGGTAGGCTCTCATACAAAATGTTGTATTTGTATTGACTTTTTATTTTTACCATAACTTGTAATGCATTAAGGAAGTAAATCCGATGCAATTCTCCTGAAATGTTATTATATTCAACACTTGATAGTCGTAGGTCCATATGATATATATAGAACTAACCGCAGTGCTGTCTCTGTGATGGTTCTGGACTGAGTTGGAGACGAGGTGAAGAACCATCACAGAGACTGCACTAAGGTTAGTTCGAGATTTATTTGACCTCTCCCAAACGATTTTAAACATATTATATTGTTTTTAATTATGGTAACTTGATGTGAGAGAAACACGGCAAGGGAGCGGCATCGTTCCAGTGGCGCTTCAGTTTATGAGGGCCGTCGACGGCCGTTGTGACATTGACGACGCCATGACAACCCTGCCCTACTTTCAGAATAGCCAATGAAAACTACGGTGGACGAGAATGGTACACACGAACACAACTTCTTCGGTACGGGTTCGGCACGGGTGACGGGAGGGAGCGGGGCGGGAGCGGGCGGGAGCGGGGCGGGAGCGGGCGGGGGAGCGGGCGGGGGCGGGGCGGGACGGGACGGGACGGAACGGAACGGGCCACACAGACTATTACAAATTATACTATAGTATATAGATATATGCCTATACTCAGTACTCCTTTAGTTAATACTACATTGGATTCAAATACTCCCATGGTATTATGAGATCGACAATTGGGGCCGCTCTATATATGTCTGACTCGACTTTCTCCCCCTCTCTCTTCTCTCCTCTCTCCCTCCTTCTCTCCCCCCCCCCCAACCTCTCCCCCCCCTTTCTCGCCCTCCCTCCCTCCCTTCCTTCCTCTCTCTATCCTTGTGTATTTGTGCATACATTGGTCCTGGGTAAGACCTTAAAGTGCCCTGCTGTCTCTTTTTCTCTGTCTCCATCTCCCTTCTTCTCTATCTCTATTTCCTGGGTATGATCAAAAACTGCCTTCCTCTCAGCTCTCCCGCCCTTGATATAACCATCTTAAATCTGTCGATAAGGGCATAAAACAACCAATCTCACTCACTCTGTATACATCTGTATACATATTATGCATACATGCATGCATTTATGTACACATATATATGCCTAGATGTATATCTATGCACACATACATACATACATACATACATTATGTATACATGTACATACTTATGTATACATTATGCATATATTTTATATGTATACATATATATGCATACATTGTATATGTATTGTATATGTGTATACATGCACATACATACATACATATATATACGTACATACATTTGGATACATACCTGCATGTATACTTATATATATAGTGTGTATTCCTTGGGAATATAATTATAAATCGAAGAAGGGCGCGGCGGACCGGATGGGACGTCACTGCAACAATCGCCAGGGCGACATCGAATGGTCGTCCGGGTGAAGGCTGCGTTCCAGTGACGGTACGTCAGTCGCCATTTCTCCAAGCCTTCCCACGGTCGAGGAGGATTCAAAAAAATATTTATCTATCTTGACTCAAAGGGGCGCAAGCTCAGCATCTCTCCTCCCTCCAACCAGGATCACTGAGAGATTTTGCCATTTATTACATTATAGAGACTATGCATGAACTAGACATTCTAATTACCGAATGAATTTCTCTACTGCTATTTCAACTTACCTTTCATGATAATGGACGAGAATTGTCCAGTTATTGACTGATGTCCTGCTTACTCTTATGCATTATCCATTAATGTTCATGTTATAATACCTCCCCTCAGAAGCTTCTGTTATGTGACCCTTACCTGTCTTATTCAATGTGAGGTTTTTCAGAAATAACAACCTTCAAGACACAAATGTTTTTCGCATGATTTATACATGTATAGGCCTACATACATAATGTATGCATCAATTTGAGGGGAGGGGGAGAGAGGGCATGGGAGGGGGAGATGGATCATAGAGACAGGAAAGGGGACAGGATGGGGGGTGGGGGTGGACAGAGAGAGGGAGGCAGAGTGAGAAGGAGAAATATCAAGAGATGAGGGACAAAGAGGTGAGACTGGGCTGGGACTGGGCCTTGGCGACCTGGCTTCTGTTCCGTTCCATTCCGGCCCGACCCGCCCCCGTCCCGTCCCGCCCCGTCCCCGTCCCGTCCCCCGCCGTTAACCGTACTTTTCGAAAATTTTCCCGTGAAAAAAATGTAATGTGCGGGACGGGACGGGACGGGACGTGTTAGTGGTTCGGCACGGAACGGTAATTGTCGCCGAACTTTAGGAGGCCGTCCCGTCCCGCCACCGATACAAGTGGCCCCGTCATGAATATTTCTATAGTAAATGTATGACGACATCCATTTTTATTTTTTTTTCGGGCGGGCACGGGACGGGACGGAACGGAGCTGAACGGAACGGGCCGCGATGTACCATTCTCGTCCACCGTAGAAAACGCAGAAGGATAAACTGGGTCACCTGTTTCTTCCCTAGGGAGGAATGAAACATTTGTGATGTGTTTCAGGAAAATGAGTCATAAGTCGCAAAAAATAGATTTTGAGATTCCATTATATGTGAAAAGATGAGATCAAGCCGATTCCAATGATAGTAAACAGTATAATAATCTAATAAGGATTTCTAGATTTTAAGTTTGATATTTTTATTTTCGAAAAAAAAATGTTTGCAATATTTATGTGGAGCAATAATCACTAAAGTTACTAAATATAGTCCATATGAGGACCTTTAAAATGAAAGGATATATTACATAGATTGTCCTGAAATTTGATACACCGATCAATATGTACATAAGTGATTAACTCTTCAAAAATCAGAACATTCCAATAAAGTGATCCTGTAAAATCAGGGTGCGACAAGATCCAAATTATCAACCTGCCCCGGGCAGGTTAATTTAAAATCAACCTGCCCACCTCAAAATTCCACCTGCCCAGTAGTTTCAGACCCCCTTTAGCCTAAACATTTACATAACATCTTTATAATATTTGAGACTCCCTATATATCATCAATATTGTTTAATAGTAAATCTGTTGAATAATAACTTTCTTTATTATTTTAATCTTGAAGTAAGTCCAAAATCGCACACATTTACCTATATATTCAAGTAATACACCAACATAATTATTAAACACATACTCGAAGATAAATGTAATTAAATGCATTAAATCCAAAGAAGGCATTAAGTTAACATAATGTTATTTATCTCTTCAATATTCGTAATGGAGAAATACGATTTCGAAATTGGAAAAATTTATTATGAAAAAAAGAAAGTTAAATTTCCATGGGCTCATCAGTATCAATTTAGATTTTGACAATGAAACTAAGTTACATGCCTGGGACCTCAATGTTGGTAGGAGAGGGAAGAGAGAGAGAGGTCGGGAGGGAGAAGGGAAATTAGTTTAAAATGTAGGGAGGGGACTTGTAGCTTTGAATTTGAGAAAATAAATTAATTCAAGGCCTGGATAGCCTTGAAAAGGGTCACTACAGGGGGAGATTCAAAGAAATGACGATCAATGTTATAGCTTTTAGTGCCGGTAGGTCTGGGAAAATTAAATACTTTGGAAATAGGAAATGGTACACTATTGTTATTCCAAGAATCTACCCGTCCAAGGACGTGTAGATTAAAAATCTACCTGCCCGACGCCCAAATCAACACGTCTCGGGCGTTTGGGAGGCGATCTTGTCGCACCCTGAAAATAAACACTTTGAAAAATATTAATTCTCCGACTTATGACTCATTTTCCTGGAACACATCACATTTTTCTTCCCGCTCACTAGCATATAGCGAGTCTATACAAAGTCTATGGACACTCCATTCCCGAGGTGAAATAAACCTTACTCTCTCATCATTTGTCTAATTTTATCTTTTTTAATTATATTAAGTCGAGTATAGGATAAGGCTTTCTAAATCAATGGTAACTGGCGGCAGAAATGGAATTAACTTTTCATATAGACATGTAGACCTTTTTGTCCTTTTCGTATTGAAAAATCAAACTATCTGACAAATAAAAGATTTTCTTATCTTAGCTTATCTTATCATATAAAATACTGACCTGACGACTGCCAATCACCTTGTAGAGGACAATGGGCACCTGACCTCCATACTTCAGGGTGAGGGCAGCCTCAGCTTCCTGGCGCCAAATGTTGCGCATTTCTTCCTCTGTCCTACCTGCAAGCAAGATAAGTGAGACTACAAGAGAGAATACATACTAAATAACTACAAAAGACAGTCAAATTAAATAAATCAATATTACAAGTGACAAAATACATCATACATTCATGCATCCAAGTTCAATTTGGCAAATAAATTAATTGCATTTAATTAGATTGTTTATCCATGGGTGAAAGATGTTTACATTCAGGAACGAGTTCTTATGTGTTCAGTCCCTAATTTGCATGCACCATTATGGTGCATGGAGACTACGCTGTTCATAATTATAATACTCCTTCAGAAAGATGTGGAAAGTATTTTAAGACCAGTATGTTTTAGACGAAAGGACTATAGATTATGTAGACTGTAGGTGATTCTAATAATGATTCTGCCTTCTTTAGAGAAGGGCCTAGCCTTGAAAGAATACCTTGCATAAAATACAGGTCAGAGTTGCAGAAAATGCACAATCTACAGTTATGCACATCTGTCAAATTCTGCAAAATTAGAATGCTATTTTTTTTTTTTAACAAATTTTATTGACAAATGTCACATTTGTGATACATAATGAAATAAGGTACTCCCTTATATAAATCACCTTGGTACTCCACAGTGAAATTTACAAAGAAGAATGGCTTGAATTCGTCTATTGGCGCTGGTTTTTTTCTCTGTGGTAAGAGTTTCTCATCAAACTGGAGAAAATTGTTGGCAAAGGTCTCGTACTGAATCAGCGGAGTGCATGTGACATTGAGAGACAGGCCCAAGTCATTCACCACCTGGTCGACATGTGTATGGTCCAGCACTAGTTATAGAAATATACATCATTATCAACCGTCATGCCATGCCTCCCAAAAGGAGTTGTATTTCTGATCGAAAGCTATATTGAATGCTAGGTAGGATTTGTATAGTTGTCCTAAACAAGAGAAAGGCTTTCCTAATTTGAAATTAAGTAGGTTTATTCAGCCCCAAACCCCAACCCCCATTAGTTAAGGTTAATTTGATTTAGGTAGGTTAAAGTGTTTGTCCTACTTACAAGACCCAGTAGACATTGTAGGAAACTGGAAGAAGCAGTCTATTTGTGATCCGTTTTAGGAAAATGAGTCATGAGTCGCAAAATATGGATTTTGAGATATCACCATATTTGAAAAGATGAGATCAAGCGGATTCCAATGAGAGTAAACACTAAAACACCTAATAAGTATTTCTATATTTTATGTCTTTTGGAAAATATTTTGGAAAAATAAGTTTGCAATTTTTCTGGATGGGTAACTACCAGTAAAGTAACTAAATATACCGCATACAAAGGCCTTCAAAACGCAAGAATATATTTAATACAATGTCCTGAAATTTGTTACATCGATTCATATGAATAAATATCAGAACATTTCAATGAAGAGATCTTGTGAAAAAACACTATAAAAAATGTGAATTTTGCTATTTGTGACTCATTTTTCTATAACACATCACATTTATAAGGCCTAGTGTATTTGGGTAACATTAAGGTAATATCGAGTGTCCTCCCAATTAATATTCACATTTTAGAGGATAAGTCATTTTTTGAATCTCAGGTAAAATGTGTTAAATTATTTATAGAGCCTGAACAAATCTGGTCTCCGCTAGACCCTCTTGTCTCCTCCTAAAATTGAATGATGGGAGAAGGGGGTATGTGTGTTTACTGACTTTCTTTTTGATTATTTGTCTTTTTTTTTTATTACTGAGTTTGATTATTTCAATGGTTGTCTGATCGATTATGTGATTGTTTGATCGATTAGTGAGAAGTCCAATGATCTACTTGAGCCCTTGGGCCCTTGAGCCCTTGACTGTGGATATAGGTGAGCTAGGAAGGTCCAATTGTCGTTTAGATTAGGAAATAATTATTTGAGTTGAGATTATTGTAAGATAAGATTTGCTATACATGGTTTTAATCATGAAAATAGAAACAAATTGAGTCATAAGTTTGAATTTTACCGGTAATCTTACTAAAGAAGCCAGATTGGTTGCCATGACATCCCCACCATAATGCATAATTCACTCTAGGTGCGTTGTTTTCAGAGGAATTAACGCATGTATAATCAAATAACAAAAGTGATCCTACCAAATTGTTATTGTTATTGTTTGACATATATCACTGAATGTATCAATATTCTGCTGCTGTTATAGTTATATGTATTATTATTATTATTATTACAAGTTGAACCGCACTAACTGTATATGATAATGGTAGATATTGTGGTCAGGGGAGCTTCACAGTTAATTTAACCTGAATTCTGATATCAAAGACAAAGGGTGGAGGGCGGAATTATACTTCATTACAAATGTGAATTTCGTTTAGAAATGAAATTGATATATATTTGTGCACCTTGACATAACGGTCAATATCCCTACAAGAGAAAAAGTTACAGCTAAATAACCATTCAGTTATTAAGTTCTTTGAATAGTTTCAATTCAATTCAATTCAAAGCATTTTTTATTTATATGAGAAAGGTGTAAAAAAGGAGCCCCGTATCGGAAAGGTGATTTCCAGGTCTTCCAATGGGTTCCTGACTAGTTCCTACCGATGTGATAAATCATGTTTCTATTCATTATTGCAAATAATAATCAAATAAATAAGTGAAAATAAGTTTTATGTTGGCCTCATGCCCCCACTCCCTACGCGGGCAAGTGTTGTTAAGGACGCGTTACTAACGTTGTATAAATTAGTGGACGTTACGTCCTAAAATATTGCGTCCTGATCGGCATAGTTGTTGACAAAAATGTCTGGGCAGAAGTTAGGCCAGAAGGGCTAATAACACAAATTCAGGAACATATTTTATATCAAATTAAAGCTTGAAAGATTTTCTGTCCAATAATATGTGCTGTTTAACCATCAGTTGTATGAAAATGCTTGCAAAACGGCCGATACGCGCTATATAATGTTAATGACAAGAACTAAGGGTGCATGGTCCATATTCTTTAAATGAACTTTAAGGGACTCACATGTGCAGGCAATAATTTCTCCTCTCTAGGAACATGTACAAAGGGTGTAGGTCGGGGCTCCAGAGTCAAAAGTAACTTCATGCTTAAACATTTCAATTGGGACAAAGGGTCAACGCCCCCACACCCTCTCTCTTCCATCCTCTCCCCTCCCTTCCCTCTCTCAAAATCATGAAAATAGTCTTGTTGCTTTGTGGCGGGAATGTGCGGAAATGCACCCAGCAACAAAGCTCATTTACATACTGGACTAGCTGGAAATGACGTCACAGTTGGCTGTACGGCAAGTGCACTGAGCAGCGGAGCCAGCCTTTCTTGCGAGGGTCATACCAAGGGAAAAAATCGTTTTCACCTTATTCAAATCATCTGTCATTGGATTATTTGTCATCAATGACCAAGAATAGAACATGGAGATTGTACTATACGAAGATTTCACTGAGAAAGATCCTAAAAATATCTTTGATTGATGATTTGAATGGTTGACTTCGGGAACTGTTGTGCATACCTAATACCTATGGAGGTTTCTACCACTGTGCTTGTATTTGGAATTTATTTAAAATCATCATGGTTTATTCTATGCATGTATTAACCAAAGGAGCTGGGCCTCAATTCACCAATAGGATAACACAATGGATTATGTTACCTGTTCTTTAGGACTTGGAGGTAAGAGCTTAATATAGGCCTATATTGTATGTTTGCATGAAGTCCGATGTCAACAAAGTTGAAATAAAAAACACTATAGCATGGTGTGCTCGCTGCGTGGCCTCCCCGCACTCTCCCTGCACTAGCTTGCACTCTCCCCCTCTCTCTCCCCTGCTGTCAAGAAACATTTCTGAATGATAAAAACTGGGTCTGCGTTCAATATTCTGTTTGTCTGGTTGTTTTATAACTTCATCAGCAAATGGAAAGTTGAGTGATGGCTCATTTAATGCAACTGAGGTACATAGGCCGGCACGGCGGGAAAATCGAGAATCCGAAAGTAGTGCACATATCCTTACACGAGTGTTGTTCGGCCAGAATGTAGTTCTGTGTTTAAAGCATAATTAAACAATAATAACCTATTTTATTCTTGATAAATGTAAATATGCATTGAATCCCACCTAACAACCAGCCACTCCCTCCGAATTAATGTCATATTAATCCACTTTATCATGAAAAACGGCGTTATTAATATTTTTATGATGATTATATATACAGTTAGTAAATTATGGAATTTTTATTCAGGAAACATACATTGGTAGTATTTTTGGTTGGTTGGGGAGTAAGTTGGGCTAAATTAATTACATTAAGCCCTCTTTGAGTAGGCTCAATTAATTATACATTAAGCTGGACAAAATAACAAATCTGTAGAAAGAACCTACCCATGATGTATCGTCTTTCTCCTTGTACCTTCAAAACAAGAACAACCGTTATTAACCGTGTCCAGAACAATAATGTGTAGTGCCATGAAAGACCTTACACACTCTCCATATACTACTTACATATACCAACCTTACCTTAACCTTCAATACAAGCGACGTTTTACACCAGGGGTTAGCTGTCAGAGCTTAAATCAGACATAAAGCACAATACATATCTAAACAAACGCAGGTCTCGGTGGAACAATAGAGATATTTAGCAACCGCAACGCATCAACACAACACTACTATATAACTATAAGTAATTTAGGTGGAGGGGACCTCTAGTGATATTAAGACTATATATATGTATGCAATCGCCACCTGGTGTAACCTCCAAACACACACCTGCATACTGTGCTACTAATAATAATAACATACAGAGGTGGTCAATGTTTGATTCAATCATTATACAATGATAATTTACCTGTATGAAGTTGACACCAGTCCATAGGTTCAACTGATAATCTAAACCAGAATATATTAAAATTTGTGGGTCAACTAATAAGGTCAATTTCTTATCATCACTCTGTCCTGATGCATAAATACATTGGTCTACTTTCTTATCATGTCCATAAGGTCATACCTACTTTGAATGTATTGACATATATTCAAGTTGGATATGGATAACTATTTTATAAGGGGATATACCATCGGGCACCGTTTCCCTTTAATGTAAAACAAACTGGGAAAATCCTTTTTGAAATAATGGGTAATATTTAGGAATTCACTCTACACGGGTCAGTTTTACAGAAAATGCACAATCTACGGTTCTAGACTTCTATCAAATTGGGATAAACTAAAGTGAAAAATGATAAATACTAGGTATATCTGAGTGTATTATGTACAATATTCAATCAATGAATCGGTGTTGTTTATGTTAAACTGTATTTTGAACCTAAGTTTCTGCTCGAATTTGGGTTATTCTGAGGAGATTGGTGAAGGTGAATTGTACATTTTCTGGCGACTTGACCCACCTGGAAATGTGTGTCACACAGATTATTATAGGTTTGAGGTGGGATTAATAATCAGTTATGAACATTTTCATGAAATGGATAAACAGCAGCTTTTAAACCGAAATTTGAATACATGTTTGGCCTTAATAATTATATGTTTTTGTACTGTACCAGTACTATACTAAATTGGTGGATTGAGTGAGTAAGATGGGTTGCTTTACGCCCTTATCAACACATTTAATATGGTTATATCAAGGGCGGGGGAGCTGAGAGGGAGGCAGTTTATGATCATACCCAAGAAATAGAGAAGGAGAAGAAGCGAGAAAAGGACAGAGAAAAGAGGAAGCAACCCAGGTAACAATTCACGTTAAATTAACGTTGATTCACGTCAAACAAAGGTGAATTCATTTACGTCAATGTTTTGACGTGAACTTAACCTCAATTTCACGTTAATCATGTTAACGTTATGATATCTACGTCAATCTAACGTTAACTGAACGTAAATTTCTTAACATTAATTGCTCAACGTTAAGTCAATGGTGACTTAACATTAACACTTTTGATGTCAATTTTTTAACATTAACTTACCAATCGATCAACATCAATAATTTTGACTTCAATCTCTTAACATTAATTTACCAATTGATCAACGTTGATATTTTTACGTCAATATTTTAACATTAACTTACCGATCGATCAACGTTATTATTTTTTACGTCAATATTTAAACATTAATTTCCTGATCGATCAATGTTAATATTTTTACATCAACTTTTTAACATTAACTAACTTATCGATCAACATTAATATTTTTGACGTCAACTTTTTAACATTGACTTACCGATCAATCAACGTTCATATTTTTTACATCAAGTTTTTCTCTCACTGGGTAATATCTAGGCCCAAGGTTGCATTGTTTTTCATTAAAGAATATTATGTGAGTGATTTTATAATCCCTTAACTCTGATGTATACAATTGAATGAATATTGGATCTATGTTCTGATTTTTATTCTGATTCTGATAGAATTTTGAATGGACTAATGATCGGATCTGGATAATTAGGATAGTTCAGACATGATTTGGCAATGGTCTGCCTAAGTATTTATGATACAAATATTCATAGGCAGACCATTGCCCAGGCAGCATTCAATGCTCTAAACTTTGCTCTAAACTTAGGACATCTTGTCATTTTTCCTTAAATAATATTCCAACCAATAACACACTTTTATATTATCATCATGATGGTTGGAGTATAACAGGCACGGACGACTGGGAGGGTGATGAATTGAACAGGAATTGCTGCTATTTGATGGTTTGGTCCCTGCAACGGGAATATACTTGTCAGTATATTCTTGTTTTGATATGGTTCTAGCTTCTACCAATCACCTTTATACTTCCATTGTGCACGACAAAACCTGTTGAATCCCTTTAATAATAGCCAGTCAGAGAAAGATTTTTCTAAGAGAGGGTATACAGTGAAACAGAGAGCGGGGATAGAGAGAGACAGAGAGCAGGATAGAGAAAGACAGAGAGAGAGGATTGAGAGGGAAAGAGAGCGGGGATAGACAGAGACAGAAAGCGGAGATAGAGAGAGACAGAGAGTGGGGATAGAGAGAGACAGAGGGTAGGAATTGAGAGAAACAGAGAGTGGGGATAGAGAGATAGAGAGAGTGAGTGAGTGAGATTGGTTGCTTTACGCCCTTATCAACACTTTGAAGTGTTATATCAAGGGCGGGAGACAGAGACCAATTATTAGCTATTATTGGGAGGGAGAGAGAGCGAGGAGAGAGCAGGACAGGGAATGGGGATAGAGAGGGACAGAGAGTGGGATATAAAGGGAAGGAAGGCGGTAAAATACCAATATATATAGATCTAGGGCCTAGAGAGAGGGAGAGAGAGAGAGAGAGAGAGAGAGAGAGAGAGAGAGAGAGAGAGAGAGAGGAAAAGAGGCACCATCATTTATTCATGTTTTATTCATTCAAGAATCTTACGATTTTTATCTTAATAAATGTTAAAACCATCTTGTCTCAAGCAGGCAAAGAAGTTGGACCAAGGTCAAGCTAGTAAACGCACTGAAATTAGTGCAAGTGTCAACAGGATGCAATTCCGGGAACTAGCACTGACTCACATAATTATGGTCAAACCTCCAGGTTGGCATTAGATGTGTTTCACCCTGTAGATAAAATTATTTTCATTTCTTTCTTTCAAATCTTAATAACATGGATGGTTTAATGATGAATATGTACATAGAATGTATACTTATTATCTATATCACTTTTATTGATTAATGAATGTTATTTGCTCCTGGATGGTAGAGCAGTGTGAAAATCGTGTCTATATGTTCAGTTCATGATAAATTTCATACAATGATATATCATGATATGTGATCCGTCTTAGGAAAATGAGTCACAAATCGCAAAATATGGATTTTGTGATATCATATTTGAAAAGAGGAGATCAAGCCGATTCCAATGATAGTAAATTCTGGGACACCTAATAAGTATTTCTATATTCTAAGTTGGATATCATTTGTTTTAAAAAAAAGTTCGCAATATTTCCTGGTTGGTAATTACAAGTAAAGTAGCTAAATATACTGTATAAGATCACCTTATATAAGATGATATAAATAAAACACTGTCCTCAAATTTGGTAAATGTCTTCATGGTGCAACAAGCGTTAAGTAGCCGCAAAATAAATACATTCCTACAAATACATTTTGTGGATAAAACACTTTGAAAAAATATCAATTTTGAGACTTGTCACTCATTTTCTGAAAAAGATCACATATGTTTTTTCAACAGTTAAATTGTTATTCAATATAATAAAGCAACAGTATGTTCAATCTCACAAATTCATGTGATTTTCGTTATGTCCTGCTGCGAGTGTCTTTCCTTAATTGCAATGCAGGGAATTAATATTTTGGACGATTAGCTGGTGGCATACACTATATGGTTAAACAAAATTATAATCGATATACAGTACAGCAATCAAATTATTATATTCATATAATGTTGATCAGTTATGAGTTTGGTTTGTCTTGTGTTGCGTTACGATTGGATGAAAGAGTGGTATGAAGCAATGAAAATTCAGGACCAGGTTCATGACTGAGATAAGAACCGTAGCGAATTAGGGAAATAAATCTATACTAGGCATATCATTTTCAATGTTAAATGATCTTTGTCAAGACCTCACGATTATAAGCAAGAAATCGTTGAGTAAGTGTAAATGTATACATCAGGTCTGTGGAGTGGGAGTAATTCTCCCAATAGTATTCCAGCCTATAGTATTTACAACTTGTATTTAGGATGATCACACATGATTATAACCATTTTATTTGGGTTTGTTGGCAAAAATAAGACTCTAGGACTGTTTTTGCCTTATTGAAATAAGGCAAAAAATAGGCAAAAATGAAGGTATCAGAGGCATAGGTATAGGAATAGAAACATTTGCCACAGCCTTCCCAAACTTCATCTGCATTATGCTGATATTCCTTAATATTAGCTGCTCACAAACTATCGCCAAGGGAAGCCTAGCTAGGCCCTGTGCTAGTCTATTAACTGTAAGTCTCTCTCCCGTGCATTCCTTTGAACGTGAGTTCCGGGTCTGTACCCGTCACACACTTGTGGCTAGTCAGTGCGGCAAAAGGGTCCAGTGAATGGACTAGGTCTGGTTATATACACTTGTATTTCCTGGGACGTTTTCCCTCGCCTATCTACTCACATTCTATGGAATTAAAGACATCAAGATTCAACAGCTTGGACTAGCAGAAATCCTTCTCCATGGTAAGGGAAACCTGATTCAATTTAATATGAATATTGGGGCAGTGAATATATTGGGCTAGTACACATCTCTCTTTATTGAAATAGACAAATTGACACAGCCTTGTTTTAGGTAATTGACAATCTTTCATATTTTTAATTGGAGCAGAGACCATGTGGCCTTCGTCCCCTATACTATAGGAAGCCGGGCCAGACAAATAGAGACAGAGCTTTCTGAGAGTTGGATTTTGGTAAACTCACTCGTTGATTGTGTATTTATTTATTAAGGACTTGTTTTGTGCCTCCAACAGCCAGAGATTCGGGAAATTGGGCTTATACAAAATGGGAAATAGGGTTCAAGGGTGGGTATTCCCTACCCTGAAAAGAGAGAACTTACGATCTGATAGCTGTATTCTCACAATATTTTCTTTTTCACATGTATAGGCCCTATTATATTCTTTACAGAAGCTGGTATCAAGAAGTACACCAACAGAAAATGAGGAACCGTTTAAAGAAGCTGATATCAAAGACGGACCATCTTTGCTGATATGAAGAAGTAGTACACCAACAAGAAACTGATGAATCAAATGATGAACCGAAAATTAATGTTAATAAAATGTATGGTATTGACATCCCTAAAACGTCAATATGTTTGCCCACAGTTAGATCAACATTAAACTAAAGTAAAAGTAGGCAGGTCAAGTTAATGTTAATAAGATTCACCTAGATTTTACATGAATCATTTGACATCAAGATAACGTTAATTTCTACCTCAAAGTTAACCTTAACCATATCATTAATCTTAACGTCAATAATAACGTCAACCTTACATTAATATCAATGTTAAGATTACATTAATATCAATATTAAGATTAACGTTGATATCAATGTTAAGATTAACGTTAATATCAATGTTAAGATTAACATTAATATCAACGTTAAGATTAACGTTAATATTAATGTTAAGTTTGCGCAAAATTGAGTCCACACATTCACGTATATATTAACGTAAACCATTGACGTAAAGTTGCTCTAAATATTGACGTGAATTGCCGTAAAGTTAACCTCAATTTGTTACCTGGGAAGGCACTTTAAGGTCTTACCCAGGACCATAAATGGATTGAATTAACTGTAATAATGATGGCGTAACGGCGATGTTACGGCAAATATAGACTCACCGTATTTGTGATGTGTTTATGAAAATGAGTCACAAGTCGCAAAATATGGATTTTGAGATATCATCATTATATTCCAACGATAGTAAACACTGGAACGCTTAATGTGTATTTCTATATTTTAAATTTGATATTTTTGAAAAATAAAGTTTGCAATGTTTCGGGGTGGGTAATTACCAGTAAAGTAACTAAACACCATCAATATGAAGGCCTTCAAAACGCAAGGATATATTTAGTACTATGTCCTGAAATTTGGTTCATAGGTACTTTTGACTAAGTGTACTAGACCCTCTAGAGATCAGAACAATTTAATTGCCTACTGCGAGATTATCTCTTGTACTGACACCTGATGACGCCTGATGACGTAGAAAAACCGGTGGGAGATTTAAGTTTCGAATCGGTAATGACCACCTTGTCCGACAAAATCGTAATAGCATTCATCATCTTGGTCATGTTATCAGCTTGAGAAGCTAACATATGTTCCTGCCTTCTCATAAAAGCATCCAAATGGCCAGCCACATTGGCCGAAGCAGTTGCAGGGTCGACGTAATCACCCAACTCCATGTCTGCTTCGTCTATAAGGTCCAAATGATGCATATATTCCGTAGGATCAATCCCATTCTCCTTGCAATATTTCAATGCTTTCTTTGCGTACAAGCAAACCGCTTTTCCACACGGTCTAACATGGACTCTCTCACAACCGCTACATGAAGGCATAATGACAGCCGACAGAAAAAAATTGCCAAAGAAAAACGAACAGGCAGGAGTGTTCTCAATGGCGGCAGAAGGTAGAGTGAATGTTCACGGATACTTGAGGAGGGCAAGTAGACCAAACGGTGGCGCCATCTGTCATATGGATATACACGCATATGTACCATATACCCAGCATATATAGAGATAATTTTCTTTCGGCACTAGTAATATGTTATCTAAATGTATCCCCTATGTATCATATTCGAATTCCATAACTATCTAAGGCCTGGTGGTATTTCAAAGAAATGTACTTATATATATGCACGTGTACGTGGGTCAGATTTTCAGATAATGAACACTTTGGCTTCACCAATCCTCTCAAATAGCTCACATTTAAGACAGAAATTAGCTTCAAAATCCAGTTTAACATAACATAACTGATACTTTAAACCAATGCGATACCAAATATACTCAGATATACGCAACTAGTAAGTATTCATCATTTTTCAGCCTAATTTAGCAGAATTTCCTAGATGTGTAGAGCTGATAGTTATGCATTTCTGAAAATCTGACCCACGTGTGTACATACACATAACCTGTAGAGAGGTTCTCGCCCTCTACAGTCAGTAAACAAACAATACCTTCACAAACTGGTTTGAATTGGCCCTCAGTAAAATATCCTCTATTCGGCTGAAATGGTCGGTGGATGTTTCAGGCCCAGCCTGCACGTTGATGTAGAATAAGCCCATGTTTCCTACACTCAGCTCCCGAGAATATAAGTTTGTATCAGACAACCACCGCCTGCTCTACTCTCCACGATAATGGACGACCACAGTGAACAGGTTTATGAGTATCTGAGTCAGATAAGCACAGGAGAGCTGAGTGGACGGTTGGACGGTTGGTTCAACTATAGTGTGTTCCGTATAGGTTGATGATAACAGATACAAGTAAAGTATATTCCATACATATTGATGTGCATTAAGTATCATTGTTTCCCTTAAGCATACAAACATATCAATACGGTTAGCACTGTCAAGTTACTGTTGGTCATCCCAGGCTACCTATTCCAAAGAAATTGATAGAAATTGGAGTTTTTCATTGAATCACTGTCAAATTATAGCAAACTAGCAAAGTACCCGTCTTCTGGACGGTCCCCCTCTCTCCCCAAACTTCCCCCTGAAGATCCATCATGAGCTGCCTGCCACCATTGATTTATACATACTAATTTGGTCATCCCATTGAAAATAAATTTGGGTTTTCTTTTTGTATCTCAGCCAATAATTGGTTTAAGCAGTGATTCATTTCTCCGTGAATGGCGCACCCAATAAGCATATTATAAAGAGACTGAAATTTTCTCTTGTTGCTACATGTAGTCGGGTCCCCCTTGAATTAACGCAGTAGTGATGATGTAGTATCTCACAGGGGCTTTCCCACGCTATAAATAGAGTGTGGATATCCCGATTTAAAAAAGGCTTCAAAATCACATTTCCAACCCAAATACCTTCACAAACCACATACGACGACATCCAGAGAGGGGGAACAGACCTCTACTAATGAGTAAAGTGGTTTGTAATGTACAACAAATTCCGAGAACATTCAGGACAAAGAAACCCATCTTTCTACCTTTTCTTTCTACCTCTTTTCGTAGAAATCACTCTACCCTTATATTATATGGATGAAAGCTCTTTTTACACTCTACAAGACATTTAATATTGACTTAGTTGTCAGATGCAGTGCTTTTGAGTTAGAAGTGGCTGTTTATAGGTTTATGCCAATTAAACGAGAATTTCACAAAAAAAAATTGGCACCCATGATTTCCTTAATCCTTGGACCCTGACGGAATGATTTATGCAATAAAATCAATTTCAGCCTTGAATTCCCACGGGATTACATTTCGAACCCCACTACTATGGCATATTTTACATTGACCTCTAATAGCTTACATTTCTAATAGGGGATTTCCATAGCCGCCATTTTGAATCTTAAAACTGAACATTTTATTCACTGATTCACATTTCCATACGGCCCCCCCTTGGAATCCACTGGGCGTCCAATCCAAGCGTTCACCCTAGCATATTGGTAGGCGTTTTCTACCGAGGCAAAAGACATACTTCCCAATCTAAGGTTACACGCTTTAAAATTACTTAGAATGCTAAGATCGCTCTGGAAGAACACTGAGTCGCCTATGATTTTGGTCTTAGTATTACTTAATTTGATTCCTTCTTCTAGGAACTCTAGGTCTTTGTAGGTGTAAGTAATATCATCGATCTCCACCGTCTCGTTTGTAATTTTGCCTACTTTATGGTTCTCGTCCTTGTCAGCTAATTCTGCTACCATTTGAATATTGCGTTTTCGCTGTGTCAGCTTTTCGGGAACATCGGCATTGAGAAACACACCATAATAATCTCCAAGCTTCAATCTCGTTCGCCTGGCATAGATAATATCACATACTTTTTCGGACACGAATTTCACGGCTATCTGCCTCGACCCTCTGCTCTTGCTGTAGAGTCTTTTCGCGTAGATAATGTTATCAGGGCCTATTCGAGGGTCTAGAGTTTTGAAGCATGCAATTGTTTTAGCTAACGTATCCTCTTTGCGCGTTTCATTGAGGCCAGAGATTATAATTTGCGCTCTGTTGTTTTCAATTTGTGACTTTAAGAAGTCATCTTCCAGGTCTAAATGATTTTGTTTCAAACAAGCGTTCTCCTCTTGGAGAGAGGCGATACATTGGGAAATTTCTTTCTCATTTTGTGTTAGCGTGCTGACCCGCATCAGAATCTCATGTTGATTCGCAAGAGTAGAATTTAGTGTGCCCTGTATATCGGCGAGAACATATTCTGCAGGTGATCTGTTCAATACTAAACTATCAGGACGTCTTTCTTCAGGGATATAGAGTGGGGCGGTAGCTTCGGGATTTCCGATTTGGTCTCTAACTTTTGGCTAAATCGGGAAAGAAATCCCCAATTCACATGTATTTTTAATGGATAATTCGTAGGTAATTTTCCCAGTTAGCCTACTAATTCTCCCGGTTTGGGGGAATGAGGTTAATGGGGTGAGGTCTAATAGAGAGGTAGGATTCTAAATGGGAATGACATGGTCGTGTTGGTGAGAGAAGTGGCAACGGTAGGTCTAGTGTTTTTCCGAAATAGCAGGATGTCTAGAGAATTAGATGCCAGCTTGGAGTGAATTAAAGTAAAACACTGGGTTGGAACAATTGCTGGTCATACAGCTCAAGTATGCTAAATAACTGGTATCTTTCATTATATTAGGCATTTCTGTGTAATGATATAGCCAGAATCAATCAAGTAAATTCTATCCCGCTCTCCCCAAAGCTAGCTCTGGGTGCTTCCATATTGCTAGATGTATTACACTGAAATGGGCTGGCTAACTACCGATCTGCTGGTCAATCTGTGGTCATGGTCTACTTACTTTTACAGTAAACAGTGCCCACCCTAGGGCATGTATGGAAAGCCATTTCAGTGTTCCCGAAAACTTTTGAGTGACGCCGGGCAATGTGGCCGACGTGGACAAGCCCCACTCTGGCCATTTGTCACTGACACAGGCCATTTTTTACCAAGAAAAAGAATTGTGATGGTACCTGCAAATTCTCATGAAAAAACACCTTATTTCACCACACCTATGGCCGAAAGCTTATTTCACCTATAACTTTTCTGTGTCCGTTATTACAGCTAGGCCACATATCGTCCATATATTTCCCTGTATATTTCTATATTTTAAAACAATCCTATGTAATTGGTATATGTATACGCATCCTTATCACATGTGATGTGTTTCAGGAAAATGAGTGACAAGTCGCAAAATGGAATTTTTTCAAAGTATTTTATCTACAAGAGCTCTCTGTAGGAATGTTCTCATTTTGAATATTCATGGATATTCATTAATTTATGGAAGACTGGCATCCATGATTTTTATTCCTTTTTTCGACCACTGAATAATGTATATAGATAGCTTTCCATAGTAATGCATGCAATGCTGTCAACCTGACTAGTCAATAACAAGTTGGTAGTGATCAGGAATGAGGAGGAAGAAGTTTGTTTTTTGCACCTTCCTTTATCCTTCCCTTGAAAATGTAATAGAAGAGATCCATAGGGTCTTTTCATTCCTCATTAGTTCTAGTGTAATATCCATGGGCCTCACAGTCAGGCAATGTTGAAAAGAAGTGATTTGAGCACACCAAAATAGTAGCCTACAGTACAGCAGCCTGTATACAATAGCACTAGCTACAGAGTGACGGAAGTTTGCTGCGCTTCGATGATGTCACTCTCACATAGGACTCTGGGAATCTGGAAGCTGTCAGCATTCCGGATAATAGCCAGTTTTAACACAAACAATTACTCCTCATTGACTTATAAATGATTGAATTACATTATACAATGTACAGAACATCATATTATAGTTTTTCCCAACGTCTGAAAACGCATTATACGCAGTCCAGTGTTCCCCTTTAACAAAAGCTATGCCCCCAGTACAGAATTGATG
>OW804099.1:7430828-7452308 GCA_942159475.1 Sthenelais limicola | reverse complement strand
GAGGAGGAGGAGGGCAGTGAGTAGTACATGAGGGGGATTACTGGCTGTGAGGAGGAGGAGGCAGTGAGTAGTACATGAGGGGGATTACTGGCTGTGAGGAGGAGGAGGCAGTGAGTAGTACATGAGGGGGATTACTGGCTGTGAGGAGGAGGAGGAGGCAGTGAGTAGTACATGAGGGGGATTACTGGCTGTGAGGAGGAGGAGGAGGCAGTGAGTAGTACATGAGGGGGATTACTGGCTGTGAGGAGGAGGAGGAGGAGGCAGTGAGTAGTACATGAGGGGGATTACTGGCTGTGAGGAGGAGGAGGCAGTGAGTAGTACATGAGGGGGATTACTGGCTGTGAGGAGGAGGAGGAGGCAGTGAGTAGTACATGAGGGGGATTACTGGCTGTGAGGAGGAGGAGGCAGTGAGTAGTACATGAGGGGGATTACTGGCTGTGAGGAGGAGGAGGAGGCAGTGAGTAGTACATGAGGGGGATTACTGGCTGTGAGGAGGAGGAGGAGGAGGCAGTGAGTAGTACATGAGGGGGATTACTGGCTGTGAGGAGGAGGAGGAGGAGGCAGTGAGTAGTACATGAGGGGGATTACTGGCTGTGAGGAGGAGGAGGAGAGGCAGTGAGTAGTACATGAGGGGGATTACTGGCTGTGAGGAGGAGGAGGAGGCAGTGAGTAGTACATGAGGGGGATTACTGGCTGTGAGGAGGAGGAGGAGGAGGCAGTGAGTAGTACATGAGGGGGATTACTGGCTGTGAGGAGGAGGAGGCAGTGAGTAGTACATGAGGGGGATTACTGGCTGTGAGGAGGAGGAGGCAGTGAGTAGTACATGAGGGGGATTACTGGCTGTGAGGAGGAGGAGGAGGAGGCAGTGAGTAGTACATGAGGGGGATTACTGGCTGTGAGGAGGAGGAGGCAGTGAGTAGTACATGAGGGGGATTACTGGCTGTGAGGAGGAGGAGGAGGCAGTGAGTAGTACATGAGGGGGATTACTGGCTGTGAGGAGGAGGAGGAGGAGGCAGTGAGTAGTACATGAGGGGGATTACTGGCTGTGAGGAGGAGGAGGAGGAGGAGGCAGTGAGTAGTACATGAGGGGGATTACTGGCTGTGAGGAGGAGGAGGAGAGGCAGTGAGTAGTACATGAGGGGGATTACTGGCTGTGAGGAGGAGGAGGAGGAGGAGGCAGTGAGTAGTACATGAGGGGGATTACTGGCTGTGAGGAGGAGGAGGAGGAGGCAGTGAGTAGTACATGAGGGGGATTACTGGCTGTGAGGGAGGAGGAGGAGGCAGTGAGTAGTACATGAGGGGGATTACTGGCTGTGAGGAGGAGGAGGCAGTGAGTAGTACATGAGGGGGATTACTGGCTGTGAGGAGGAGGAGGCAGTGAGTAGTACATGAGGGGGATTACTGGCTGTGAGGAGGAGGAGGAGGAGGAGGCAGTGAGTAGTACATGAGGGGGATTACTGGCTGTGAGGAGGAGGAGGCAGTGAGTAGTACATGAGGGGGATTACTGGCTGTGAGGAGGAGGAGGAGGCAGTGAGTAGTACATGAGGGGGATTACTGGCTGTGAGGAGGAGGAGAGGAGGCAGTGAGTAGTACATGAGGGGGATTACTGGCTGTGAGGAGGAGGAGGAGGAGGCAGTGAGTAGTACATGAGGGGGATTACTGGCTGTGAGGAGGAGGAGGCAGTGAGTAGTACATGAGGGGGATTACTGGCTGTGAGGAGGAGGAGGAGGCAGTGAGTAGTACATGAGGGGGATTACTGGCTGTGAGGAGGAGGAGGAGGAGGCAGTGAGTAGTACATGAGGGGGATTACTGGCTGTGAGGAGGAGGAGGAGGAGGCAGTGAGTAGTACATGAGGGGGATTACTGGCTGTGAGGAGGAGGAGGAGGCAGTGAGTAGTACATGAGGGGGATTACTGGCTGTGAGGAGGAGGAGGAGGAGGCAGTGAGTAGTACATGAGGGGAGATTACTGGCTGTGAGGAGGAGGAGGCAGTGAGTAGTACATGAGGGGGATTACTGGCTGTGAGGAGGAGGAGGCAGTGAGTAGTACATGAGGGGGATTACTGGCTGTGAGGAGGAGGAGGAGGAGGCAGTGAGTAGTACATGAGGGGGATTACTGGCTGTGAGGAGGAGGAGGCAGTGAGTAGTACATGAGGGGGATTACTGGCTGTGAGGAGGAGGAGGAGGAGGCAGTGAGTAGTACATGAGGGGGATTACTGGCTGTGAGGAGGAGGAGGAGGAGGCAGTGAGTAGTACATGAGGGGGATTACTGGCTGTGAGGAGGAGGAGGAGGAGGAGGAGGCAGTGAGTAGTACATGAGGGGGATTACTGGCTGTGAGGAGGAGGAGGAGGAGGCAGTGAGTAGTACATGAGGGGGATTACTGGCTGTGAGGAGGAGGAGGAGGCAGTGAGTAGTACATGAGGGGGATTACTGGCTGTGAGGAGGAGGAGGAGGCAGTGAGTAGTACATGAGGGGGATTACTGGCTGTGAGGAGGAGGAGGAGGAGGCAGTGAGTAGTACATGAGGGGGATTACTGGCTGTGAGGAGGAGGAGGCAGTGAGTAGTACATGAGGGGGATTACTGGCTGTGAGGAGGAGGAGGAGGCAGTGAGTAGTACATGAGGGGGATTACTGGCTGTGAGGAGGAGGAGGAGGAGGCAGTGAGTAGTACATGAGGGGGATTACTGGCTGTGAGGAGGAGGAGGAGGAGGAGGAGGCAGTGAGTAGTACATGAGGGGGATTACTGGCTGTGAGGAGGAGGAGGCAGTGAGTAGTACATGAGGGGGATTACTGGCTGTGAGGAGGAGGAGGAGGAGGCAGTGAGTAGTACATGAGGGGGATTACTGGCTGTGAGGAGGAGGAGGAGGAGGAGGCAGTGAGTAGTACATGAGGGGGATTACTGGCTGTGAGGAGGAGGAGGAGGAGGCAGTGAGTAGTACATGAGGGGGATTACTGGCTGTGAGGAGGAGGAGGAGGAGGCAGTGAGTAGTACATGAGGGGGATTACTGGCTGTGAGGAGGAGGAGGCAGTGAGTAGTACATGAGGGGGATTACTGGCTGTGAGGAGGAGGAGGAGGCAGTGAGTAGTACATGAGGGGGATTACTGGCTGTGAGGAGGAGGAGAGGAGGAGGCAGTGAGTAGTACATGAGGGGGATTACTGGCTGTGAGGAGGAGGAGGAGGAGGCAGTGAGTAGTACATGAGGGGGATTACTGGCTGTGAGGAGGAGGAGGAGGAGGAGGCAGTGAGTAGTACATGAGGGGGATTACTGGCTGTGAGGAGGAGGAGGAGGAGGCAGTGAGTAGTACATGAGGGGGATTACTGGCTGTGAGGAGGAGGAGGAGGCAGTGAGTAGTACATGAGGGGGATTACTGGCTGTGAGGAGGAGGAGGAGGAGGCAGTGAGTAGTACATGAGGGGGATTACTGGCTGTGAGGAGGAGGAGGAGGAGGCAGTGAGTAGTACATGAGGGGGATTACTGGCTGTGAGGAGGAGGAGGCAGTGAGTAGTACATGAGGGGGATTACTGGCTGTGAGGAGGAGGAGGAGGAGGCAGTGAGTAGTACATGAGGGGGATTACTGGCTGTGAGGAGGAGGAGGCAGTGAGTAGTACATGAGGGGGATTACTGGCTGTGAGGAGGAGGAGGAGGAGGCAGTGAGTAGTACATGAGGGGGATTACTGGCTGTGAGGAGGAGGAGGCAGTGAGTAGTACATGAGGGGGATTACTGGCTGTGAGGAGGAGGAGGCAGTGAGTAGTACATGAGGGGGATTACTGGCTGTGAGGAGGAGGAGGAGGAGGCAGTGAGTAGTACATGAGGGGGACTACTGGCTGTGAGGAGGAGGAGGAGGAGGCAGTGAGTAGTACATGAGGGGGATTACTGGCTGTGAGGAGGAGGAGGAGGAGGTAGTGAGTAGTACATGAGGGGGATTACTGGCTGTAAGGAGGAGGAGGAGGCAGTGAGTAGTACATGAGGGGGATTACTGGCTGTGAGGAGGAGGAGGAGGAGGCAGTGAGTAGTACATGAGGGGGATTACTGGCTGTGAGGAGGAGGAGGCAGTGAGTAGTACATGAGGGGGATTACTGGCTGTGAGGAGGAGGAGGAGGAGGCAGTGAGTAGTACATGAGGGGGATTACTGGCTGTGAGGAGGAGGAGGAGGAGGCAGTGAGTAGTACATGAGGGGGATTACTGGCTGTGAGGAGGAGGAGGAGGCAGTGAGTAGTACATGAGGGGGATTACTGGCTGTGAGGAGGAGGAGGAGGAGGCAGTGAGTAGTACATGAGGGGGATTACTGGCTGTGAGGAGGAGGAGGCAGTGAGTAGTACATGAGGGGGATTACTGGCTGTGAGGAGGAGGAGGAGGCAGTGAGTAGTACATGAGGGGGATTACTGGCTGTGAGGAGGAGGAGGAGGAGGCAGTGAGTAGTACATGAGGGGGATTACTGGCTGTGAGGAGGAGGAGGAGGAGGAGGAGGCAGTGAGTAGTACATGAGGGGGATTACTGGCTGTGAGGAGGAGGAGGAGGAGGCAGTGAGTAGTACATGAGGGGGATTACTGGCTGTGAGGAGGAGGAGGAGGCAGTGAGTAGTACATGAGGGGGATTACTGGCTGTGAGGAGGAGGAGGCAGTGAGTAGTACATGAGGGGGATTACTGGCTGTGAGGAGGAGGAGGAGGAGGCAGTGAGTAGTACATGAGGGGGATTACTGGCTGTGAGGAGGAGGAGGAGGAGGAGGCAGTGAGTAGTACATGAGGGGGATTACTGGCTGTGAGGAGGAGGAGGCAGTGAGTAGTACATGAGGGACTGGCTTGGCCGTGGCTGTGCCACTCTTCAGTGTTTGTTCACTCACTCTTTGTGAGACGGGCCGGGGATGAGTCAGCAGGACCGTCTCACTATATCCAACCTGAACCAGCTGATGGACATCTTCATATATTACAGTTACCATGGCAACATTACAAGACTTTACATATGAATTACCACTTGTGTACATATATATGAATATTCATGAATACCCCACCATTGATGACGTCACACCTGCAGTATACTATACAACCCTACAATACTCTGGTCAACACCGCAATAATTAATTCTTATCTCGTCCTATTTCTCTCCTAATCTGTCCTGTGTAGAAACGGCTAGATATTCATGTAGCTCCTCCCTATTGTTGGTTTACATTTACTGCTTCCTAAATAAAGGAATAATAATAAAGAATCAACAGCAGCGTCGCACACTGTGTATCTTCCCTGTTTAACTTTTGGGCCGTGTTTGACCTTTTTGATTAAAAGCTGCCCCCCTCCTCCTCTGTCCTCTCTACTGGACATTGGTGAAGACTGGCACAGTTCACTGACCGATCATACACCATCACATCAGACTGGACATCAGCATCGATCAATCCCCGACCCTCCACCACTGCCCAGCACCCCTCCCCCACCTGCCCCCACCCCCAACCACCAAGCCAATGTACTACTGTAAGGACTGATATATATATACAGTTGATATGAGTGGCAGTAGTGGGCCAGTGCCCCCCACTCCCCCCACCCCCCACCCACCCAACCCCTCTCCCACCCCTGCCTCAGATACCAATGCCTTGATATACATATATATTGGTAGGGAGAGCTAGAGAGTAACAGTAGGAAATGTCCCGCTTTTCGATTTCACAGCTTCTAGGCGTTTTTCTACATCAACCATCTGTGGTGAACCACTCATTAAACTCCCTTCCTGAACCAGTAGAAATTGTATGCTCCCTTCCTGAACCAGTAGTAACTGTATGCTCCCTTCCTGAACCAGTAGAAACTGTATGCTCCCTTCCTGAACCAGTAGAAACTGTATACTCCCTTCCTGAACTGAAGTAACTGGATGCTCCCTTCCTGAACTGTAGTAACTGTATACTCCCTTCCTGAACTGTAGTAACTGCATGCTCCCTTCCTGAACTTTAGTAACTGCATGCTCCCTGAACAGAACTGTAGTAACTGCATGCTCCCTTCAACAGAACTGTAGTAACTGCATGCTCCCTTCCTGAACGGTAGTAACTGTATGCTCCCTTCCTGATCTGTAGTAACTGTATGCTCCCTTCCTGATCTGTAGTAACTGTATGCTCCCTTCCTGATCTGTAGTAACTGTATGCTCCCTTCCTGATCTGTAGTAACTGTATGCTCCCTTCCTGAACTCTAGTAACTGTATGCTCCCTTCCTGATCTGTAGTAACTGGATGCTCCCTTCCTGAACTCTAGTAACTGTATGCTCCCTTCCTGATCTGTAGTAACTGTATGCTCCCTTCCTGATCTGTAGTAACTGTATGCTCCCTTCCTGATCTGTAGTAACTGTATGCTCCCTTCCTGATCTGTAGTAACTGTATGCTCCCTTCCTGATCTGTAGTAACTGTATGCTCCCTTCCTGATCTGTAGTAACTGGATGCTCCCTTCCTGAACTCTAGTAACTGTATGCTCCCTTCCTGAACTCTAGTAATTGTATGCTCCCTTCCTGATCTGTAGTAACTGTATGCTCCCTTCCTGATCTGTAGTAACTGTATGCTCCCTTCCTGATCTGTAGTAACTGTATGCTCCCTTCCTGATCTGTAGTAACTGTATGCTCCCTTCCTGATCTGTAGTAACTGTATGCTCCCTTCCTGATCTGTAGTAACTGTATGCTCCCTTCCTGATCTGTAGTAACTGTATGCTCCCTTCCTGATCTGTAGTAACTGGATGCTCCCTTCCTGAACTCTAGTAACTGTATGCTCCCTTCCTGAACTCTAGTAACTGTATGCTCCCTTCCTGAACTGTAGTAACTGTATGCTCCCTTCCTGTACTCTAGTAACTGTATGCTCCCTTCCTGAACTCTAGTAACTGTATGCTCCCTTCCTGAACTGTAGTAACTGTATGCTCCCTTCCTGTACTCTAGTAACTGTATGCTCCCTTCCTGAACTCTAGTAACTGTATGCTCCCTTCCTGAACTCTAGTAACTGTATGCTCCCTTCCTGTACTGTAGTAACTGTATGCTTCCTTCCTGTACTCTAGTAACTGTATGCTCCCTTCCTGATCTGTAGTAACTGTATGCTCCCTTCCTGTACTCTAGTAACTGTATGCTCCCTTCCTGAACTGTAGTAACTGTATGCTCCCTTCCTGAACTGTAGTAACTGTATGCTCCCTTCCTGAACTGTAGTAACTGTATGCTCCCTTCCTGATCTGTAGTAACTGTATGCTCCCTTCCTGAACTCTAGTAACTGTATGCTCCATTCCTGAACTCTAGTAACTGTATGCTCCCTTCCTGTACTGTAGTAACTGTATGCTCCCTTCCTGTACTGTAGTAACTGTATGCTCCCTTCCTGAACTGTAGTAACTGTATGCTCCCTTCCTGATCTGTAGTAACTGTATGCTCCCTTCCTGTACTCTAGTAACTGTATGCTCCCTTCCTGTACTCTAGTAACTGTATGCTCCCTTCCTGTACTGTAGTAACTGTATGCTCCCTTCCTGTACTGTAGTAACTGTATGCTCCCTTCCTGTACTGTAGTAACTGTATGCTCCCTTCCTGTACTGTAGTAACTGTATGCTCCCTTCCTGTACTCTAGTAACTCTATGCTCCCTTCCTGTACTGTAGTAACTGTATGCTCCCTTCCTGTACTCTAGTAACTGTATGCTCCCTTCCTGTACTCTAGTAACTGTATGCTCCCTTCCTGTACTCTAGTAACTGTATGCTCCCTTCCTGTACTCTAGTAACTGTATGCTCCCTTCCTGTACTCTAGTAACTGTATGCTCCCTTCCTGAACTCTAGTAACTGTATGCTCCCTTCCTGTACTCTAGTAACTGTATGCTCCCTTCCTGTACTCTAGTAACTGTATGCTCCCTCAAAAGAACTGTATTTATTCTCATGAATTGTATTCTTAAATTTTTCAAATTGTGATATTTGTCATCTTGAGAGCAAAAATCACACATCATGGATGAATTTTAAATAGTCAAATATTACTTACTGAGACTCAAGTCTATTAAAGTACTACATATATGTAACAAGTGTATTGAAGTACTTGATATATGTAAGGCAGACCTGTCTGCCGAGGAGATGGAATAGAAACATTATATTCATAACCAGGACTGGTCGTTTCCTCCTCGTGCAAATCTCTAGACCCTGGCTCTATAACGACCCTCGCCCAGACATCCCAGTCCCCCCGCCCCCACCAGCCGCCCCCTTGTTCTCTCTAATCTCTCAATCTCTGTTTTGTCTCAGCCTTTATTTCCCATGATGCCATGTTTGTGAAGTGTGTGGGCTGGCCACAAGGGGACAGCTAGGTGGCGCTAGTGTGCCATTACTTCCGGTTCAACATTTCACTTCCTCCTCCTCCTCCCACACATCCTCCATACAGCCTTCCTCCCACACACCAGTGCACCAGAGCATCAACCTTTAATTACTTAGGAGTCATGATAGATTTCAGAGTAGCCATGAATTGTGATGTGTTTCAGGAAAATGAGTCAAAAGTCGCAAAAAACGGATTTTGAGGTTTCATTATATTTGAAAAGATGAGATCAAGCCGATTCAAATGATACTAAACAGTCTAATAATCTAATAACTGTTTCTAGATTTAAAGTTTCATATGAATATTTTCGTTTTTGAAAAAAAAACTTTCCAATATTTCTGGGGGTCGATAAACAGTAAAGTAAGTAAATGTAGTCCATATGAGGACCTATAAAACGAAAGGACATATTACATAGATTGTCCTGAGATTTGACACATCGATTGATATAGGTATAAGTGATAAACCCTCCAAAAATTAGAACATTCCAAAATGTGATCTTGTGACAAAAACACTTTGTAAAATATAAATTTTGCGACTTATGACTCATTTTCCTGAAACAGATCACAATTAGTGTGCAAGTAACATGTATAATAAAGCCTGTGGTTCGCTTGCAAGTATTGGTAAAAGGAGAAAGTATATGAATGAACAGATATGCTGGTTATTGTATAAAACATATACTCTACCAATCCTGGCTTATGGCCTGTGTAATGTCTAGCTCAAAGAAAGCTCAGAATAAAGTGATGCTTAGAGCTCTTCGCATGTCTGAGTAGACTAGAATTGTGATCTGTTTTAGAAAAATGAGTCACAAGTCGCAAAAGCTAGATTTTCAGTTATTCATCATATTTGAACAGATGCTATCTAGCGGATTCCAATGATACTAAACAGTAGGGCATCTAATAAGTACTTCTATATTTTAAGTTTGATATTTTTAATTTTTGAAAAAAAAAAGTTTGCAATATTTTTGAGTGGATAATTACTAGTAAATTAGCTAAATATACTTTATAAGATGACCTTAGAAATTGCATAGATATATTTATTACACTCTCTTGAAATTTGACAAATGTATTCATGCTACTAGCAGCACTAAACACTCCAAAAGTGAGTGTATTCCAAGAAAGATAAGTTATAAATAAATCACTTAATATCCATTTTGCGACTTATGACTCATTTTCCTATAACACATCACAATTGTTCATTAAAGGTGGAATATTGCCTCTTGCAATGAGAAGGCAGGTTGCATTATTAAAACTCTTGTTTAACTTACAAGATCAATATTGTAACACCAATGATCTCTTAAATCTGTGCGAAAATATCGGTACAAAGTTTAATACTTTCATTCCCATGAGTGAGAAGATGCGGGAAAGCACCTTTTATAAGGGACCTAAGTTGTGGAATGGATTTGCCAGTGAAATCAGAAATTGCAACGATAAAGAAGAATTTGCTGTAAAACTGATTAAATTCTATTGGTTGAAAGTTGAGGAAGGTATTGACGAGCATATTATGGAATTGTGATTGAATTAAGTACTGTTTGTATCGGTCTCACATGTTCTTAATCAACAAATGCCCTTCAAGGTTCTAATCTATGTTTAGTTCATATTACAAGTTTGCACAACATATGTGATGTGTTTCAGGAAAATGAGTCATAAGTCGCAAAAAATGGATTTTGAGATATCATCATGTTCGAAAAGATGAGATCAAGCCGTTTCCAATGATAGTAAACAGTCTAATAATCTAATAAATATTTCTAGATTTTAACTTTGATATTTTCGTTTTTGAAAAAAAAATTCCAATATTTCTGGGGGTCAATAAAGAGTAAAGTAACTAAATGTAGTCCACATAAGGACCTTTGAAACGAAAGGATATATTAAATAGATTGTCCTGAAATTTAATACATCGGTTGATGTAACTATATGTGATGAACCCTCTAAAAATGAGAACGTTCCAATAATGTGATCTTGTAAAAAAAAACTTTTTGAAAAATATCATTTTTTCGACTTATGACTCATTTCCCTGAAACACATCACATATACAATTTATCTGATACGCCACCGATTCTCATCAACAATATTGTTGTGTGTTGAAAAAAATGTTATTTTTCTTCCTATTATGTTTAGAAGAACTTTTTATTTTAATATATCCCATAAACATGTTTAGTGATGTAGAGGCCAAGATGGCAGGCAAGATGAATAAAAGTTGTCGCAAAAACAAAAAAACAATTCAAATTCATACAAAATTACAAACATCATTATTCTTCTCCATATCTTTACATATTCTTACACAACACGTTTGTCTATACGTTCTGCTTCTGTATCACAAATCATAATGGCTTTGCTATATTCTTTTCTCAATAATGATCGCCTGAGCCCTGATAAGGGCATTTGTTGAGTAACAACATGTGAGACCGATACAAACAATACTTAATTCAATAAACTTGTAATATGAACTAAACATAGATTAGAACCTTAAAGGCAACGCAACAAGACATCGGCAGAGTCGACATGCATATTTGTTATGATTGTTTAAAATGTAAATATTTATGGCCATATTTTGAAATAAAAAGAAAAAAAGTGTACTATACACCCATGCTGTATGTACATTTTGCACCTTTTCACATATAATAACTGTACATTATCATACAAGTTTGAATTTTTTTTTTCTGAACTTTGCAATAAAGCATGTAATATAGCGAATGGAAATCTTTGCTAAGGATATAATAACTCGCAAATGCAACTGAACCCGAGTCTGTTAATCCCCGTCCACGCCCCCCCCCCCCCCCACACACACACGGCCCTCATACAAATTCATCATGAAGTAAACATTTTTGGAGTGGTTTGTTTTGGTTATTTTGCCTTCATGAAGGTCCTGCATATTTCCTGCATATTATCTACTGCAGTGGCTTCACTTATTATCTACTGCTTCACTTATTATCTACTGCTTCACTTATTATCTACTGCAGTGGCTTCACTTATTATCTACTGCAGTGGCTTCACTTATTATCTACTGCTTCACTTATTATCTACTGCAGTGGCTTCACTTATTATCTACTGCAGTGGCTTCACTTATTATCTACTGCAGTGGCTTCACTTATTATCTACTGCTTCACTTATTTTCTACTGCAGTGGCTTCACTTATTATCTACTGCTTCACTTATTATCTACTGCAGTGGCTTCACTTATTATCTACTGCAGTGGCTTCACTTATTATCTACTGCAGTGGCTTCACTTATTATCTACTGCTTCACTTATTATCTACTGCAGTGGCTTCACTTATTATCTACTGCAGTGGTTTCACTTATTATCTACTGCTTCACTTATTATCTACTGCAGTGGCTTCACTTATTATCTACTGCAGTGGGTTCACTTATTATCTACTGCTTCACTTATTATCTACTGCTTCACTTATTATCTACTGCTTCACTTATTATCTACTGCAGTGGCTTCACTTATTATCTACTGCAGTGGCTTCACTTATTATCTACTGCTTCACTTATTATCTACTGCAGTGGCTTCACTTATTATCTACTGCAGTGGCTTCACTTATTATCTACTGCAGTGGCTTCACTTATTATCTACTGCAGTGGCTTCACTTATTATCTACTGCAGTGGCTTCACTTATTATCTACTGCAGTGGCTTCACTTATTATCTACTGCAGTGGCTTCACTTATTATCTACTGCAGTGGCTTCACTTATTATCTACTGCAGGGGCTTCACTTATTATCTACTGCTTCACTTATTATATACTGCAGTGGCTTCACTTATTATCTACTGCTTCACTTATTATCTACTGCAGTGGCTTCACTTATTATCTACTGCTTCACTTATTATCTACTGCTTCACTTATTATCTACTGCAGTGGCTTCACTTATTATCTACTGCAGTGGCTTCACTTATTATCTACTGCAGTGGCTTCACTTATTATCTACTGCAGTGGCTTCACTTATTATCTACTGCAGTGGCTTCACTTATTATCTACTGCAGTGGCTTCACTTATTATCTACTGCAGTGGCTTCACTTATTATCTACTGCAGTGGCTTCACTTATTATCTACTGCAGTGGCTTCACTTATTATCTACTGCTTCACTTATTATCTACTGCAGTGGCTTCACTTATTATCTACTGCTTCACTTATTATCTACTGCAGTGGCTTCACTTATTATCTACTGCAGTGGCTTCACTTATTATCTACTGCAGTGGCTTCACTTATTATCTACTGCAGTGGCTTCACTTATTATCTACTGCTTCACTTATTATCTACTGCTTCACTTATTATCTACTGCTTCACTTATTATCTACTGCTTCACTTATTATCTACTGCAGTGGCTACACTTATTATCTACATGGTAACAACAAGTCGTAGACTATTGTCATGGCAACAACAAGTTGTAGACTATTGTCATGGTAACAACAAGTTGTAGACTATTGTCATGGTAACAACAAGTTGTAGGCTATTGTCATAGTAACAACAAGTTGTAGACTATTGTCATGGTAACAACAAATTGTAGACTATTGTCATGGTAACAACAAGTTGTAGGCTATTGTCATAGTAACAATAAGTTGTAGGCTATTGTCATGGTAACAACAAGTTGTAGACTATTGTCATAGTAACAACAAGTTGTAGACTATTGTCATGGTAACAACAAGTTGTAGACTATTGTCATGGTAACAACAAGTTGTAGGCTATTGTCATAGTAACAATAAGTTGTAGGCTATTGTCATAGTAACAATAAGTTGTAGGCTATTGCCATGGTAACAACAAGTTGTAGACTATTGTCATAGTAACAACAAGTTGTAGGCTATTGTCATAGTAACAACAAGTTGTAGACTATTGTCATGGTAACAACAAGTTGTAGACTATTGTCATGGTAACAACAAGTTGTAGGCTATTGTCATGGTAACAACAAGTTGTAGGCTATTGTCATGGTAACAACAAGTTGTAGACTATTGTCATGGTAACAACAAGTTGTAGGCTATTGCCATAGTAACAACAAGTTGTAGACTATTGTCATGGTAACAACAAGTTGTAGACTATTGTCATGGTAACAACAAGTTGTAGGCTATTGTCATAGTAACAACAAGTTGTAGGCTATTGTCATGGTAACAACAAGTTGTAGACTATTGTCATGGTAACAACAAGTTGTAGACTATTGTCATGGTAACAACAAGTTGTAGACTATTGTCATAGTAACAACAAGTTGTAGGCTATTGCCATAGTAACAACAAGTTGTAGGCTATTGCCATAGTAACAACAAGTTGTAGACTATTGTCATGGTAACAACAAGTTGTAGGCTATTGTCATAGTAACAATAAGTTGTAGACTATTGTCATGGTAACAACAAGTTGTAGGCTATTGCCATAGTAACAACAAGTTGTAGGCTATTGCCATAGTAACAACAAGTTGTAGGCTATTGTCATAGTAACAACAAGTTGGCATTATAATACAGACTAAAAAATGGAAGAGAAGAAGAATGAATTGGAGAAAAGGAATGGAGAAGAGGGAAGAGGGAAGAGGGAAGAGGGTAGAGGGAAAAGGGTAGAGGGTGGAGGGAAGAGGGTGGAGGGTAGAGGGTGGAGGGTAGAGGGAAGAGCAGGATAGAGCAGTTTGGCTGGGTGCGGGTGCCCGCTGGAGGTGCAGGGGTATAGAAGTTCTCCATAGATACCAGGACCCTGGAGGAGATAGCCTGGAAGACACTACCAGACGTTGCCTACCACTGATAACTAACGTCTAGACGTCCTGCCCAGACGTCCCGCCAGACATGACGTAATGAAACACCACCCGTTCACTGGTTGGTGACATCTCACTCCCTCCCACCCTCCCTTACACCCGGGGACAGGAGGACATGTATACATATAGACTTATTGTAAGTAGGTAGTGGGGGGGGACTCCCATATATACATATAGACTTATTGTAAGTAGGTAGTGGGGGGGGCACTCCCATATATACATATAGACTTATTGTAAGTAGGTAGTGGGGGGGGGACTCCCATATATACATATAGACTACAGGGATACATATAGACTATAGGTACAGGGGTGGGCACTACCATATATACACCACTGAAGCCACTGAAGCCACTGCAGTAGATAATAAGTGAAGCCACTGCAGTAGATAATAAGTGAAGCCACTGCAGTAGAA
The DNA here is from genome assembly GCA_942159475.1 of Sthenelais limicola. Taxonomy (NCBI): domain Eukaryota; kingdom Metazoa; phylum Annelida; class Polychaeta; order Phyllodocida; family Sigalionidae; genus Sthenelais; species Sthenelais limicola. Next base: position 7,437,900 of record OW804099.1, on the reverse strand, counting down.
AATAAGTGAAGCAGTAGATAATAAGTGAAGCCACTGCAGTAGAAAATAAGTGAAGCCACTGCAGTAGATAATAAGTGAAGCCACTGCAGTAGAAAATAAGTGAAGTCACTGCAGTAGATAATAAGTGAAGCCACTGCAGTAGATAATAAGTGAAGCAGTAGATAATAAGTAAAGCCACTGCTGTAGATAATAAGTGAAGCAGTAGATAATAAGTGAAGCCACTGCAGTAGATAATAAGTGAAGCCACTGCAGTAGATAATAAGTGAAGCCACTACAGTAGATAATAAGTGAATCCACTGTAGTAGATAATAAGTGAAGCCACTGCAGTAGATAATAAGTGAAGCCACTGCAGTAGATAATAAGTGAAGCAGTAGATAATAAGTGAAGCCACTGCAGTATATAATAAGTGAAGCAGTAGATAATAAGTGAAGCCACTGCAGTATATAATAAGTGAAGCCACTGCAGTAGATAATAAGTGAAGCCACTGCAGTAGATAATAAGTGAAGCAGTATATAATAAGTGAAGCAGTAGATAATAAGTGAAGCAGTAGATAATAAGTGAAGCCACTACAGTAGATAATAAGTGAAGCCACTGCAGTAGATAATAAGTGAAGCCACTGCAGTAGATAATAAGTGAAGCCACTGCAGTAGATAATAAGTGAAGCAGTAGATAATAAGTGAAGCCACTGCAGTAGATAATAAGTGAAGCAGTAGATAATAAGTGAAGCCACTGCAGTATATAATAAGTGAAGCTACAGCAGTAGATAATAAGTGAAGCCACTGCAGTAGATAATAAGTGAAGCAGTAGATAATAAGTGAAGCCACTGCAGTAGATAATAAAAGAAGCCACTTCAGTAGATAATAAGTGAAGCAGTAGATAATAAGTGAAGCCACTGCAGTATATAATAAGTGAAGCCACTGCAGTAGATAATAAGTGAAGCCACTGCAGTAGATAATAAGTGAAGCATTAGATAATAAGTGAAGCCACTGCAGTAGATAATAAGTGAAGCCACTTCAGTAGATAATAAGTGAAGCAGTAGATAATAAGTGAAGCCACTGCAGTAGATAATAAGTGAAGCCACTTCAGTAGATAATAAGTGAAGCAGTAGATAATAAGTGAAGCCACTGCAGTAGATAATAAGTGAAGCCACTGCAGTAGATAATAAGTGAAGCAGTAGATAATAAGTGAAGCCACTTCAGTAGATAATAAGTGAAGCAGTAGATAATAAGTGAAGCCACTGCAGTAGATAATAAGTGAAGCCACTGCAGTAGATAATAAGTGAAGCAGTAGATAATAAGTGAAGCCACTGCAGTAGATAATAAGTGAAGCCACTGCAGTTGATAATAAGTGAAGCAGTAGATAATAAGTGAAGCAGTAGATAATAAGTGAAGCCACTGCAGTAGATAATAAGTGAAGCAGTAGATAATAAGTGAAGCCACTGCAGTAGATAATAAGTGAAGCCACTGCAGTAGATAATAAGTGAAGCAGTAGATAATAAGTGAAGCCACTGCAGTAGATAATAAGTGAAGCCACTGCAGTAGATAATAAGTGAAGCCACTGCAGTAGATAATAAGTGAAGCCACTGCAGTAGATAATAAGTGAAGCCACTGCAGTAGATAATAAGTGAAGCCACTGCAGTAGATAATAAGTGAAGCCACTGCAGTAGATAATAAGTGAAGCAGTAGATAATAAGTGAAGCCACTGCAGTAGATAATAAGTGAAGCAGTAAATAATAAGTGAAGCCACTGCAGTAGATAATAAGTGAAGCCACTGCAGTAGATAATAAGTGAAGCAGTAGATAATAAGTGAAGCCACTGCAGTAGATAATAAGTGAAGCCACTGCAGTAGATAATAAGTGAAGCCACTGCAATAGATAATAAGTGAAGCAGTATATAATAAGTGAAGCAGTAGATAATAAGTGAAGCAGTAGATAATAAGTGAAGCCACTGCAGTAGATAATAAGTGAAGCCACTGCAGTAGATAATAAGTGAAGCCACTGCAGTAGATAATAAGTGAAGCAGTAGATAATAAGTGAAGCCACTGCAGTAGATAATAAGTGAAGCCACTACAGTAGATAATAAGTGAAGCCACTGCAGTAGATAATAAGTGAAGCCACTGCAATAGATAATAAGTGAAGCCACTGCAGTAGATAATAAGTGAAGCAGTAGATAATAAGTGAAGCCACTGCAGTAGATAATAAGTGAAGCAGTAGATAATAAGTGAAGCCACTGCAGTAGATAATAAGTGAAGCAGTAGATAATAAGTGAAGCAGTAGATAATAAGTGAAGCAGTAGATAATAAGTGAAGCAGTAAATAATAAGTGAAGCAGTAGATAATAAGTGAAGCAGTAGATAATAAGTGAAGCGGTAGATAATAAGTGAAGCCACTGCAGTAGATAATAAGTGAAGCAGTAGATAATAAGTGAAGCAGTAGATAATAAGTGAAGCAGTAGATAATAAGTGAAGCCACTGCAGTAGATAATAAGTGAAGCAGTAGATAATAAGTGAAGCGGTAGATAATAAGTGAAGCCACTGCAGTAGATAATAAGTGAAGCAGTAGATAATAAGTGAAGCGGTAGATAATAAGTGAAGCCACTGCAGTAGATAATAAGTGAAGCAGTAGATAATAAGTGAAGCCACTGCAGTAGATAATAAGTGAAGCAGTAGATAATAAGTGAAGCCACTGCAGTAGATAATAAGTGAAGCAGTAGATAATAAGTGAAGCAGTAGATAATAAGTGAAGCAGTAGATAATAAGTGAAGCAGTAGATAATAAGTGAAGCTTTAGATAATAAGTGAAGCAGTAGATAATAAGTGAAGCCACTGCAGAAAATATCTGCTTGATGAATGACTGTTAGTTCCATTACTTATACATCATTAGTAATAAATGTTCTGCAAGTTTGTTTCTAAGCTTTGAAAATTGACAGGTTTTATAGTTCAGGAAGTTTATGTATTAAAAAGTCTGGTCTTTAAATTTCAGAGCCGAGTTTATAATTGTACCTAGATACCTCCCCCCCCCCCCTGTTTATATATAATGACTGGTCCCTGCAGGCTACAGTAGGCCAGTCTGACCTGGATATGGGTCAGTCCCACTGTCTGGTGGGGGGTGGTGGGTGGGTGGGGGGAGGGGGGTGCTCCAGACAGTTATATAAGAAGTGCTCAAGGACGCCACTATCCGCCACCAGGTGCCCCTACTGTAGAGGCAAGCCTCGCTCTGGTTCACATGAAGCTTAGTCTTGAGCTTTAAAATGTGATCTTTGCTGCCACATTAGCCTTCCATCTGCCTCTCCTCCCCCCCCCCTCCCCCACTCCCCCTGTCCCCGCTGCCCCTTCTCCTCATCCCCTGTATCAATCTCCCCCCACACTGCCCCGTACTTGACCACACTGGTACACAGCCCAGACCCCGGATGTCAGGGATTAGGGCCTGGCAACAACAACATGTTTACTACGCCTCGATCAATGCCCTAAAGTAGTAATGGAAGTATTCTTCACTCTTGTGTATCGATTCTTCTTTCAATGTTGATTTAAATTATTCTAATCTCTGAATTAATCTCTGAATTAATCTTTGAATTAATCTCTGAATTAATCTTTGAATTAATCTCTGAATTAATCTTTGAATTAATTTGAGTTAATAGATGAAAAAAAAAGAAAAAAAAAAGAAAGAAATAAAGAAAGCAAAAAAAAGCAAGGCTGGATGTGTATTATGCAATATCGCTACAGTTACTGACCAGCTAAACAATATACAGAGCCTATGTTATCTCTAAGGGTTGAGCATATCAGTTACTGACCAGCTAAACAATATACAGAGCCTATGTTATCTCTATGGGTTGAGCATATCAGTTACTGACCAGCTAAACAATATACAGAGCCTATGTTATCTCTAAGGGTTGAGCATATCAGTTACTGACCAGCTAAACAATATACAGAGCCTATGTTATCTCTATGGGTTGAGCATATCAGTTACTGACCAGCTAAACAATATACAGAGCCTATGTTATCTCTATGGACTGAGGATATCAGTTACTGACCAGCTAAACAATATACAGAGCCTATGTTATCTCTAAGGGCTGAGCATATCAGTTACTGACCAGCTAAACAATATACAGAGCCTATGTTATCTCTATGGGTTGAGCATATCAGTTACTGACCAGCTAAACAATATACAGAGCCTATGTTATCTCTAAGGGTTGAGCATATCAGTTACTGACCAGCTAAACAATATACAGAGCCTATGTTATCTCTATGGGTTGAGCATACCAGTTACTGACCAGCTAAACAATATACAGAGCCTATGTTATCTCTATGGGCTGAGCATATCAGTTACTGACCAGCTAAACAATATACAGAGCCTATGTTATCTCTATGGGCTGAGCATATCAGTTACTGACCAGCTAAACAATATACAGAGCCTATGTTCTCTCTATGGGTTGAGCATATCAGTTACTGACCAGCTAAACAATATACAGAGCCTATGTTATCTCTATGGGCTGAGCATATCAGTTACTGACCAGCTAAACAATATACAGAGCCTATGTTATCTCTATGGGCTGAGCATATCAGTTACTGACCAGCTAAACAATATACAGAGCCTATGTTATCTCTATGGGCTGAGCATATCAGTTACTGACCAGCTAAACAATATACAGAGCCTATGTTATCTCTATGGGCTGAGCATATCAGTTACTGACCAGCTAAACAATATACAGAGCCTATGTTATCTCTATGGGTTGAGCATATCAGTTACTGACCAGCTAAACAATATACAGAGCCTATGTTATCTCTATGGACTGAGCATATCAGTTACTGACCAGCTAAACAATATACAGAGCCTATGTTATCTCTATGGGTTGAGCATATCAGTTACTGACCAGCTAAACAATATACAGAGCCTATGTTATCTCTATGGACTGAGCATATCAGTTACTGACCAGCTAAACAATATACAGAGCCTATGTTATCTCTATGGACTGAGCATATCAGTTACTGACCAGCTAAACAATATACACAGCCTATGTTATCTCTATGGACTGAGCATATCAGTTACTGACCAGCTAAACAATATACAGAGCCTATGTTATCTCTATGGACTGAGCACATCAGTTACTGACCAGCTAAACAATGTACAGAGCCTATGTTATCTCTATGGACTGAGCACATCAGTTACTGACCAGCTAAACAATGTACAGAGCCTATGTTATCTCTATGGACTGAGCATATCAGTTACTGACCAGCTAAACAATATACACAGCCTATGTTATCTCTATGGACTGAGCATTTCAGTTACTGACCAGCTAAACAATATACAGAGCCTATGTTATCTCTATGGGTTGAGCATATCAGTTACTGACCAGCTAAACAATATACAGAGCCTATGTTATCTCTATGGACTGAGCATTTCAGTTACTGACCAGCTAAACAATGTACAGAGCCTATGTTATCTCTATGGACTGAGCATATCAGTTACTGACCAGCTAAACAATGTACAGAGCCTATGTTATCTCTATGGACTGAGCATATCAGTTACTGACCAGCTAAACAATATACACATCCTATGTTATCTCTATGGGTTGAGCATATCAGTTACTGACCAGCTAAACAATATACAGAACCTATGTTATCTCTATGGGTTGAGCATATCAGTTACTGACCAGCTAAACAATATACAGAGCCTATGTTATCTCTATGGTCTGAGCATATCAGTTACTGACCAGCTAAACAATATACAGAGCCTATGTTATCTCTATGGTCTGAGCATATCAGTTACTGACCAGCTAAACAATATACAGAGCCTATGTTATCTCTATGGTCTGAGCATATCAGTTACTGACCAGCTAAACAATATACAGAGCCTATGTTATCTCTATGGACTGAGCATATCAGTTACTGACCAGCTAAACAATATACAGAGCCTATGTTATCTCTATGGTCTGAGCATATCAGTTACTGACCAGCTAAACAATGTACAGAGCCTATGTTATCTCTATGGACTGAGCATATCAGTTACTGACCAGCTAAACAATATACAGAGCCTATGTTATCTCTATGGACTGAGCATATCAGTTACTGACCAGCTAAACAATGTACAGAGCCTATGTTATCTCTATGGACTGAGCATATCAGTTACTGACCAGCTAAACAATGTACAGAGCCTATGTTATCTCCATGGACTGAGCATATCAGTTACTGACCAGCTAAACAATATACAGAGCCTATGTTATCTCTATGGACTGAGCATATCAGTTACTGACCAGCTAAACAATGTACAGAGCCTATGTTATCTCCATGGACTGAGCATATCAGTTACTGACCAGCTAAACAATGTACAGAGCCTATGTTATCTCCATGGACTGAGCATATCAGTTACTGACCAGCTAAACAATGTACAGAGCCTATGTTATCTCCATGGACTGAGTATATCAAGGGCAAAGTAATGGTGTAGACTTCAGGTAATTTCTCACTAGGCTTTTGGCAGGAAAAGATCCCCTCAGTCCCCTCAGCCCCCATAGCCCCATCAGCTCCCCCGGCCCTCCTCAGCCCCCCTCAGCCCCCTCAACTCCCCCTCAGCCCCCCTCAGCCCCCCTCAGCCCCCTCAGCCCCCCTCAGCCCTCCTCAGCTACCCCTCAGCCCCCCTCAGCCCCCCTCAGCCCCCTCAACTCTCCCTCATCCCCCCTGAGCCCCCTCAACTCCCCCTGAGCCCCCTCAACTCCCCCTGAGCCCCCTCAACTCCCCCTCAGCTCCCCCTCAGCCCCCCTCAGCCCCCCCTCAACTCCCCCTTAGCCCCCCCTCAGCCCCCCTCAACTCCCCTCAGCCCCCCCTCAACTCCCCTCAGCCCCCCTCAGCCCCCTCAGCCCCCCTCAGCCCCCCTCAACTCCCCTCAGCCCCCCTCAGCCCCCTCAGCCCCCCTCAGCTCCCCTCAACTCCCCCTCAGCCCCCCTCAGCCCCCTGACCAGGTCCTGTCTGTATCCCACCTATTATATGCACATAATACACAGACACCTTACGTCATTCCCCTATATATACAGCAGACTCCTACATAATGCCTCTTTCCTGGAACTCCCCCCCTCCCCCCCCCCC
>OW804099.1:7428932-7430628 GCA_942159475.1 Sthenelais limicola | reverse complement strand
TGCGACGCTACCATCCGGGGGATTATGGCTGAACGCCTCTAAGCCAGAATCCCGCCCAGACATGTGACGATTGCTTCAGTGCCTCGGCTCCGGGAGGCAAGGATATCCTCAGGCCGACCGATCTCGGCGCCTGCAGGTGGAAAAGCCAAAGGCAGCGCGGTCCCTTTCGGGCGGGCGATGAGAACCGTCCGGTAAGGCCGCGACCACCCAACCCATGTAGAGCGGGGGCGCCAAATCATTCGTAGACGACCTAGGTCTCGGTCCGGGTGCCGTAATTTGTTTGAGCAGCCACCACACTGCGAGCGATTGAGGCTTAGCCTGGCGACCGGCAGATTTGTCCTCTTTGGAAGGGCGCATCTGCAATGGTTTCGCCATGGCCTGGCCGGGTCGTGAGCTAGTGTGTTGTGTGTGTGCGGGTTGTGTTGGGTTGGTTTTCTTTTCACATTTTCCTACCTGCTGTCAAATTACAGACAGAGGCTTCGAAAAAATCTCTATCTCTTTTCATCTATTTGCTGTCAGATTTTTGTCAGATTCTCTGATAATCTATTTGTCAAATGATATTATCAAAAACCAAGAAGTGTACCCATCTAGTTCAGTCATGTAAGGTTCAGACATGAAAAAAGAAAAAAAAAAAAAAAAAAAGGTTCAGACATGTCATATGCCACTCATTTGCTGTCAAAAACACTGTCAGTTATGTAAGAAAAAAAAAAAAAATGAAAAAAAATAAAAAATAATAAAAGGTTCAGACATGCCATATGCCTCTCAGTTGCTGTCAAACACTGTATCAGTTAAATTCTTTCATAGTTGGATTTCCTGGGAGCTAGAGTGTATATATGGGTGGATTTTGGATCGAGTCAACACTACCAATCTGACTCGATTTCAAAAAATCAAAAAAAAAATTTTCTTCTCTAAATTGTTCAAAACGCACAGAAAAGTAAAAAAAAAAAAAAAAAAAAATAAAAAAAGTGGGGTACCCCATGTGTAGAAGAGTCCCGCATCATGTTCAGCAAGTCGGGTTGTGGTCTGACACTGTTGAAACACTATATAGGGGGTATGTGCTGTAAAGTGCTGATTATGGGTACGCCGGGTAAACGGCCGGCGTAAGCATGACTCTCTTAAGGTAGCCTGCCTGGGTGATTTGGGTGAGCTGGGTGAGGTTTAGCATCTGTTCTAGTTGTATATGCTTTGAGAATGACTATATGTCTGTATGTGGTGGGTTAAGGCTATATGGGGGGCCCCAAACCACCCAAAACCACTCCCAAGGTGTGCGCGGGTAAACGGCGGGAGTAACTATGACTCTCTTAAGGTGGGGTCTGGAGGTGATGGGTACCACCTGTTCCAGCTGTGTACCACCTGTTCCAGTTGTATATGCTGTCATTTCGACTACTGGGTGGGTTAAGGCTATATGGGGGGGGCCCCAAACCGCCCCAAACCACCCAAAACCACTCCCAAGGTGTGCGCGGTTAAACGGCGGGAGTAACTGTGACTCTCTTAAGGTGCAGTCTGGAGGTGATGGGTACCACCTGTTCCAGCTGTGTACCAACTGTTCCAGTTGTATATGCTGTCATTTCGACTGTACTGGGTGGGTTAAGGCTATATGGGGGGGGGGGCCCCAAACCGCCCAAACCACCCAAAACCACTCCCAAGGTGTGCGCGGTTAAACGGCGGGAGTAACTGTGACTTTCTTAAGGTGGGG
>OW804099.1:7342451-7364464 GCA_942159475.1 Sthenelais limicola | reverse complement strand
AGTGGTAGAATGTCTAAAATCTACTGTAGATGTATGTATGTATATTGTTTATTTCCAGTTCAATTACAGTTACATCAATATAGTCAATACAATATCTGGAAATGGGTACCACATTCTATGCTAATCATAGCTCTACCAGGAGGTCCCTTTTACATCTAATTACATTATTATATACATTTCTGTTATTCTATCTGGTAGATTCATTAGTTGTCACTTGTTACATATTACAGTTTTTACAGTTTGGTGTGCAGACTGTTTGCTTGATGGGGAGACCATTTGCATTCTTACGAACACTCTTGGTGTCCCCCTCATACAGACACTGCATCAATGGGTGGCATGGTGTGATTTGCATTCTGACGAACACTGGTCACATCAGCCTTTTAATGTTGATCAGTTTTGTCAACATAGTCTCTTATTGACTATCTTATTTGAGAGTTGGCAGTCGGCCGAGTGATTTGCCCTTTGCATTCTGACGAACACTCCTGGCCTCAGTCGGTCGTCTGTCATTACATGAGCTGAGTCGATGGCATTCTAACGAACACATGGTCGAGTCAGCTCATGTCCGTTCGTTGGTACTGGTGTGGTAGAGAGATAGAGCAGTCGGGGGGCGGTTTTGGTATATAAGTTTAAGGGTGAGGGTTTCTTGACTCTGTCCCACTGTGGTTGGCCCTGGTGCCGCTTGCTTTGGTTTTTAATTTTGGTTTTGGGGGCCATTTTGGTTTGCCTGGCCTGGGGAGTAAGAATAGAATTCTTCTTCCAGGTAGGATTTGAAATCGCTAATTGTTAGGGAGGTTTTTCTCCCTTTGGGGGGTAGCTTATTGTATAGGTAAGGTGCCTGTATATAGTATGATTTCTTGATCCTCTCTGTTTTTGTTATAGGGACTTTCAAAAGTTTGCCACTTGTCAGATTTCTTAGGTTTAATTTCCTATTATCTGTAAAGTTCTCGTCACAGCTCATCGAGAAAGCAACCTGGAGTAGATGTGCTTCCCTTCTTTCATTTAAGAATGGGATTTTATTTGTGATATGGAGTTCTTTTACGCTCTCAGTTTTCTTTATGTTATTGGCTATTCTGATAAATGAATTTTGAATAGTTTGAAGTTTCTCCAGGTGCTTTCCTTGTGCTGGCAAGTAGAAAATATCGCAGAAGTCGATTACCGGTCTCACCATGGTGGTGTAGACCATCATTGTGTTTACCGGCGTTAGCGATTTTCTTATCTTTGAGGTGGCTTTGAGTCGTTTTGTTATTTGGTCTATCTTTGCTTGAACATGTGCATTGAATGTCTTGGTCTATTGTCAGGCCTAAATAACAGTATTCTTTTTCATACTCTAGGGTAGCTGAATTTAAACTCAGTGTTTTTGGTGTGGCTTTCTGTTTTGTGTTACCGAGGATAATATCCATAACTTTGCTTTTCTTTACATTTACAGATATTTTATTCCTTCTGCACCATTCGCTGACCATGTTCAAGTCGCTCTGTAGGTCTTCTTTCAGTAAGTTCTCGTTTGCTTGTGAGTGATATATCACAGTGTCATCAGCAAACAGTTGTATTTGTGATTTACTGACGACACTCTGCAGATCGTTCACGTACAAGAGGAACAGCAGCGGCCCCAGGACTGTACCTTGTGGGACGCCACATTTTACCCTCTCCCTATCAGAGGTTACCCCATTCACTCGAACTCTCTGATATCTGTCCGATAGGTAATGACCGATCCAATCTATAATGGGTTTTGATAGATGGAATTTGTGTAGTTTTTCGATAAGGATCGTATTGTCTACCGTATCGAACACTTTCTTAAAGTCCAAATATACGAGCGACACAGGTTTGTTTTTTACCTTGTTCCTGTAGATGTACCCGAACAGTTTCTGGTGTGCTTGTTCCAGGGAATGACCTTCCCTGAAGCCATATTGGAATTCATACAAGAGTTTGTTTTCTTCTAAATGCGGGTAAACTACGCTCTGTACAACTCTCTCCAGTAGTTTAGCTGGGAGTTTTACCAGACTTATCAGTCTGTAGTTCGAAGGGTCTGAGCGAGGTCCCGCCTTGTATATAGGTACTATTGTTGCCTCTTTGAATTCCTTTGGTACTTTAGTTGTTCTGATCGATATGTTACATAAATCTGTAAATTGGTGGGATAAAGTCAGAAGTATAGGTTTTAGGACTTTAGTTGGCATTAGAGCCATGCCTGAGGATTTGTTTGGCTTAGTTTTCCTAATGATCTTATAAACTCTGTTCTGGGTTATCTCTGGGAACTGCAGTACCTGTATGTTGCGCTCGGGATTTGGAGGGGTTTCGTTAGGGACGAGTGAATGGGTCAGTGTTTGATCATGCACTGGCGGAGTTTGGGTTTGAGTTTGAATTTGGGCGGCAAGTGTTGGCCCTATGTTGGCAAAGAAGTTGTTAAATTCCTTTGGGGTATCTTCATTCTCTAAAAAGTTGCCTTCTGAATTTTTCAGTTTTATTTTCTCCTCTGTTTTGGTCTTATTTGGGGTTATTAATGGCTTGAGAATTTCCCAGAATTTGCCTGGGTTTCTCGAGTGCTCCGCCAGTCTCTCTGCAATATATTCGTTCTTAGCTCTTGATAATTTAGAGTTCATTTTATTTCGTGTTATCTTGGCTGTCTGCCAATCTACTTCTTTATTTGTTTTCCTCGCCTTCTTAAAGGCTCTATCTCTCTCCCTAGCCAATCGTCTTAGGTCGCCTGCATACCAAAGTGGCTTTACCCTTGCATCAGCAATTTGTTTAACAGGACACATTTGGTCTAGGGAATGTTCAATCTTATTTGACATTTCTGACCAGCGTTGGTCTACATTTTCACTACGGTATAGTGGGGCCCAATTTTGGTCTTTTACGTTTCTACATAGGGTGCCTATGTCTAGGTTTTTCCACACTCTAGTTGTTATTGTGGTACGTTCGTATTTGTTTCTTTGTTTCTTCTTAACTACAAAGATAGGGAGGTGATCACTAGAATTATTGTTCACCACACCGGTTTCACTAATAAATTTCGAATTTGTATAGACTTGGTCTATTATCTTCGAGGATTTGCGTGTGATCCTGGTGGGCATTTTGATTTTGGGGCTTAACCCACTTGGTTTCAAAATTGGTGTTATTTTGCAACTGTTTTGATTTGTTTCATGGTTAAAGTCTCCCATGACGTAGATTTCTGTCCTCGTGCTAATTTTGTTTAGTACGTTTTTCAGTAGGTCTAGCGCCGTGGGTAGACTGCCATTCGGGGGGCGATATGAGTTTACAATTGTTAGATGTTTAGAGTTTGGTCTAGAACATGTTACTACCTGTATTTCTAGGTCTTTGTTCTGTATATTTAGGTGTGCTAGAGATTGTTCATCTACCTTGTAGTTGTCCCCTATGTAGAGCATGAGCCCCCCTCCCTTTCTTTTGGTAAGCCTGTCTGTCCTAAATTGCTGGTACAGGGGTATTTTGATCTGGCTGTCTAAGATATTGTTATTCAGTCAGGTCTCTTGTATCGCCAAGACATCTGCCTTGGTCTCTACAAGGAAATCTTCTACATGACATAGCTTTGGGAAAATACTCCTGATATTCCAGGAGATGAGTTTTACTCCTTTCTTCTCCCCGAGCTCTGCCGCATCAATTTCTTCACTCCCAGACATCTGGGGGAGTGTCATTCTCTATACAAGAATGGATATATATATGAGCATTTCTCACGAAACGGGTGCAATTGGGTTTTGCTTTTTTAAAAGGCAGTAACCTTAAGGAATTGGTGTAAATGTATTTACAAATGGGCTTATTGCATGGAGGAGGCGGTGTTCTTTCCTGCCATATATGGTGTCCAATATCTACGGGGAATGTTTCTATGACATTTTTGCAAAAAATATGCATTTTTCTTCATTTTTTCCCCTTAATTGTTCCATATTTTATACAAATTATGAGCTCACAAATATAAAAAATGTCCTCCTCATTTCTTTTTACTTCTAATATGAAGGACAGAACTGGAATCAAAAAAAGAACTCAGCAAAATGGGAAAATACTGATATGGAAAAAAATTAGACATGAACTTCTTTTGGCTAAAATCAAGTGTTATTTACACTTCCAATTACATTTTCTTCAATTACAAAATAAATAATTAATCTTTTCAAAGAATTTTCACCTGTGTCTGTGAAGCAAACAATAATGTTTAGAAAGATTACAAAAAATTGGGTAAGTATCCAAAAATATTTCTACAGGAAGGTTTTCTCTCCAAAAAACAGCCTTGGCTAAAATGGGTTGTTATTTACATTGCCAGATGAAATTCTTTGGCATTTAAAAACAATGGTGATGACATTAACATCCTATTTAGGTTTATTGACATTCATTGTCAGCTATACACACAACAAGACATTTTTATTTTACTCCAATTCTTATGGAACATATGACTGAAAATGTAGTGACAGTGTAAATAACCTATGCGTTATTTACATCTCCCAAGTGGTGCCACAATTGAATACATGCTACCATCTAGCAGCAAACATGGAAAAGTATCATATAACCAAGGACCCATTCAATGTGGCATGGAGTTAAGTCCTTGTGAGTACTCAGAACAGTTCTATCAATGAGTTAGTGTGATGACAGAGCCCTTTTTTTAATACCCCAGTTGTTCACTTTCAGACATCTGATATTGAGAATCATTTTACTAGATAAAATGGATGTTTAGTCTCCTATTGAATAAGCTGATGGATGAACTTTATAGAATGGGTTTAAATGGGATGGGAGGGGACTTTAGAGGTAAAATTAATAGAAATCAAATTTGGCTGATGTAAATAACGTGGACATGTAAATAACATTGGCATGTGCAGGCTTGTTTTGGAAGCACTCCTTTGTGTGATAAATGATTTAGAAATCATGTCTAAGGTGTTTTTGTGGTAGGAAATATACAAAATTATTAAGATGTAAACCAATTTTATATTTTAATGTTTCATTAATGTAACTTTTGTCCAAGCAGCAGAAGAGAAGGCCTAGTAGATAGTTTGCACCTTATTGTGGCCCATTAAAAATGAGAATTGAAAAACTGCAATTGCACTGACTACTTGTGAAGGTATCAACCACTGGATGGAGCTATTCTGTGCTACTCTGGCATTCCTCAAGCAAAGCATCCTAGCCATTTCACAGATTCATCATGTCATAAGTGCATTGGTATCCACCTCCAAGCCTCCCAATATATACCAGCATATGGTTAAAGTTGTGGCCAACAGTTCATAACAATTGGGTGTAAGGGACTTTCTTGGGGCAGGCCATAGAAAAGGTCCATGTGGCACTAGATATGGCAGTAAAAAAAAATGAACTGATGATTGATGTGGAAGAATTATTCAAGTGGGCTCAGAGCAATAGGTGCACACCTGATTTTATATTTGATGACAAGTAGGGAGGCACTACAAATTCTTAGCCATTGTTAAAGGCATGGGATGCTGCCAAGAAATCAGACTCTTCAACAGTGATTTCTATTTTCGGAGATCTCCTGCTGCAAATCAGACCGCAATTTCCAACCAAACTGCAGTTCCCACCCAAACTGCAATAGATGGATGAGAACTGATTTAAATGAAGGACTAGAAAAGAATGATTATTAGAAAGAAGTTGACAAGGAAGAGATGACACCCTTATTGTCCCTGAAAACAAATCCTGATAATGGAGGAGAGGCCTTCACTTGTCCTGAAAAGACTGACACAAGGTAAGAGATGAGGGTGTGACACCCAATGTGATAGAGCGAAATGGGAAAGAGACCATAATGACCAATGAGGTAAAAACAGAAGGGGAAAGACTGCAATAATTGATGTCACCAAGACTGAAGTAGAAAAGGATGTGGTGACTGAGGTGATGAATTGGGATGCAACAGCAACAACTGAGGTAAAAAAAGAAAGCTGGGGATGAGAGAGTGACAACTGAAGTGAAAGAGATAGGCAGGAAGAGACCATGTTGACAAAGATAGGCAAGGAAGAGACAGTGATAACTGAGGTGACAGAGACTCCAGAAACACAAAGGAGAAAGCTCCAATGACTGAAGGGGAACAGACCATGGTGACTGAGGGGACAGAGGCAGACAGGGAAGAGACTATAATGACCACGATGACATAGGCTGATAGGAAGAGATTGCAACAAGGTAACAGAGGGAGAAGGGGAAGGGTATGCAACTGAAATGAGCAAGAGACAAAGGGCACAAGACATTGACAACTTAAGTCAGAAATGAAAGAGGCCATGATGATCAAGGTTACTAAGATAGTCAGAGAAGAGGCTAAGACAAGTGAGGTGGCATTGACAGTGATTTATGTACCAAAAATGAACAGTTTATAGTCCTCATGTACAACAATGGTTTGCCATCAAGGGCAACTTATATGAAGGAAGGCCACCAAAACCACCTTATGATGTCTATGAACTCTTTGATTTCCAGCTTGATGGCTAGTAGAAGCTACAAGCTACATGTGGTTATTTACATCTCCCACTGTTATTTACATCTCCCATTTTAAAACCTCTCAGTAAAGCTTAAAAATATTCAGAAAATTTGGTCAATTTGTCAACTTACTTCAAGGAAGTTTGTATTTTTATTACATAAAGGAACAAAACCAACTTACGAAATCCTTTTTTCCTGTTGAATGTAGATTTTATCAAAGAGGGTACAATACATGTTGTAATTTTCTAATATATTCTCATCTATTAAGACTCAAAATGATTAGCATGATGCTAAATCAATATTGATTTAGATTATTGTTGTTTGCTTCAAACAATCAGGGTTTATAAAGTCCATAGGTTCTTAGATTTATAGCCATTTCTAGTTATAAGTTATTTACATCTTCTCATGTTATTTACATTGACACATTGGTTATTTACATCGTCCATTTTTCAAGTCCACCCACGAAATGATTTGTAGGTACAGGCAAAAAAGAACTATATCAGTGCATTCTGTTATTCCTTTACTCTATGTAAATGTCCATTTCAGACAATTGCATGCATTTTGCTGGGTAACAAGCTATTTGAAAGAACCCCTGCTCAAAATAAATGAGATTTTCAATCCTATGGGACCAATTTTAATGCCATTTTTTTCCTAAAAATTAGTTTTGCCACGATTTTTTTTAATGTTTTCTGGTAGAATACATCTGTCTAACATATTCCAATGATCAGGACTAATTTACCAGCAAAATAACTTGTGCAGAGACAACATACTGCTCATGGCCGTGTAAATAACACCGAAACATGAACACAAACTTTGATATACTGCTGCATGAAGGGAAAAGCTCAAACAATGTAGCGATTTCTGGCAGAGATGCACCAAACTACCTTCTACAGTATATGGTATGATTCGATATGATTATTCAAAATTTAAAAAATGATCCACCAAAACCCCAATTGCACCCATTTCGTGAGAAATGCTCATATATATATATATATATATATGTATATACACATATGATATCCTACTACGATTTCTATAGTTTCTGATATGCTATATACAATAGTTGTTAGTTATCGGATTGAACCTTTGGTATGTATGAAACTTTTGAACGCTTTTACTTTCTACTCTATGTCTACTCTATGTATTCTATATAGTTTTTAAAGTGTCAATTGTCTTTCACCTTTTTAGGTATTGAGTCTCTTTCAGAGGTAATTCTTCTTGGGTTTTACCTAATATTTAGTTTTAATTTCTTATGAATGGAAAAGAGAAATAAATAAATAAATAGCTATAGATAAGAGAAACCTAGTAATGTTCGTGTTTTTGGTAGTCACTATTATAATTATACTACAGTGTTTTTTGCAGTAGGAGGGAATAATAGTGACTCCTCACACAGTGGTAGAATGTCTACTGTAGATATATGTAGGAGGGAATAATAGTCACTCCTCACACAGTGGTAGAAAGTCTACTGTAGATATATGTAGGAGGGAATAATAGTCACTCCTCACACAGTGGTAGAATGTCTACTGTAGATATATATAGGAGGGAATAATAGTCACTCCTCACACAGTGGTAGAATGTCTACTGTAGATATATATAGGAGGGAATAATAGTCACTCCTCACACAGTGGTAGAATGTCTACTGTAGATATATGTAGGAGGGAATAATAGTGACTCCTCACACAGTGGTAGAATGTCTACTGTAGATATATGTAGGAGGGAATAATAGTGACTCCTCACACAGTGGTAGAATGTCTACTGTAGATATATATAGGAGGGAATACTAGTCACTCCTCACACAGTGGTAGAATGTCTACTGTAGATATATGTAGGAGGGAATAATAGTCACTCCTCACACAGTGGTAGAATGTCTACTGTAGATATATGTAGGAGGGAATAATAGTCACTCCTCACACAGTGGTAGAATGTCTACTGTAGATATATATAGGAGGGAATACTAGTGACTCCTCACACAGTGGTAGAATGTCTACTGTAGATATATGTAGGAGGGAATAATAGTCACTCCTCACACAGTGGTAGAATGTCTACTGTAGATATATGTAGGAGGGAATAATAGTCACTCCTCACACAGTGGTAGAATGTCTACTGTAGATATATGTAGGAGGGAATAATAGTCACTCCTCACACAGTGGTAGAATGTCTACTGTAGATATATATAGGAGGGAATAATAGTCACTCCTCACACAGTGGTAGAATGTCTACTGTAGATATATGTAGGAGGGAATAATAGTCACTCCTCACACAGTGGTAGAATGTCTACTGTAGATATATGTAGGAGGGAATAATAGTCACTCCTCACACAGTGGTAGAATGTCTACTGTAGATATATGTAGGAGGGAATACTAGTCACTCCTCACACAGTGGTAGAATGTCTACTGTAGATATATATAGGAGGGAATACTAGTCACTCCTCACACAGTGGTAGAATGTCTACTGTAGATATATGTAGGAGGGAATAATAGTCACTCCTCACACAGTGGTAGAATGTCTACTGTAGATATATGTAGGAGGGAATAATAGTGACTCCTCACACAGTGGTAGAATGTCTACTGTAGATATATGTAGGAGGGAATAATAGTCACTCCTCACACAGTGGTAGAATGTCTACTGTAGATATATGTAGGAGGGAATAATAGTCACTCCTCACACAGTGGTAGAATGTCTACTGTAGATATATGTAGGAGGGAATAATACTCACTCCTCACACAGTGGTAGAATGTCTACTGTTGATATATGTAGGAGGGAATAATAGTCACTCCTCACACAGTGGTAGAATGTCTACTGTAGATATATGTAGGAGGGAATAATAGTCACTCCTCACACAGTGGTAGAATGTCTACTGTAGATATATGTAGGAGGGAATAATAGTCACTCCTCACACAGTGGTAGAATGTCTACTGTAGATATATGTAGGAGGGAATACTAGTGACTCCTCACACAGTGGTAGAATGTCTACTGTAGATATATATAGGAGGGAATACTAGTCACTCCTCACACAGTGGTAGAATGTCTACTGTAGATATATATAGGAGGGAATACTAGTCACTCCTCACACAGTGGTAGAATGTCTACTGTAGATATATATAGGAGGGAATAATAGTCACTCCTCACACAGTGGTAGAATGTCTACTGTAGATATATGTAGGAGGGAATAATAGTGACTCCTCACACAGTGGTAGAATGTCTACTGTAGATATATGTAGGAGGGAATAATAGTGACTCCTCACACAGTGGTAGAATGTCTACTGTAGATATATATAGGAGGGAATAATAGTCACTCCTCACACAGTGGTAGAATGTCTACTGTAGATATATGTAGGAGGGAATACTAGTCACTCCTCACACAGTGGTAGAATGTCTACTGTAGATATATGTAGGAGGGAATAATAGTCACTCCTCACACAGTGGTAGAATGTCTACTGTAGATATATGTAGGAGGGAATAATAGTCACTCCTCACACAGTGGTAGAATGTCTACTGTAGATATATGTAGGAGGGAATAATAGTGACTCCTCACACAGTGGTAGAATGTCTACCGTAGATATATGTAGGAGGGAATAATAGTGACTCCTCACACAGTGGTAGAATGTCTACTGTAGATATATATAGGAGGGAATAATAGTCACTCCTCACAGAGTGGTAGAATGTCTACTGTAGATATATATAGGAGGGAATAATAGTCACTCCTCACACAGTGGTAGAATGTCTACTGTAGATATATATAGGAGGGAATACTAGTCACTCCTCACACAGTGGTAGAAAGTCTACTGTAGATATATGTAGGAGGGAATAATAGTCACTCCTCACACAGTGGTAGAATGTCTACTGTAGATATATGTAGGAGGGAATACTAGTCACTCCTCACACAGTGGTAGAATGTCTACTGTAGATATATATAGAAGGGAATACTAGTCACTCCTCACACAGTGGTAGAATGTCTACTGTAGATATATGTAGGAGGGAATAATAGTGACTCCTCACACAGTGGTAGAATGTCTACTGTAGATATATGTAGGAGGGAATAATAGTCACTCCTCACACAGTGGTAGAATGTCTACTGTAGATATATGTAGGAGGGAATACTAGTCACTCCTCACACAGTGGTAGAATGTCTACTGTAGATATATGTAGGAGGGAATAATAGTCACTCCTCACACAGTGGTAGAATGTCTACTGTAGATATATGTAGGAGGGAATACTAGTGACTCCTCACACAGTGGTAGAATGTCTACTGTAGATATATGTAGGAGGGAATAATAGTCACTCCTCACACAGTGGTAGAATGTCTACTGTAGATATATGTAGGAGGGAATAATAGTCACTCCTCACACAGTGGTAGAATGTCTACTGTAGATATATGTAGGAGGGAATAATAGTGACTCCTCACACAGTGGTAGAATGTCTACTGTAGATATATGTAGGAGGGAATACTAGTCACTCCTCACACAGTGGTAGAATGTCTACTGTAGATATATGTAGGAGGGAATACTAGTCACTCCTCACACAGTGGTAGAATGTCTACTGTAGATATATGTAGGAGGGAATAATAGTGACTCCTCACACAGTGGTAGAATGTCTACTGTAGATATATGTAGGAGGGAATAATAGTGACTCCTCACACAGTGGTAGAATGTCTACTGTAGATATATGTAGGAGGGAATAATAGTGACTCCTCACACAGTGGTAGAATGTCTACTGTAGATATATGTAGGAGGGAATAATAGTGACTCCTCACACAGTGGTAGAATGTCTACTGTAGATATATGTAGGAGGGAATAATAGTGACTCCTCACACAGTGGTAGAATGTCTAAAGTCTACTGTAGATATATATAGGAGGGAATACTAGTCACTCCTCACACAGTGGTAGAATGTCTACTGTAGATATATGTAGGAGGGAATACTAGTCACTCCTCACACAGTGGTAGAATGTCTACTGTAGATATATGTAGGAGGGAATAATAGTGACTCCTCACACAGTGGTAGAATGTCTAAAGTCTACTGTAGATATATATAGGAGGGAATACTAGTGACTCCTCACACAGTGGTAGAATGTCTACTGTAGATATATGTAGGAGGGAATAATAGTCACTCCTCACACAGTGGTAGAATGTCTACTGTAGATATATGTAGGAGGGAATAATAGTCACTCCTCACACAGTGGTAGAATGTCTACTGTAGATATATGTAGGAGGGAATAATAGTGACTCCTCACACAGTGGTAGAATGTCTACTGTAGATATATGTAGGAGGGAATAATAGTCACTCCTCACACAGTGGTAGAATGTCTACTGTAGATATATGTAGGAGGGAATAATAGTCACTCCTCACACAGTGGTAGAATGTCTACTGTAGATATATGTAGGAGGGAATAATAGTCACTCCTCACACAGTGGTAGAATGTCTACTGTAGATATATGTAGGAGGGAATAATAGTCACTCCTCACACAGTGGTAGAATGTCTACTGTAGATATATGTAGGAGGGAATAATAGTCACTCCTCACACAGTGGTAGAATGTCTACTGTAGATATATATAGGAGGGAATAATAGTGACTCCTCACACAGTGGTAGAATGTCTACTGTAGATATATATAGGAGGGAATACTAGTCACTCCTCACACAGTGGTAGAATGTCTACTGTAGATATATATAGGAGGGAATACTAGTCACTCCTCACACAGTGGTAGAATGTCTACTGTAGATATATATAGGAGGGAATAATAGTGACTCCTCACACAGTGGTAGAATGTCTACTGTAGATATATGTAGGAGGGAATAATAGTGACTCCTCACACAGTGGTAGAATGTCTAAAGTCTACTGTAGATATATATAGGAGGGAATACTAGTCACTCCTCACACAGTGGTAGAATGTCTACTGTAGATATATGTAGGAGGGAATACTAGTCACTCCTCACACAGTGGTAGAATGTCTACTGTAGATATATATAGGAGGGAATAATAGTCACTCCTCACACAGTGGTAGAATGTCTACTGTAGATATATGTAGGAGGGAATAATAGTGACTCCTCACACAGTGGTAGAATGTCTACTGTAGATATATGTAGGAGGGAATAATAGTCACTCCTCACACAGTGGTAGAATGTCTACTGTAGATATATGTAGGAGGGAATAATAGTGACTCCTCACACAGTGGTAGAATGTCTACTGTAGATATATGTAGGAGGGAATACTAGTCACTCCTCACACAGTGGTAGAATGTCTACTGTAGATATATGTAGGAGGGAATACTAGTCACTCCTCACACAGTGGTAGAATGTCTACTGTAGATATATGTAGGAGGGAATAATAGTCACTCCTCACACAGTGGTAGAATGTCTACTGTAGATATATGTAGGAGGGAATAATAGTCACTCCTCACACAGTGGTAGAATGTCTACTGTAGATATATGTAGGAGGGAATACTAGTCACTCCTCACACAGTGGTAGAATGTCTACTGTAGATATATATAGGAGGGAATACTAGTCACTCCTCACACAGTGGTAGAATGTCTACTGTAGATATATATAGGAGGGAATACTAGTGACTCCTCACACAGTGGTAGAATGTCTACTGTAGATATATGTAGGAGGGAATAATAGTCACTCCTCACACAGTGGTAGAATGTCTACTGTAGATATATATAGGAGGGAATAATAGTCACTCCTCACACAGTGGTAGAATGTCTACTGTAGATATATATAGCAGGGAATAATAGTCACTCCTCACACAGTGGTAGAATGTCTACTGTAGATATATATAGGAGGGAATAATAGTCACTCCTCACACAGTGGTAGAATGTCTATTGTAGATATATATAGGAGGGAATAATAGTGACTCCTCACACAGTGGTAGAATGTCTACTGTAGATATATGTAGGAGGGAATAATAGTGACTCCTCACAGAGTGGCAGAATGTCTACTGTAGATATATGTAGGAGGGAATACTAGTGACTCCTCACACAGTGGTAGAATGTCTACTGTAGATATATGTAGGAGGGAATACTAGTGACTCCTCACACAGTGGTAGAATGTCTACTGTAGATATATGTAGGAGGGAATACTAGTCACTCCTCACACAGTGGTAGAATGTCTACTGTAGATATATATAGGAGGGAATACTAGTGACTCCTCACACAGTGGTAGAATGTCTACTGTAGATATATATAGGAGGGAATACTAGTCACTCCTCACACAGTGGTAGAATGTCTACTGTAGATATATATAGGAGGGAATACTAGTCACTCCTCACACAGTGGTAGAATGTCTACTGTAGATATATGTAGGAGGGAATAATAGTCACTCCTCACACAGTGGTAGAATGTCTACTGTAGATATATGTAGGAGGGAATAATAGTCACTCCTCACACAGTGGTAGAATGTCTACTGTAGATATATGTAGGAGGGAATAATAGTGACTCCTCACACAGTGGTAGAATGTCTACTGTAGATATATGTAGGAGGGAATAATAGTGACTCCTCACACAGTGGTAGAATGTCTACTGTAGATATATGTAGGAGGGAATAATAGTCACTCCTCACACAGTGGTAGAATGTCTACTGTAGATATATGTAGGAGGGAATACTAGTCACTCCTCACACAGTGGTAGAATGTCTACTGTAGATATATATAGGAGGGAATACTAGTCACTCCTCACACAGTGGTAGAATGTCTACTGTAGATATATGTAGGAGGGAATAATAGTCACTCCTCACACAGTGGTAGAATGTCTACTGTAGATATATGTAGGAGGGAATACTAGTCACTCCTCACACAGTGGTAGAAAGTCTACTGTAGATATATGTAGGAGGGAATACTAGTCACTCCTCACACAGTGGTAGAATGTCTACTGTAGATATATGTAGGAGGGAATACTAGTCACTCCTCACACAGTGGTAGAATGTCTACTGTAGATATATATAGGAGGGAATACTAGTCACTCCTCACACAGTGGTAGAATGTCTACTGTAGATATATGTAGGAGGGAATAATAGTCACTCCTCACACAGTGGTAGAATGTCTACTGTAGATATATGTAGGAGGGAATAATAGTCACTCCTCACACAGTGGTAGAATGTCTACTGTAGATATATGTAGGAGGGAATAATACTCACTCCTCACACAGTGGTAGAATGTCTACTGTTGATATATGTAGGAGGGAATAATAGTCACTCCTCACACAGTGGTAGAATGTCTACTGTAGATATATGTAGGAGGGAATAATAGTCACTCCTCACACAGTGGTAGAATGTCTACTGTAGATATATGTAGGAGGGAATACTAGTCACTCCTCACACAGTGGTAGAATGTCTACTGTAGATATATGTAGGAGGGAATACTAGTCACTCCTCACACAGTGGTAGAATGTCTACTGTAGATATATATAGGAGGGAATACTAGTCACTCCTCACACAGTGGTAGAATGTCTACTGTAGATATATATAGGAGGGAATACTAGTCACTCCTCACACAGTGGTAGAATGTCTACTGTAGATATATATAGGAGGGAATAATAGTCACTCCTCACACAGTGGTAGAATGTCTACTGTAGATATATGTAGGAGGGAATAATAGTGACTCCTCACACAGTGGTAGAATGTCTACTGTAGATATATGTAGGAGGGAATAATAGTGACTCCTCACACAGTGGTAGAATGTCTACTGTAGATATATATAGGAGGGAATAATAGTCACTCCTCACACAGTGGTAGAATGTCTACTGTAGATATATGTAGGAGGGAATACTAGTCACTCCTCACACAGTGGTAGAATGTCTACTGTAGATATATGTAGGAGGGAATAATAGTCACTCCTCACAGAGTGGTAGAATGTCTACTGTAGATATATGTAGGAGGGAATACTAGTCACTCCTCACACAGTGGTAGAATGTCTACTGTAGATATATGTAGGAGGGAATAATAGTCACTCCTCACACAGTGGTAGAATGTCTACTGTAGATATATGTAGGAGGGAATAATAGTCACTCCTCACACAGTGGTAGAATGTCTACTGTAGATATATGTAGGAGGGAATAATAGTCACTCCTCACACAGTGGTAGAATGTCTACTGTAGATATATGTAGGAGGGAATAATAGTCACTCCTCACACAGTGGTAGAATGTCTACTGTAGATATATGTAGGAGGGAATAATAGTCACTCCTCACACAGTGGTAGAATGTCTACTGTAGATATATGTAGGAGGGAATACTAGTCACTCCTCACACAGTGGTAGAATGTCTACTGTAGATATATGTAGGAGGGAATAATAGTCACTCCTCACACAGTGGTAGAATGTCTACTGTAGATATATGTAGGAGGGAATAATAGTGACTCCTCACACAGTGGTAGAATGTCTAAAGTCTACTGTAGATATATGTAGGAGGGAATAATAGTCACTCCTCACACAGTGGTAGAATGTCTACTGTAGATATATGTAGGAGGGAATACTAGTCACTCCTCACACAGTGGTAGAATGTCTACTGTAGATATATGTAGGAGGGAATACTAGTGACTCCTCACACAGTGGTAGAATGTCTACTGTAGATATATGTAGGAGGGAATAATAGTCACTCCTCACACAGTGGTAGAATGTCTACTGTAGATATATGTAGGAGGGAATAATAGTGACTCCTCACACAGTGGTAGAATGTCTACTGTAGATATATGTAGGAGGGAATAATAGTGACTCCTCACACAGTGGTAGAATGTCTACTGTAGATATATATAGGAGGGAATAATAGTCACTCCTCACACAGTGGTAGAATGTCTACTGTAGATATATGTAGGAGGGAATACTAGTCACTCCTCACACAGTGGTAGAATGTCTACTGTAGATATATGTAGGAGGGAATAATAGTCACTCCTCACACAGTGGTAGAATGTCTACTGTAGATATATGTAGGAGGGAATAATAGTCACTCCTCACACAGTGGTAGAATGTCTACTGTAGATATATGTAGGAGGGAATACTAGTCACTCCTCACACAGTGGTAGAATGTCTACTGTAGATATATGTAGGAGGGAATAATAGTCACTCCTCACACAGTGGTAGAATGTCTACTGTAGATATATGTAGGAGGGAATAATAGTCACTCCTCACACAGTGGTAGAATGTCTACTGTAGATATATGTAGGAGGGAATACTAGTCACTCCTCACACAGTGGTAGAATGTCTACTGTAGATATATGTAGGAGGGAATACTAGTCACTCCTCACACAGTGGTAGAATGTCTACTGTAGATATATGTAGGAGGGAATACTAGTCACTCCTCACACAGTGGTAGAATGTCTACTGTAGATATATGTAGGAGGGAATACTAGTCACTCCTCACACAGTGGTAGAATGTCAATTGTAGATATATGTAGGAGGGAATAATAGTCACTCCTCACACAGTGGTAGAATGTCTACTGTAGATATATGTAGGAGGGAATACTAGTCACTCCTCACACAGTGGTAGAATGTCTACTGTAGATATATGTAGGAGGGAATAATAGTCACTCCTCACACAGTGGTAGAATTCCTACTGTAGATATATGTAGGAGGGAATAATAGTCACTCCTCACACAGTGGTAGAATGTCTACTGTAGATATATGTAGGAGGGAATAATAGTGACTCCTCACACAGTGGTAGAATGTCTACTGTAGATATATGTAGGAGGGAATACTAGTCACTCCTCACACAGTGGTAGAATGTCTACTGTAGATATATGTAGGAGGGAATACTAGTCACTCCTCACACAGTGGTAGAATGTCTACTGTAGATATATGTAGGAGGGAATACTAGTCACTCCTCACACAGTGGTAGAATGTCTACTGTAGATATATGTAGGAGGGAATAATAGTGACTCCTCACACAGTGGTAGAATGTCTACTGTAGATATATATAGGAGGGAATACTAGTCACTCCTCACACAGTGGTAGAATGTCTACTGTAGATATATATAGGAGGGAATACTAGTCACTCCTCACACAGTGGTAGAATGTCTACTGTAGATATATGTAGGAGGGAATAATAGTGACTCCTCACACAGTGGTAGAATGTCTACTGTAGATATATGTAGGAGGGAATAATAGTGACTCCTCACACAGTGGTAGAATGTCTACTGTAGATATATGTAGGAGGGAATAATAGTGACTCCTCACACAGTGGTAGAATGTCTAAAGTCTACTGTAGATATATATAGGAGGGAATACTAGTCACTCCTCACACAGTGGTAGAATGTCTACTGTAGATATATGTAGGAGGGAATACTAGTCACTCCTCACACAGTGGTAGAGTGTCTACTGTAGATATATATAGGAGGGAATAATAGTCACTCCTCACACAGTGGTAGAATGTCTACTGTAGATATATGTAGGAGGGAATAATAGTGACTCCTCACACAGTGGTAGAATGTCTACTGTAGATATATGTAGGAGGGAATAATAGTCACTCCTCACACAGTGGTAGAATGTCTACTGTAGATATATGTAGGAGGGAATAATAGTGACTCCTCACACAGTGGTAGAATGTCTACTGTAGATATATGTAGGAGGGAATACTAGTCACTCCTCACACAGTGGTAGAATGTCTACTGTAGATATATGTAGGAGGGAATACTAGTCACTCCTCACACAGTGGTAGAATGTCTACTGTAGATATATGTAGGAGGGAATAATAGTCACTCCTCACACAGTGGTAGAATGTCTACTGTAGATATATGTAGGAGGGAATAATAGTGACTCCTCACACAGTGGTAGAATGTCTACTGTAGATATATGTAGGAGGGAATAATAGTCACTCCTCACACAGTGGTAGAATGTCTACTGTAGATATATGTAGGAGGGAATACTAGTCACTCCTCAAACAGTGGTAGAATGTCTACTGTAGATATATGTAGGAGGGAATAATAGTCACTCCTCACACAGTGGTAGAATGTCTACTGTAGATATATGTAGGAGGGAATAATAGTCACTCCTCACACAGTGGTAGAATGTCTAAAGTCTACTGTAGATATATGTAGGAGGGAATAATAGTCACTCCTCACACAGTGGTAGAATGTCTACTGTAGATATATGTAGGAGGGAATACTAGTGACTCCTCACACAGTGGTAGAATGTCTACTGTAGATATATGTAGGAGGGAATAATAGTCACTCCTCACACAGTGGTAGAATGTCTACTGTAGATATATGTAGGAGGGAATACTAGTCACTCCTCACACAGTGGTAGAATGTCTACTGTAGATATATGTAGGAGGGAATAATAGTGACTCCTCACACAGTGGTAGAATGTCTACTGTAGATATATGTAGGAGGGAATACTAGTCACTCCTCACACAGTGGTAGAATGTCTACTGTAGATATATGTAGGAGGGAATACTAGTCACTCCTCACACAGTGGTAGAATGTCTACTGTAGATATATGTAGGAGGGAATACTAGTCACTCCTCACACAGTGGTAGAATGTCTACTGTAGATATATGTAGGAGGGAATAATAGTGACTCCTCACACAGTGGTAGAATGTCTACTGTAGATATATATAGGAGGGAATACTAGTCACTCCTCACACAGTGGTAGAATGTCTACTGTAGATATATATAGGAGGGAATAATAGTCACTCCTCACACAGTGGTAGAATGTCTACTGTAGATATATGTAGGAGGGAATAATAGTGACTCCTCACACAGTGGTAGAATGTCTACTGTAGATATATGTAGGAGGGAATAATAGTGACTCCTCACACAGTGGTAGAATGTCTACTGTAGATATATGTAGGAGGGAATACTAGTCACTCCTCACACAGTGGTAGAATGTCTACTGTAGATATATGTAGGAGGGAATAATAGTCACTCCTCACACAGTGGTAGAATGTCTACTGTAGATATATGTAGGAGGGAATAATAGTGACTCCTCACACAGTGGTAGAATGTCTAAAGTCTACTGTAGATATATGTAGGAGGGAATAATAGTCACTCCTCACACAGTGGTAGAATGTCTACTGTAGATATATGTAGGAGGGAATACTAGTCACTCCTCACACAGTGGTAGAATGTCTACTGTAGATATATGTAGGAGGGAATACTAGTGACTCCTCACACAGTGGTAGAATGTCTACTGTAGATATATGTAGGAGGGAATAATAGTCACTCCTCACACAGTGGTAGAATGTCTACTGTAGATATATGTAGGAGGGAATAATAGTGACTCCTCACACAGTGGTAGAATGTCTACTGTAGATATATGTAGGAGGGAATAATAGTGACTCCTCACACAGTGGTAGAATGTCTACTGTAGATATATATAGGAGGGAATAATAGTCACTCCTCACACAGTGGTAGAATGTCTACTGTAGATATATGTAGGAGGGAATACTAGTCACTCCTCACACAGTGGTAGAATGTCTACTGTAGATATATGTAGGAGGGAATAATAGTCACTCCTCACACAGTGGTAGAATGTCTACTGTAGATATATGTAGGAGGGAATAATAGTCACTCCTCACACAGTGGTAGAATGTCTACTGTAGATATATATAGGAGGGAATACTAGTCACTCCTCACACAGTGGTAGAAAGTCTACTGTAGATATATGTAGGAGGGAATAATAGTCACTCCTCACACAGTGGTAGAATGTCTACTGTAGATATATGTAGGAGGGAATACTAGTCACTCCTCACACAGTGGTAGAATGTCTACTGTAGATATATGTAGGAGGGAATAATAGTCACTCCTCACACAGTGGTAGAATGTCTACTGTAGATATATGTAGGAGGGAATAATAGTCACTCCTCACACAGTGGTAGAATGTCTACTGTAGATATATGTAGGAGGGAATACTAGTCACTCCTCACACAGTGGTAGAATGTCTACTGTAGATATATGTAGGAGGGAATACTAGTCACTCCTCACACAGTGGTAGAATGTCTACTGTAGATATATGTAGGAGGGAATACTAGTCACTCCTCACACAGTGGTAGAATGTCTACTGTAGATATATGTAGGAGGGAATACTAGTCACTCCTCACACAGTGGTAGAATGTCTACTGTAGATATATGTAGGAGGGAATACTAGTCACTCCTCACACAGTGGTAGAATGTCAATTGTAGATATATGTAGGAGGGAATAATAGTCACTCCTCACACAGTGGTAGAATGTCTACTGTAGATATATGTAGGAGGGAATACTAGTCACTCCTCACACAGTGGTAGAATGTCTACTGTAGATATATGTAGGAGGGAATAATAGTCACTCCTCACACAGTGGTAGAATGTCTACTGTAGATATATGTAGGAGGGAATAATAGTCACTCCTCACACAGTGGTAGAATGTCTACTGTAGATATATGTAGGAGGGAATAATAGTGACTCCTCACACAGTGGTAGAATGTCTACTGTAGATATATGTAGGAGGGAATACTAGTCACTCCTCACACAGTGGTAGAATGTCTACTGTAGATATATGTAGGAGGGAATAATAGTCACTCCTCACACAGTGGTAGAATGTCTACTGTAGATATATGTAGGAGGGAATAATAGTCACTCCTCACACAGTGGTAGAATGTCTACTGTAGATATATGTAGGAGGGAATAATAGTGACTCCTCACACAGTGGTAGAATGTCTACTGTAGATATATATAGGAGGGAATACTAGTCACTCCTCACACAGTGGTAGAAATGTCTACTGTAGATATATATAGGAGGGAATACTAGTCACTCCTCACACAGTGGTAGAATGTCTACTGTAGATATATGTAGGAGGGAATAATAGTGACTCCTCACACAGTGGTAGAATGTCTACTGTAGATATATGTAGGAGGGAATAATAGTGACTGCTCACACAGTGGTAGAATGTCTACTGTAGATATATGTAGGAGGGAATAATAGTGACTCCTCACACAGTGGTAGAATGTCTAAAGTCTACTGTAGATATATATAGGAGGGAATACTAGTCACTCCTCACACAGTGGTAGAATGTCTACTGTAGATATATGTAGGAGGGAATAATAGTCACTCCTCACACAGTGGTAGAATGTCTACTGTAGATATATGTAGGAGGGAATAATAGTCACTCCTCACACAGTGGTAGAATGTCTACTGTAGATATATGTAGGAGGGAATACTAGTCACTCCTCACACAGTGGTAGAATGTCTACTGTAGATATATGTAGGAGGGAATAATAGTGACTCCTCACACAGTGGTAGAATGTCTACTGTAGATATATGTAGGAGGGAATAATAGTCACTCCTCACACAGTGGTAGAATGTCTACTGTAGATATATGTAGGAGGGAATAATAGTGACTCCTCACACAGTGGTAGAATGTCTACTGTAGATATATGTAGGAGGGAATACTAGTCACTCCTCACACAGTGGTAGAATGTCTACTGTAGATATATGTAGGAGGGAATACTAGTCACTCCTCACACAGTGGTAGAATGTCTACTGTAGATATATGTAGGAGGGAATAATAGTGACTCCTCACACAGTGGTAGAATGTCTACTGTAGATATATGTAGGAGGGAATAATAGTCACTCCTCACACAGTGGTAGAATGTCTACTGTAGATATATGTAGGAGGGGAATAATAGTGACTCCTCACACAGTGGTAGAATGTCTACTG
>OW804099.1:7317775-7320024 GCA_942159475.1 Sthenelais limicola | reverse complement strand
CAAAGTCCACTGTCAAGAAAGATCATATAATTAACTCATTTTTTGCGTCATATGTTCAGATTAACGGCAAAACTCACTGATTCCTCGAGGTAAGGATTTCAAGTTCGCAATCTCATGATTGGTAAAATCAATTTTCTTCATTTTGTCTTTTGTCTTCTCTATTTTAATATATATTTATCAAACTTTGTCTGACCAACAATGACAGTCCCCTCTCTACACTGTGTTATACATCATCTCATTCCCTCAGTGCCTCCCTAGACACACGTTCCTGGCTCAGCACCAACTCCACGTCCCATCCACAATATAGCAGCAGGTCTATGTATATATATATATGGGTCAGATCGTCAGAAAATGTACAATTCACCTTCACCAATCCTCTCAAATAACCCAAATTTTAGACAAAAATGAGCTTCAAATTGCAGTCTAACATAACAGAACTAATACTTTAAATCAATGCGATACCAAATATACTCAGATATACCAGGTATTCTTCATTTTCAGCCTAATTTAGAAGAATTTCCTAAATGTGTAGAGCTGCCAATTGTACATTTTCTGACAATCTGACCCATATGTATATTACTGGAAGGAGGGGAATCCCCACTGTTTCCAGGAAATCCTGGACATCTATGTATAAACAGAGCCTAGAGCCACTAGTCCTGGGTGCTGACCTCTAGAACATACCAGCAATTCACATTCACCTGCCTATTACACTGAAGGTGGGATATGTGCATGGTTGGTTGGTGGAACATCATAAAGTTAAACTCTGCTGGTCAGATTGTGGTAGAGATGTCGGTACGTAACAAAGGTAGTTATAGTAGTGGTATTCGCTGACTCAGCGGTAATATTGGTAGACAGGTGAAAGGAATAGTATCCACCTCTCTACGGTCAGATCTTCAGAAAATGTACAATTGGCAGATCAACATATTTTGTAGATTCTGCTAAATTGGGACTAAGAAATCATCAACACTAGGTATATATGGGTATATTTGGTATTGCCTTGATTCAAACAGTCTGTTTGGTTATGTTGGTTATGCTGATTTTTGTCTTAAATTTGTGTTATTTGAGAGAATTGGTAAAGGTGAATTGTACATTTTCTGAAAATCTGACCCTCAGATAACTCCAGTTCCTAGCACTTCTCCCTCATTCTACTTCCCCATATTTCCTCTTCCTCCTGCCCCCCCCCCCCCGCTTCCCCCAGTCTAGGTTCAGAGCCTCGCGGATCAGATAAGAATGGTATGCCAGTGAATGGACTCCTACTGCGTTAATCTTTCCTGGTCTTCCTCTCTCGCCAACCCAGTCCAGGTCCAAACCCTCAAATCAGATAAGAATGATGTCAGTGATTAGACGCCTACTTCGCTAATCGGTTTCCTGGCCTAGGACTGGGTGTTTTAATGGGAATATAATGGCACTTTGCTGTTTGGGTCGAGAAGATTTCCCTTCGTTTGAAGGGACTCTCTCAAGTTTGGGCCTAGACTGTAGCTTCTCCCCTTCCTGTCCTTCCTTCCCCTGCTCCCCCATGCATACTCTCCCACCCTTCACTTCTCCCCTTCCTTCCCCTGCTCCCCCATGCATACTCTCCCACCCTTCACTTCTCCCCTTCCTTCCCCTGCTCCCCCATGCATACTCTCCCACCCTTCACTTCATCTTTAATCTGGTGCTCAGCACCCGATGCTCCATTATTACCACCCGCTGTCGCTAACAATAGTCATTACAGAGACAAATATAAAGTTGTATTGAGTGTAAGTAGAGGGTGGGTGTAGGAGGAGGTAACGGAGCGGATGAGCAGGTAGGAGCAGGTTGGTGCAACTAGAGGGGCTCAATGTAAACTAGTTGTAATGTATCGCCACCAGTAATTATTATAGAGAGACGGCGAGTATTGCAGGAAGGAAATCTAAGAAAGAAGGACACTTCACAAGTTGAGAACAGAGAAAAGGGGAGTTGCATAACCGCCATTTTGAATCCTGATTTGCATGGAATTATGGGACTAATGGTGCAGTGTAAAACCTATAGAAAACATGCCATGTTCAGCAATGCTCTAATGTCTCCATCTTTCCCATCATGCATTTGGTTTTCATAGATCGTTTATACAAACTCGGGTATTGGTGAAAACATTCTTGCAATTTTCGATAAAAATCTTGCCAAATATTTGTATGTCAGATTTCAATAAAGTCCGTCCCATGATGCACTTTACACACATGCGCAGTGGCACATGCAACTCCCCTATTGCAGGAAGGAAGTCTTACAAAGAA
>OW804099.1:7297775-7315275 GCA_942159475.1 Sthenelais limicola | reverse complement strand
GTGGGGGAGAGGGAGAGGGAGAGGGAGAGACAGACTGACTGCTAGTATAGTATACTTGTCTCCCTTATATTCTATATGTATAGAGCTAGCAGCAGGAAGAGAGGAGGAGGAGGCAGTGGGTGGAGGCTGCTGAGGCTGCCGCTGCTGCTGCTGCTGATGCTGTGGGTAGTATATGGGTCAGATTGTCAGAAAATGTACAATTGGCAGCTCTACACATTTAGTAAATTCTGCTAAATTAGGCTGCAATTTGGTCAATACTTGGTAAATTCGAGTATATTCGGCATTGCATTGATTCTAGCAATCTGTTTGGTTAGGTTGAACTGTATTTTGAACTTTATTTTCGTCTGAAATTTGGGTTATTTGAGAGAATTGGTGAAGGTGAATTGTATATTTTCTCAAAATCTGACCCGTATATGGATGCTGCTGCAGCAGGCTTCCCTCCCTCATCCACCTCAATATTTGTTGTTCCCTGTCCTTTATATTATACACTCCTCCTCTCATTCTCTTACCTTCTTCATATTCGCCTTCATTCATTCAGTCATTCATTCATGCACAATCCTCCTCCTCCCCCATCCCTCGTCTTCTGCTATTCCTCTTCTATAAACTCTTACTCTCCCTGCATTAGACGTAGTCCACCTGTTCTGTACTTGTCATGTGCCCATGTTCCAACTACCCCAACCCCCAACCCCTATCCATCCACCACACAAACTACCCCAATCCCCAACCCCACCCACCCCCCATACACCCTTTTCATCACCATTCAATTAAACGTCTGTGAAATTTGTCAATAAAATTTGTTTAAATAGAAAGACAATTCCCCTCTTCACTGTCCGTCCCCATCATTTGTTGTTACCTGTTTCAATAGGTACACGGGTGCTTGCTATCAACCATAGGTTGGGCAGCGTCTACTGGAATAGTGTTTCTCCTGTAATTAACAAAACAACATGTAACGATACAAATTAGGGCCAAACAACAACAAGTTGATCCCTCTCTACTACTGTTAAACCCCACCACATCCTTCAACCCTCTCTCCCACCAATTCCTCCTTATATACTCCAAACAGAACCAGATCAGATCAGATAAGAATGGTATGTCAGTGATTGGACCCCTACTTCGCTAATCGGCTTCCTGGCTTCATTAGGACTCTAATTAATGGTCATTTAATGCCATTTTGCAGTTGTAATGGAATTATAATGGTACTTTGCGGTTTAAGTCGAGAGGCTTTTCCTTCATTTGAAGGGACTCTCTCAACTTTGGTCCTAGACTGTTATATTCTTAAGGGTGGTCTCCACTGGCTGTGGTAAGCTCTGTGGTATGCCTTGCTATGGTGCTGTGATGGTGAGGAGTGATGAGGACCTGCCTACATGGCCAGTGAACCATGTAGGCAGGACCTCGTCATTCCCCTCCACCTACAGAACCAGCACAACACCATCGCAAGGCTTACCACAGAGCTTACCATAAGCCAGTGGAGACCATCCTTAAGAATATAACAGTCTAGGACCAAAGTTGAGAGAGTCCCTTCAAACCCCCTCCAGGCTCCTCCTCCTTCTACTCCACCACCGCCACCCCTGCCACTACTCCAGGGTTGGTGGCCAGGTGTTGTGCATGTGTAGTAGAGGCCTGGAGGAGGCTGGTAATGACTGGGTGCAGTAGTAGTAGTAGTAGTGAGTAGAGACTAGTGAGTGCTAGACTATACCACCACACACATGTGGGGCAGATTGTCAGAAAATGTACAATTGACAGCTGTACACATTTAGTAAGTAATGCTAAATTAGGCTGAAATTTGGCCAATACTAGGTAAATTCGAGTATATTCTGCATTGCATTGATTCTAGCAGTCTGTTTGGTTAGGTTGGACTTTATTTTGAACTTTATTTTTGTCTGAAATTTGGGTTATTTGAGAGGATTGGTGAAGTTGAATTGTACATTTTATGAAAATCTGAGCCATGTATAGTACCTTACCACCGCACACATGTATAGTACCTTACCACCGCACGCACACCTCACTCCACACTACCACTATAACCACCCCAGGTATTTATACCTACTACTAGTACTACTAACCCCTACACATGGCCGTAAGTAACGTAAGAGATGATATATTCCCTCCAAACATTACAAGAACATACACACAGACAGATGCAGCAGAAATGGCAGCTATTTCCATTGTAGCGGTGTATATAATTACTACCTCCAGCAATCAATGAAACACATACAAAAACCTGCAGTTTAGAGATGAACAATATGTTTAGAGATGTACAATACATCTGGTTAGCTCTGGTTTATAGCATCTTCGATTCCTACTGCATGAAACAATGCTGAACTGCAGGCTGATTGTGCAGTACATACATCTATGATACCTACTGTATGAAACAAGGCTGAACTGCAGGCTGATTGTGCAGTACATACATCTGTGATTCCTACTGCATGAAACAATGCTGAACTGCAGGCTGATTGTGCAGTATATACATCTTTGATTCCTACTGCATGAAACAATGCTGAACTGCAGGCTGATTGTGCAGTACATACATCTTTGATTCCTACTGCATGAAACAATGCTGAACTGCAGGCTGATTGTGCAGTATATACATCTGTGATTCCTACTGCATGAAACAATGCTGAACTGCAGGCTGATTGTGCAGTACGTACATCTATGATACCTACTGCATGAAACAAGGCTGAACTGCAGGCTCATTGTGCAGTATATACATCTGTGATTCCTACTGCATGAAACAATGCTGAACTGCAGGCTGATTGTGCAGTACATACATCTGTGATACCTACTGCATGAAACAAGGCTGAACTGCAGGCTCATTGTGCAGTATATACATCTGTGATTCCTACTGCATGAAACAATGCTGAACTGCAGGCTGATTGTGCAGTATATACATCTGTGATTCCTACTGCATGAAACAATGCTGAACTGCAGGCTGATTGTGCAGTACGTACATCTATGATTCCTACTGTGTTATATAGGCATATAGCCTCCCCACACCTCCCATTGAGGTGTACATACATATATATGTATAACATATGTACATACATGTACATACATATATATGTATAACAAGTGATGCGAGCTCAATAGCCCTAGGGGCATCGCTCTGGCAGCCTGATAGAGAAGGGTTTTTGAGACCAATTGCATTCGCAGGTAGAGGGTTAAATGCAGCCGAGATTTCATATTCAACAACGGATCGGGAGCTGATAGGTACGAAATTTGCCTTGGAAAAATTTAAACACTATGTGGCTGGCTCAAAATTCAAAATTCTGACGGATCATGCAGCTTTACTGGCCCTAAATGCAAAGCAAAATTTAACAGGAAGAA
The DNA here is from genome assembly GCA_942159475.1 of Sthenelais limicola. Lineage (NCBI taxonomy): Eukaryota > Metazoa > Annelida > Polychaeta > Phyllodocida > Sigalionidae > Sthenelais > Sthenelais limicola. Next base: position 7,311,951 of record OW804099.1, on the reverse strand, counting down.
TGGCAAGATTAGTGGAATTTTTCAACCAGTTTGATTATTCCATTGAGCATTTGAAAGGTCGTCTAAACATCACAGCTGATGTTTTGAGCAGAAGGGAATACCCAGTGGAGAAAATAGTGGCAGATCCGAAGGTGGAGTCAGTAAATAGGCAGATTTCTTTCCATCCCATAGATGCAGTAAAATCGTTCAGGGAAGATGATTACCTGGAGAATTACCCAATTAAAAAGCATAAATACAGGTCCATTTTAAAGCAGGAAAGTGGTCGTACTGAAACAGCTGTGAAAAAACAGACTGGGTTATCAGATAGGGTCGCAGCCTCGTGTCATGAAGGTGACACGCCCCCTGAGGCGTCAATTGATAAGGACCATATCAGCCACGCCACCGTGATGGCGGTAACCACCCGTGAAACAACAAGAGCTGGTACTGTCAACAGCAAATTAAGGGCTGGCCTCATTGAAGAGGATAAAACGATAAATAAATCAGGGAGAAAGAAAAATGAGATTAACAAGGGTTCAGGGAAAAAGGCAAGTTCACATAGGAATACTGACAGATTTTTCTATGGTACATCGAATCCCGAAATAGATTGTCCTTTGGATACGGCAGAGCTGAAGCAAGAGCAGGGTGACGACCTGTTTTGTGCTCAAATGAAGGATTACTTGAATGATCGAAAACTGCCAGAAAACAAAAAGCAAGCAAAAGAAATATTGAATAGTCACGAGCAATATTTTTATAACAATGATATTTTGTGCAGAGTGCCGAGATCAGCTGGTGGGAGAAGGTTTGAGAATGAAATTCAGTTGGTCGTACCAGAGTCGTGTGTGGATAAACTAATGAAGATTACACATACTAGACCTTTGGGGGGCCATATGGGTATTATTAAAACTTTAACAGCCATCCGGCAAAAATTTTTCTGGCCATCGATGGTGAAAGATATTAACAATTACATCTCGACTTGCGATCCGTGCCTGAGGGCTAAGAAGATGAAGAACCCCATCAAACTCCCGATGACTATCAGAGATAGATCACCAGCACCCTTTTCTCATTTAGTAATCGATGCTATGGGTCCAATGACCACTACAACAAGTGGTAATAAGTATATACAACTGTGTTTCGATTTTTATAGCCGTTTCGTCATCGGCTGGGCTTGCAAGGCTATTGATGCTTCAAGCCTGAAGCGAGACTTTTACAAAAATGTAATCTGCAGAGTAGGAGTGCCTAGCAATCTGTTTTCAGACAATGGAGCCTGTTATATATCAAGTGAATTCAAAGATTTTTGCAAATCTTTTGGAATTAAACAGGTATTCTCAAGTGCATATAGGGCTCAGACTCAGGGATTATGTGAGAGAGGAAATCAGAGCACAATAGAACATATACGGACATTTATTTCCAAAAACCAGCGTGATTGGGATCAATACCTAGAATCGATTCTTTTTGCCCTCAACACGACCGACAGCTACAGCCTGTCTTGCACCCCGTATATGATGGTCCATGGCCGGGATGCGGTAACGCCCAGCGACGTAGCGCTCGGTATGATTACCGAAGAAAATAAATCGGTGAAAGAACATCTGTTAGATATAGTTTCAAGGCAGAAACGAGCTGCCAGGAAAGCTTCAGAAAGTCTAGAGAAAACACAGGAGAAAATGAAAACCAGGCACGATTCCACAATAAGAGAGGGAAATATAGAGCCTGGTACCATTGTGTACGTGAAGGTCCATCGGTTGATGGACATGAATTGCTCGAAGAAGCTCCAAGACGTTTTTTGTGGGCCCTATTTGGTTAGGAAAGTTAATAAATGCACCGCAAAGTTGAGGAGGATGAGCGATGGGCAAGATTTGAAGAGAAACGTACATTTATCATATCTCAAACCTGTGAGAAGCAACTTGACCGATGACTTTTTGAGGAAGCTGGACAGGGAATTCGATCTAGATGCATTAACATACAACCTGGAGGAACAGGTTTCAGATACCCCAGCTGTCGGGAGAGGACAGGTTTAGTTTCCCATACTATTTTAAGGAGAGACTGTGTGTGGAATTGTAATCAATGAATGTTAATTTAGTCGCTTTGTCCCGTTCCAAGGGGAGAGAGGAGAATATGAGCTTTATTCCAATTTCACTAATTATTCATTGCCTTTGTGTGGGGAAAAGTTTGGTCATCGAGGGCTGTATCACATGCAATGTCATGATCTGTTCTCAGTAGGGAAAAGGGGTGGTCCACGCACTCAGAATTTAAATCAGGCAACAGGTGGGTACAGGAAGAGTTTGTGAAATCCACACTCATGGGGGTGACATCTGACTTTAGATTAATATTAATGAGACCTGGAGAGGACATCATCAGCTATGGAATCTCCTGGGAAAAGTCAAAATGTTGTCACTGTATAAGAGCCCTATCCCTCGACTCAGTTACAAAGCTTTTAGGCTTCAGAGGGATAGGACCTACCCGTGGAAATTAGCAAACATCTTCTCTGTAAGGTACCAACCCTCCTGCATCTAGCCTAGGATTAAGCTGGACCAGCCACAATGCCTGGCACCATTTTAATATGGTAGGTTATTTTCCCTGATATCTGCTCGCCTGAATTGGTGTTTATTGCCACTTTTGTTCAGGTTACCAAGCCTTCCTTACTTGTTACATTATATTAGAGGCTCGGTATGGAGTGAATCGGATAACAATTGTTTAACTTGTATTTTTCTTCTTCACCCAATAGGGCTGCGATTGTTTTCGTATACGCCGCTCAGGCAGACTATACATTTCGGCAAAACTATGGTGTCGTGTTTAAACAATTGCCCGGAAGGCTAAACACACGAGTTGGCACGCACACCGTCACCCTAAAATTGCAATTAGATATTCCCAGACCCAGCAGCCACAGGTTGAAGCGTGAGGAACCATATCATTCCCTTAATTCGACTAATATAAAGGTATCAGAGTTCCATGATCTGCTATTAAAATCAAATTTGGACACATACGGAAAGATTGATAGAGTTTTACACAGCTTTAGACGCACTAGAACAAAGCGAAGGGGGGTCCAGATCATTGGAAACGTATTAAGAGAGACAATAGGGGTGGCAACAGAGCCTGAGTTCAATCTTTTGGCCTCGGATATGGCTGAAATTATAAAAGTTATGAAGGCATCGGCAGAGGAGAACATCGACAGAGATAACATTATTTTAATTCTGGCTGAAAGATCACATACACTGGCTTCATTCCTTAATAAACACGTAGAAGAGGTATTTGATATTATTACCAACATAACAGAAGTTACTAAGACGGCTTTTGAGTACACTATTGAGTCGCAATCGGTCACCTCCAGCACTCTGAGCAGCTTGATACGACTTACAGAGCAGCTGGCGGGGATAGCTGCTCAATTGCAGTACCAACATGCCTCCAACAAATTGTTGGATGCCTTAATCGAACTACAGGCAGGAAAATTGCCTGCCCTGATTATGACTAAAGATAATTTGATAACATGTGTGGACGATTTGAGATTAAAATTAGAAGAAAAAGTAGAAAATATTAGACCTTTGGGAAGCTATGAGTATTGGAGATCACAGGCCAGAACGAACATGATGAACAATACGCTTACAATTACTCTGCCGTTGTCATTTGCATATGCTCAGTACTACTACCGGCTATATGAGCCTATCGCATTGCCAATTCCGATTGACGCTCAAAATCACTCAGGAATGGGATATACTAAAATAGATATGCCAGAACACATCGTTCTAGGATGGGGCTCGAATGGCCAACATTATTTAATTTCCTCACGCAGAGAACTGGGCGATTGTGTAGCAATGAGCCACGATATCACGTGTCCAGGAGGCATACTGGAATTCGACATGGATGGAAAGTCATGTCTGGCCGCCATTATGGCGAATAAACGTGAAAAGATTATGCGAAATTGTAACTTTAAGACATTTGTTAGAAGTAGGATAGAATCAACGTATGTGCCACTGTCCCAGGGAGAACATATTCTAATTAACCAAGGGTCTACAGCCATGTTCCATTGTGTCGGTAGACCTTCTAGAACAGCTGAATTAGCTGTTTTCTCAATTATAAACGTCCCTTGTGGGTGCAGCGCCACCATTGGTTCGGCCCACATCATGACTAAACATGCACATTGCAATTCAAAATTAAACAATATTAATATTACTGCTAATGTCAATATGCCACTAGCCTGGGCGTTTAATATTGACATCGGCAATTTTTCAGGTGAGTCAAGAATGAGAAAAATTATACAACTACATTTCCCTTCAGGAAAATCTTTGGAAGAGGCACTTGCTCACGTGCCAAGAGAACTTTTGGACGGAGGTTTGAACACTGTAGAAATGGCAAAAGATTTGATAAAGAGGGATCAGGAAATAATCACAGCTTGGAACAAAATAGACTGGGCAGTGGCCGCATTGAAGAAAAATTCAGCTATTGAATGGTTAGGTTTCATAATTTCCATATCGGCGGGCGTTTTATCACTTTATATTCTGTACAAATTAAACAGGTTGGCCTTGATCATGTCTGTAACCCATACCACTGAGGCTTATAACCTCACGAGGCTAGATATGAGGCCCATGAAGGTGGGAGTGACAAGGACAACCAACGCACCGCTGATAGCCGAAAGTACACTGGAGAAGCTGGCTTACAGACCAGACTGGGTGTCTATTGTCTTCTTTATACTGGTCGGCTTGTGGATTATTACCAAGTTATGGAAATATAGACAGATTTTTATTTCTTGTGTTAAATGTTTAAACCCTTTCAAAGATTTATGTGGCGATTGCTGCACAGGGGTCTGCGGAACGCAGATATTAGACCCTTTGTCTGCCTGGATCATCCTTAAAATCCAGACAGATAACAATATCATTTCTATTCGTTTGAGACAAATAATTGTGGAATCAAACTCTCTAAACAGGGCAGCTGCACCCAAAATTACTGGGATCGAGCTGCGGAGACCCTGTTTGTATGGCCACAAATTAGTCATACACTGGGTGGAGAGAATGATTATCCTCAGCAATTCGGAAAAATTCATAATAGACCTGCCGGTTGAAGCGAGCATAACGAGAACGGAATCAGAGCTAATTGAAAGAGCCACAAGGAGGCTGGACACTAGGTACGTGTTGCTGCTAGTATTCGGAAACGGGGAGAGGCTGCAGATCCCATGGATTGACAGTGCAGACGCGGAAAGGTGTATATCTATTTTTGTCCTTTTATTATTCCTTAAATACTTATTATTAGTTATTGTCTAAAAAGTTTTACAAAAGCGGCCAAATTGGCTAGCAAAGCCGTTTTAACCAGGTTGAGTCGGGAGACCGACCGGCCGCCCGGCGACAGAGCATACACGGCACGCGGCCGCGCAAGGCCGGGGAAGCCTCCTCGGGGGCAAATTGCCGAAAGTTAACAGTAGCATTGTAGTCATGATATATTTTCCGGGCCCGCGGCATTGAAATACACCACCTGTTGCCACTACTCCATAGAGAATACACTGCGCGACTCGCACAGGTGCTCTCTCCGACGTCCGCGCTTTTGAGTTAGGCAGGGCTCGGCCCGCTCGTGTTGCTGTCAAGCTAGACGAGGCGTATAGCCAAATACATTATGTATTATCAGTGCCTGTATTTGGCCGCATGCAAAGATCTTCCAGATCGTTAATATTTTACTTGCCTATCCTGATCTGTAAATGAAAAACAGAACTGGTCTGATATTTTTTGGGAAGCATTTTTATTTATGTTTGACTCAGTTCCATATCGCAATTCTCACCCAGAGACCAATGGGACCTTCCTACCGATTGATTGAATGTATCTGGTTAAAAACATGCCATTAGTTTTCTTGTTTTCACACGATTTAATGTGCGATTTAAATGTAATTGAATTGCAGTGAGGCATCGACGGACCAACCAGGTGCTACCCTAATGGCCCTTGGGGAAAGCCATGCTTGAGGATAGCATCGTGGACATTGCAGCTTCCGCGGACATGCGTCTTCCTACACGACCATGTTCGTACATACTACACGGCGGGGACATTAATCAGACATTGATGTGTTATTGCTTGAACTTGTTTTAGAAACATTGGAGTGAGGGCCTCCCAGGCCACTGATTGCTGTTTGTCGTGGGGGTCCGCAGTTTGTTCGTGTTTAAATCATATTTTGACCTATACGTGGTCAAAGAGTGAAGGCCTCACAGGCCGGTTTCCATGTTGGATTTTGTAACCTTTAACAAGAGACATGGATAAGGGGAAGATTCGTAATTCCCACATCTTTATTAATATAGGTAGCCGGCTTTATTTTGTATTTGGGCTGATTCCTTGTCGTATAACTTAAAGAGACGGCAGCATTTACCCATGTTGACCCAGTGGTTTGACTAAAATGTGTTGGGACGAGTGGCACCACCTGGTGGGCATTATCAACACTTCCGCGCCTCGAGGAAGGTACAGATTATTTTACAAAAGCGTTGGACGGTGACAGGAAAACGATTGGAATATTATTAATGTTAATCTCGTGCGTTCATATAAGATGTTTAAGATTCTTCATCGCCTGAGGTCAGATTTGTATATTATAAATATGATGTCTATTTAACTGATGAACTCAAAATGTTCCATTTTATTAATAGAAAATCGAAAAATACTTGTGATGTATTGTGTTCATATTGATATTCAATCTTAAAATTCACCTTTATCCGTATTTTGCGATTGTTTCAGGGGGGAGGAGATTATGTTATATAGGCATATAGCCTCCCCACACCTCCCATTGAGGTGTAGGTTTACCCACGCTCATTAATATGTATGTATACTACCAGGAGCGCCCAACTCTCAGTACCATTAAACACTCATACAAACACTACCATCGTGTGAGGGTCATTCTTACCTTTTCTCTATATTATCATTACAATAGCTCTTTAGGTCTACATAACAACTGCTTGAAACAAGGCTGAACTGCAGGCTGATTGTGCAGTACATATATCTGTGATTCCTACTGCATGAAACAAGGCTGAACTGCAGGCTGATTGTGCAGTACATACATCTGTGATACCTACTGCATGAAACAAGGCTGAACTGCAGGCTGATTGTGCAGTACATACATCTGTGATTCCTACTGCATGAAACAAGGCTGAACTGCAAGCTGATTGTGCAGTATATACATCTGTGATTCCTACTGCATGAAACAAGGCTGAACTGCAGGCTGATTGTGCAGTACATACATCTTTGATTCCTACTGCATGAAACAAGGCTGAACTGCCAGCTGATTGTGCAGTATATACATCTGTGATTCCTACTGCATGAAACAAGGCTGAACTGCAGGCTGATTGTGCAGTACATACATCTATGATTCTTACTGCATGAAACAAGGCTGAACTGCAGGCTGATTGTGCAGTACATACATCTATGATTCTTACTGCATGAAACAAGGCTGAACTGCAGGCTGATTGTGCAGTATATACATCTATGATTCTTACTGCATGAAACAAGGCTGAACTGCCGGCTGAATGTGCAGTATATACAAAATAACAAATTCACCTACATTTAATGAGTAATGAGTATAATACTAATGACCATCGTAATAATAACTTTTAAATACTGAGCTAAAAGCAAGACTAAAGAGCACTGTAATGTACAATAGACAGCTATAATACATAAATAAGGTCTCAATGTGCTCTTGTTCTACAGCGTATCTATCGTACACACCTTGCACCTATCATTCATATCAACCATCCATGCCTTCCTTTCAAATTCCAAACACATTTTCCTTTCTGAGAAAAAGATTCCTCACCGCAGGGTATGAACACGGGGAACAGCAAGTTGAATTATGAAAGGGTGAATGTCTAATAGTAGACTTGTAATCTGGGAGGCACTTGAGCTGTCTGTCAGCCAGAATCACTTTAATGATGATATATGTAGTGACAGATTACACCTTGGGGTATACACAAACATAAAGATGAAAAAGAAAAAGATATGAGAGAAGGCAGAATATCTCATCAAGGGGGATTATTGAGACACAGCAGCAGAGCAGGCGAGGCAAGGACAATAGGGGGGTTGTAAGGACCAGCCCCTGCACATCAAGTGAACAATGGTACTTGACAATCTAGGTTCAGAGTCCCTCCAAAATGAGGAAAGCCTCTCCAGTCTAGGCTCAGAGTGGCTCTCCAGTCTAGGCTCAGATTTGAGAGAGTCCCTCCAAACTCAGGGAAGCCTCTCCAGTCTAGGCTCAGAGTTAAAAAGAGTCCCTCAAAACTCAGGGAAATCCTCTTACTGCAAACCGCAAAATGCCATTATGATCCCATTAGAAAGTCATTAGCGCAGTTGGCGTCCCATTACTGACTTGCCATTATTATATGATCTGCGAGGCTGTAAGCCTAGACTTTATGCATATATTGTCAAATTGTATGTTGAATGTTTTTCGCCGATAAAAATGTTTAAAACTGCATAAATTATATACTTAAGGGAATCTAACAATCCTAATGGGTCTGACCATAATATGGGTGAAGGTCGGCCTCAGCGGGAAAGGGTTTATTTGTTTTGGCAAGTTGCCAAATGTTACAAACTAGAACTATAGCTGTGATGTAGGCACTGGGAGCTATTAGCCTGTCTGAGCCTGTCATAATAAGGATGAGTTATAAGACATCCTACACTCCAAGATGAGTATAAGGTGTGCAGAGGGAGGTAAGTGTAAGGTAGGAGTTGTTCCAGCAGCAGGGAGCTATAGCAGTCCAGGTACAAACCAGCAGGTCAGATAATGGTATTCAGTGATTGGACGCCTACTTCGCTAATCAATTTTCTTGCCTAGGACTAGACATTTTAATGACATTTTGCGGTCTTAATGGAGTTGCAATGGTACTTAGCGGTTTGGGGTGAGACTTTCCCTTCGTTTCAACGGACAAGCCTTCGTTTGAAGGGACTCTCTCATCTTTGGACCTAGAGCTTGTAAAGCCAGACACACGAGGGGCGGTGAAGGAGGGAAAATATCAATATCAATATCGAGGCGGGGTATGATAAAGGGTGACTGGGGCTGTTATTTATTTATTTTACACAAAAGATTGAAAGGGAAAATAGACAAAACTAATCAATAGAAAAATTGTTCTACTATTTTCAGAGGCACCAAGAGTTGTCAATAATATGGATCTATAACCGCGACAACATTGTAGTAAATGTAATGTGAAAGTAGTAAAATGTTTGTGAATGCACGGGAGAGGAATAAAACCAGAACAAATGATGGTCGTTGTATAGAGAGAGGGAGAGAGAGAGGGAGGGAGAGGGGGGGGGGAGAGGAATAAAAGCAGAACAAATGATGGTCGTTGTATAGAGAGAGGGAGAGAGAGAGGGAGAGAGGGAGAGAGAGAGGGAGGGAGAGGGGGGGGGGAGAGGGGGGGGGAGAGGAATAAAGCCAGAATGGATGATGGTCGTCATATAACACAGAACTCAGCGCTACGTGTACGAAGAAGCAGAAACTTAAATAGAAACAATAAAAACTCAATATTGCGCGGTGGAAGAGCAGCGCGTGTGGTTAAAGGCCTGCTCCACTACAAGACTGATGCTTGCGACTTTAAGCAACTTCATACGACTTGTTGTCATTGTTTTAACTGGAAGGTTTATTAGAGTCAACGAGTTTCCAAACTCGTTGCTAGAGTTTTTTTTGTTATTTTTTGTAACATTTCTTTATTCAGGAGTGAACAGTGGCATGTGCCAACTATTAAGCATTTTGCTGACTAGGGTTGAACCCTGTTTCCCGCCAGAACCTGAATGTGATAATGTTAACTACATATCAACAATTTGAGTGTTAATTGGGGTAAAATAATCAACAGTACAATAAATTGATGAGGTAATGAGATGAGATGGAGTGATATTTAAAGAGTTAAAAAAGATGGTAAGGTAGTAAACACACATGGAGTAGAGTAGTAGATAGTCAATTATCATATGTACTTGTTTCCTGGACAATACCTGTAAAGTACAATACAGTTGTGTACATAGAGTTGACGTAAAGTATAAGGGCCTAGTCCACTAAGCCGTTCATCGTGCATCGTTCAGCGTGCATTTGTATTTACCAGAATTACTGCTGTAATTAATGCGATTATTTCATATATTCCCATATACTCATCTTTACCTAATTATGTGTTAGTTCTTCCAACGAGACTGGAAGGACTTCTCGTTGGTTCTTATCACTAGATAATTAGCCTCTATCAAAGGGAGCGGTAGGAAGATCTGGGAGGTTCCCAGAATCCGTGAACCTATTTATCACTGGAGAACTCTTTCTGATGAGTAAAGGATTGTTCTATCTATCTACCTATCTATCTAAGTGAGGGTAGCAGGATGATGTAATGCCCAGAGCATGTGTCCGTACAAACGTAGTAATGCACTGTATATAGTAGCCCAGGTAGTGGGTGAGGTAATCTCTCAGGTATTCCCTCCATTTAATGAATCAGGATATAATAGCACGGTAGAGTACCACCCAGGTAGTGCTACCCAACCACAAGCTCTCTCTGCTCCAACTAAACTATTGGCTACAAAGAATGGCTTCTCTTGATAATAGGGCCAGATTTTTGGAAAATGTACAATTCGCCTTCACCAATCCTCGCAAATAACCCACATTTAAGACAAAAATGAGCTTCAAAATGCAGTTTAACATAACAGAACCGATACTTTAAATCAATACGATACCAAATATACTCAGATATACCTGGTATTCTTCATTTGTCAGCCTAATTTAGGAGAATTTCCTAAACATGTAGAGCTGCCAATTGTACATTTTCTGAAAATCTGACCCAATATCCCTGGGTCAACCACTTACTTGCCAACAAGTGACTCATGGTATAAAGGCACGATTTATACCAGCAATTATTCTGTAATCGCTGGCATCAAGAGAGCAATATATTTTGAAAGAATTCAGAGTAGGGATTCTTTGATAGATGAATCCGCAATAAGGAATTTTATACATTTTTTTGCTCATCAGGATCAAGGGGCCGAAATGTGTAAGCAAATATTGTTGGTTCATCCTTTCCTCAATATTAGATTACAGTACTGTTAGGTGCAGGCCAGGATAGTAACTAATTAGTCCAAGAATAGAATTAAAGAAACCAGTCTAGGCTCAGAGCTGCGAGAGTCCCTCCAAACTGAGGGTGAGACAAGACACAATGTTATTGACACGAGTTTCCATCAATATTTATCTATAATTCTCTATGGACAATCCAAGAGTTTCTCTTGGTCAAATATATCATTCTCTTGGTCAAATATATCATTCTCTTGGTCAAATATATCATTCTCTTGGTCAAATATATCATTCTCTTGGTCAAATATCTCATTCTCTTGGTCAAATATATCATTCTCTTGGTCAAACATATCATTCTCTTGGTCAAATATATCATTCTCTTGGTCAAATATATCATTCTCTTGGTCAAATATATCATTCTCTTGGTCAAACAAATCATTCTCTTGGTCAAATAAATCATTCTCTTGGTCAAATATATCATTCTCTTGGTCAAATATATCATTCTCTTGGTCAAACATATCATTCTCTTGGTCAAATATATCATTCTTGATGAAAGTCCATGAGTCCATGTATTAAGTTTGCTTTGTTTTTTTTTGTTTTGTTTTTTAAAATTAAAGTGAACAAGTCTTGATGAAAGTCGATTTTGCTTTGGTCAAATAAACCCCACAAGAACTCAATTCTCAACAAAAATAAAAGAGTTTTTTGTTAAAAAATGAGCGCAGCCTCAGGAAAACAAGAATAAACAATAATTATTTGCGGTAAAAGAGGGATTTAATGGCGGCTGGTGTATTGTCTTGTACCAGTGCCTGTAATGTCTGAAGTAGGGACCACGGGAGGAGGGACGGTGGTATAAAGGGACGCTATGGGCGTCTGATCAAAGGTTGTGTAGTCTAAATACTATGTAGACGAGATGCAGGGGGTGGAGGAGGGGGTAGGGAGGGGGGTGGAGGAGGGGGTAGGGAGGTGGTGGAGGAGGAGGGGGGTAGGAGGGGGTGTGGAGGAGGGGGTAGGGAGGGGTGTGGAGGAGGAGGCGGGGAGGGGGTAGGGAGGGGGGTGCAGGAGGGGGGGGTGGAGGGGTGTGGAGGAGGGGGTAGGGAGGGGTGTGGAGGAGGAGGCGGGGAGGGGGTAGGGAGGGGGGTGCAGGAGGGGGGTGGAGGGGTGTGGAGGAGGGGGTAGGGAGGGGTGTGGAGGAGGAGGCGGGGAGGGGGTAGGGAGGGGGGGTGCAGGAGGGGGGGGGGGTGGAGGGGGTGTGGAGGAGGGGGGTAGGGAGGGGTGTGGAGGAGGAGGCGGGGAGGGGGGTAGGAAGGGGGGGTAGGGAGGGTGTGGAGGAGGGGGTAGGGAGGGTGTGGAGGGGGGTAGGGGAGGGCAGACATGGGGAGAGGTGAATGACCGCTGTAGATACATATTTGTGTCTTTACCTTTCATAGCCTGGCTGTATGAGAGATTTAGGTGATAATGGGCGAAGTCGCCAGAAAATGTACAATTCACCTTCACCAATCTTCTCAAATAACCCAAATTTCTTGAAACGCGTCTTTTTGGAGGAGAAACAATATAAAATAGCCACAGAATGAAGACAAATTAACTTACCAAGTTATAACAATTGAGTCAGTCGTTTGGCACAAATTTCAACTCACCTGAAAAAATAAAATACAAATATATTTAGAATGGAGGAATACAAACAAGAGCAGTTATAATAGGAACGAATATAATTTAATTTAATAACATGACTTGCATGAAATAGGGTCAGATCTTCAGAAAATGTACAATTCAACTTCACCAATCTTCTCAAATAACCCAAATTTCAGACGAAAATAAAGTTCAAAATACAGTTCAACCTAACCAAACAGATTGCTAGAATCAATGCAATGCCAAATATACTCAAATTTACCTAGTATTGGCCAAATTGCAGCCTAATTTAGCAGAATTTACTAAATGTGTACAGCTGCCAAGTGTACATTTTCTGAAAATCTTGCCCTAATGCATTGTCGATAATTGATTGATTAAATCTGGTTTGTGTGAAACTGTAACAGAAGTGCGTCGGGGAATATATCCTCCGACTGCAGGGTTTTCATATTCAACCCATTCCACCTTATTCCTCTATTCACACCACAGCTATATATAAGGCCATGAGTGAAGAAGCAAGGAATGTGTAATATGTGGAATGGATGCCAAGGGAATCGTCAGAATATTTTATTTTACAAATATTATGTTAGGGAACAGATTAGGGCAGTAGCCTAATGTGAGCGTATAGAATATAGAGAATGAAGCGCTGCATATATAATATATATATTGTAAAATGTGCACATTGTTGACAATCTATGTGTCACTCACTTACAATGATATATGCATGATCGGATATAAACCTGATTGAAATGTACACCAGTTTTGACTTGATGACACACGACGATCAAGGGCGTGAACTTTAATACCACTGCCCCCACATACTATTTCTACTCGAGCAGACAAAAAGCCTGCAAAAGCATACGTAAGAAGTCGGTATGTCTCCCTTCTTAGTAATAAAAGATCCAAAGGCTTGTGTGTGTGTATGTGTGTGTGTGTGGGGGGGGGGGGGGGTTCAACGGTTATGCAGGTGTGTGTGGGGGGCGGGGGGGGGGGGGGGGTTCAACGGTTATACAGGTGTCTGTTTCTTCACGAGTGCCAGACTCACTCTCCACCTTGATATAACCTCCTCAGAAGAGGTGGGGGTACACTGGAGGAGGGTGAGGAGGGAGCCAGACTGCAGACTGAGACACACAGACACAGTAGAGAGACAAGGCCACTATATATGTCTACTATATGTGTCTAGGAGACCAGGCTAGCACTGGGAGCCTGATGCTGGCATCCAATGGTAATCAATGAGATCCTGGTCTGTGTGTGTGTGTTTATATACACTTTATGCTTTATAATTATAGCTTCAGGTACGTAGCATCGCTGCTACTTTGATGTATTCTTATATATATTATGTAAGGGGCCGGTACTATGTACAGGCTCCCATTCTATGTCATTATGGAGGAATACTAATTGTCTATATAATGGGTAATAGCTCTAAAATAGAATAATACCACTCTTCAGTGCTTTAATACTTTCCCTCCGTTTGAAGGGACTCTTTCATCTTTGGGCCTAGACTGTTTATGTATTCTGTTGTTTCCCTTGTGTGTAACAAAGGTTTGTACGTTCACTGAAGCCAGTCTTTCCCTAGTTATGCCTCGATGGCACGTATTTTGAA
>OW804099.1:7252682-7275068 GCA_942159475.1 Sthenelais limicola | reverse complement strand
AGAGGAGGAGGGCTGAGGGAGAGGGACGGAGGAGGAGGGCTGAGGGAGAGGGGACAGAGGAGGAGGGCTGAGGGGAGAGGGACGGAGGGGGAGGGGACGGGGAGAGGGACAGAGGTGGAGGGCTGAGGGAGAGGGACAGAGGAGGAGGGCTGAGGGAGAGGGACAGAGGAGGACTGAGGGAGAGGGGACAGAGGGGGAGGGCTGAGGGAGAGGGACAGAGGAGGAGGGCTGAGGGAGAGGGACAGAGGGGGAGGGCTGAGGGAGAGGGACAGAGGAGGAGGGCTGAGGGAGAGGGACAGAGGAGGAAGGGCTGAGGGAGAGGGACAGAAAAGTCGGGACGAAGATTCAAACCAAAATTAATGAGAATTGAATATTTTAAAACGTCAATAATTACTTTTCCTCGAGGCTTCCCCAACTAGCAAAATGTTTCTAGCATAATGGGTCAGATTTTCAGAAAATGTACAGTTGGTGGCTGTACACTAGTAAATTCTGCTAAATTAAGCTGCAATTTTGTGAATACTAGATAAATTCGAGTATATTTTGCATTTTATTATACGCGCATTCTATATGAGACGTGCTATAAGTGGGGTGCTATAAAAATATTCATATAGGACGTGTCCTATATGAAATGTAGTTGTCTAAAAATAGCTCTGTTGTTATGCTTCGCGGAGCTTTGGCTCTCCGCGGAGCATGTAATGGCCACAATATGACCGTTTTAAGTTAACAATATAAATTGGCCTATACTAACGAGGCTGCCAGCGGGGCTCTGTGCTTCTTTAATATTTTTTCAGTGATATTTGATGAAATATGATCAAATTTTATGCACATATAATAAATATAGAATGGAACTCGCCGGCAATAATCTCTTCCTATAAATTTTCGATTATTGCCAGCTCATCCCATTCTCTCTATTTATTGATTCTACCCATATCCAGCTATTAATTACATACACCTTACACATGGGGACATGACATTATTACACCCCTGTGATGTTGCTTCCTATACCTTCAGCATGTATGTCACACTTGGTCAAAGTGGTGCATAACATGTGAGTTATGTCACCCTTGGCGCATACAACAAGTAGGTCCACCAAAAACGTAAATTACTTCTTTTATTTTTAATTAATTATATTTTGTATTTATTAATGGTGTGTAATAAATATGGAACAAAGCTCGGGTGAAGTCTGTACACTTGTTAGTGACCTCGGGAGCACAGAAGATCTCGGGCTAACGCCCTCTAACTTCCTGCGCTCCCTCGGTCAATAACAAGTGTACAGACTTCCCCCTTGCTAGGTTCCATCTATTTATGCCAAAGTTTGCGTGTCTATCTTACAGGTCATCGGGGTCCAACGGCCTTGCTACGCTAAGGCCAAAAAAAAAAATAGGTGTGTTTCCGATTTATCTGGCTGAAAACTAGGTAGGGGGGTGGTAACTTTTTTTTTTTGTTAATTTTTTTTGTTTGGAAACCACCTCCCAGGAACTGAAAAAAATGTCTTTTTCATAACAATAGTTGTTTTGAACATGGGAAATGTGCTTTTTGACAGTTTTGGTTTAGGAAAACCCGTTTTCCTGCTTTTATAAGCTTTTTTTGTCAAAAAATCCAAAAAAAGTAAGATATGATGGGGAAAAAATCAGGTATGTTAAAAATACTTTTAGGTAGGTTAAGGTTTTTCTAGGTAGGGGGGGGGGGGGGGTAAATCGGAAACACACCTATTTTTTTTTTGGCCTCACCTTAAGGTGACTCAGTAGTGATTTTGTTTATTGATGAATTTTTCTAAAAATTTTACCAATGATACTTGACATGAAATAATCATTATTGAGTGAAAAAAAAAATATAGGTCACCAGGCTAGTTTTCATGCTATGGCGGTATGGAAAGAGAAATAATAAATCATATTTGAGTGATTTTACTACATTTGAGTGATTTATTAACATAATTCGTTTAAAATGGTTCTGACATGAATTCAGACATCAAATTTCACCCAGACATTCAACATATATATACTAATCATCAGATAATTTTTTGTCCTCAAATCCTGAGTTAGCCCCCTGGAAGCCCCCCCCCCCCCCCCCCCCCCCCCCCCCGTGGCAGTATAGGGCACTAGCAAAATTGACTTTGGCTGATGACAATCAGCGTTTTAAAAAAAACTGTTTGATGAATTTTTTAAATTTAATATGAATGTAGATACAATATTTGCTAACTCATACACAAAAAATCAGGATGGCTTTCCAGGCTAGATTTTTCTATATTATGACTTATTTATGAGACAAAAATGGGAAACAAATGAAATTCCTGATAAATATTTGATTTGAACAAAAATGGCTCCATGAATCTTAATGAAATTTAATATAGATGCAGGTATTGTAGATACTAACTCACACACCAAAAATCAGCAGGCTGAATAGTTTATATCAAGACTAAATTATATACATACTTCATCTGCATAATGCTGATATTCCCTGCCATATATATATTGAATACACACACAGACAGGCGCGTGAAAAATGGCAAAAGTTGTAACCCGCTACTCACGCTAGGCGTTGCGCGCACCCCGTTACATAATCACTACTGAGTCACCTTAACTCATGCGAATTCAAGTAGTCTACTTATGGAAAGCACAGGAGAAAAGGTGTTATCGGACTATATATTCAGTGTTATAAGGTTTGCCTCGGTACGTCAGGAAAACATGGATTTAGATCTATAAAAATGATTGGTAATGGCATCAACATATATATAATGTTAAGGAAACAAGGAAATTCGCACTAAGAGTAATCAGGGATTATTCCTAAAGTACGACAGGGTCTGCCTCTAGCTGTACATGGGACAGATTTTCAGAAAATGTACACTTGGCAGCTGTACACATTTAGTCAATTCTGTTAAATTAGGCTGCGATCGGGTCAATACTAGGTAAATTCGAGTATATTCGGCATTGCATTGATTCTAGCAATCTGTTTGGTTAGGTTGAACTGTATTTTGAACTTCTTTTTTTTCATCTGAAATGTGGGTTATTTGAGAGGATTGGTGAAGGTGAATTGTACATTTTCTGAAACATCTGACCCACATACAACCCTTACAACCCATTCAAGTGATTATTCACCCGTACACAGTATCAAGGTATAGGGTTCACATAGACAAAAGCAAGGTATAGGGTTGAAGGTTGTACTACTTTAGCCTATAATATTGTAGGTAGGCCTACTCTTCATTGAACTTTATCAATTCCTTGTAAAGTAATTAATATCAAATTAGCAGAATGTAAGATTGACCAGTCAAATAAGTACAGTATGAATATCGATGTTAGAATTAAGTCTCTTATTATCTTCCATCTGGATAAAGGTTTAACATGGTAACACTGAATGGATATCTATTGTATATACTTTTAAATGTTTTCATACTCTAATAATAGTACACTGTATAATGTCAATTTAATTAGTTTAAGCCTCTTGTCAGAGACGGTCTAGGGCCGGATGGAAGATCTAATTTTAGTAAGCAAGTCTAACCTTAGAATCACATGTCCTTTTCTTGTAACTGGCAAACTTGAATAAAAATTCTATATATATATGGGTCAGATTTTCAGAAAATGTACAATTCAACTTCGCCAATTTTCTCAAATAACCCAAATGTCAGACGAAAATAAAGTTCAAAATACAGTTCAACCTAACCAAACAGACTGCTAGAATCAATGCAATGCCGAATATACACAAATTTTACTTAGTATTGGCCAAATTGCAGCCTATTTTAGCAGAATTTACTAAAATGTGTACAGCTGCCAATTGTACATTTTCTAAAAATCTGACCCATATAGGTTCGGCTTGGTCTGCCTCACTTAAATAGGCCTACATAGTGGACGTGGAATTTAAGGAGTGAAGTGGTGGTACACCATATTATAAGGAAAGGTGGTTCTAAGAGACAATATAGCGTGACATATGTGATATTATGACAGTTCTCCAAGAAGTGACAATAGGGGACTTTGCATAACTGCTATTTTGGATCTTGATTCGCATGGATTCATGGGAGTAATGGTATAGAATAGAATCTATAGAAAATATGTCATGTTCAGCATGGAATATTTACCAATGTTCTAATGTCAATATCCATGTGTTATACATGTTTCCATAACACAAGCCTCCATCTTTCCCATCATGCATTTGGTTTTCATAGATCATTTATACAAGGTGTGGTATTTGTGAAAACATTCTTGCAATTTTCGATACAAATGTTGCCAAATATTTGTATGTCAGATTTCATCAGATTCCATCCCAGGATGCACTGTAACACTAACAGGCATGCGCAGTGGCAAATGCAAACCCCCTATTAAACATCACAGCATTTTACGACCGACTCACTGCATGAATCCTCTAATGTCTACAACAAGAGTCCCAGATTCTACTGTTACCTGGACCGTAACAACGGTATTTACTCAATGGTTTTACTTGCTGATATTCCACTAGAATAGAAATAGAATAGAATAGAAAAACATTTTATTCCAGTCAATGACTGCGTTCAAGGGAAGATCT
This sequence comes from Sthenelais limicola, assembly GCA_942159475.1. Lineage (NCBI taxonomy): Eukaryota > Metazoa > Annelida > Polychaeta > Phyllodocida > Sigalionidae > Sthenelais > Sthenelais limicola. The sequence goes on along the minus strand of OW804099.1, from coordinate 7,270,556 downwards.
CCAGCGGACGGGAGGTATTCTGGACCCTCGTGCATCCTTACAGCATGTAAAGCAGAGAACAATACCGTAGCGTTTGATGAAGGCTACCGGCTCTTTACTATTCTTTGTGACTTTAAACTGTGAAACAAACTGTGAAACAACTACAACTACAACTATAACTTCACGTCATGCTATGTCAATCAAAGGATAAGTCAAGTAGGGCGTGATATATTGGATATATGTGATAAGTCCAGTAGGGCGTGATATATTGGATATATGTGATAAGTCAAGTAGGGCGTGATATATTGGATATATGTGATAAGTCAAGTAGGGCGTGATATATTGGATATATGTGATAAGTCAAGTAGGGCGTGATATATTGGATATATGTGATAAGTCAAGTAGGGCATGATATATTGGATATATGTGATAAGTCAAGTAGGGCGTGATATATTGGATATATGTGATAAGTCAAGTAGGGCGTGATATATTGGATATATATGTGATAAGTCCAGTAGGGCGTGATATATGGGATATATGTGATAAGTCAAGTAGGGCGTGATATATTGGATATATGGGATAAGTCAAGTAGGGCATGATATATTGGATATATGGGATAAGTCCAGTAGGGCGTGATATATGGGATATATGTGATAAGTCCAGTAGGGCGTGATATATTGGATATATGTGATAAGTCCAGTAGGGCATGATATATGGGATATATGTGATCAGTCAAGTAGGGCGTGATATATTGGATATATGTGATAAGTCAAGTAGCTCACAAGGGTTGGATTTTATATGATCTGCAAAATATTACTAATTATTGCGACTCTGCAAGCAGAGGAGTCAAGACAAAGCTGCAGAGATCTTATTATTTTTTTTTATTAAAAGCTGTATGATGAGGATATGTGTAAGTAGCAACCTTGAAACACAAAACACTCAGACTCGAACACAAGCTGCGGTTTAATATTTTTTGTCTCTCCCTTTTTGGAGGTTGAAGAATCTGTATATTATACCTTAATAACCAAGCCAAATAAAATACATTACTTCCCTTGTTTGTGGCTAGACATGAAGAAATAAGCTTATGAAAAACATTGCATGATGTGAAGAAATTAATGAAATCTAATAAAAAGGTAGTTTGTCCAAGGGAGGGGTGTGATATCCACTTTACATGAAAGGATAACATCAAGTGCCTGCCATTAACAAGACCCCTATATGGAAGGCACTTTACAGATCATCCTGCTTGATATGGAGCACCTCTGGTGTGTGATCGTATTGTTTAATCCATTGTAGTCAAAGAATTGGTGGAAACAATCTCCACCAGAACCCATGAATTAAGTATTAAAGCAGTTTTTATTTGGCGATCATTAGTTCATTTATCCTTGTATCATTACCTTAATAGATATGTATAACAATGCATGGGTGTTTTCATGTGTTAGTAAATTGCCTTAGTAAATTAATAATATGTTGGCTTGATGCTTTTGCTTTGCTCCATAATTTGGTGTCAAAAAAATCATTTATCCTTCTACACTTTATTCTTTCCCAATATACATGGACTGTTCCATTAGAAATTATAAATGTGTAGCGAACTACTCCCAATCCGCGGTCCGGCTCTCGACAAGGAATAACACAAGGTCAGATTGCTAAACAAGTCTCCTGTTTATTCCACTCCGCAAGAAAGGTCTGGCACAGCTTTGGCTATTGGCATAGGTCACCAAAGCTGTACCCAATGGGACAAGGTGTCCGCTGGACATTAGCCGGACAATGTAGAGTAACTACATACAAAGCGTAAAGGAGTATATGGGAGTAAACAGCTTAGGCATGAACATAATGTAACATGCAGATAGACATAAGGTCTCTATAGTGAATAGTAATAAGAACGGTAAATGGTGATATACACCAGCTGCTAAGCTATATAAGATACAATGTAGAGCAGCGCTTCTAGTGGTAATGTAAGGGAAGAAATGGCAATGCCAATATAATCCACCAGGGAAAGTAGCATACCCACTACATATGTAGAGTACATTTATATATTCCCTGTTTAATACAATCATGCTTTCCCAGTAAAAACCAATGTTGAAAATATGGAAAATTCCAGAAAAATGGAGAAGTCCAGATAATGCACATGGCTATGGATGTATGTTGTCAATGATTATTCCTACCTCAGTATTAATGCAAGGCCCCATGATAAGAAGAATGTACTCTAACAGCTACCATACAGGTCTACATTAAGGTTTAAGCAGGAATGTCATAATGCAAAATGTAAAGGAAGGAAAACTGTTGAGCTTGTTATTAATAGATTCCGCAGATTAAGTAGTGATATGGGAATCTAATCATCTTTTTACTTGAACTGATATGCTGTAAAGCTCACTTTGATATGCATCTAAATCTGGAGGTAATTAATTAACAGTCCCTAGTCAAAATTTTGATATTGAAAGGTTTTGGTGCAAGATCAAATGCGTCATCATAGGTACGTGGATCATGACTGGGTCTCTTGTCATTAGACTCAGGTAGTAACACATAACGTTGCAGCAGTCTGGTCAAGAGAAGAAACATCCTGTTCTTGGCCAATACTTCACCCACACATGCTCTACGTCCAGCTCCAAATGCAAACAGTCTGCAAGAAATGATGTCTTCATGAGATGATGGCTATAGACAAGAGTTAAAGATATGTGCCTAAAGTTTACTTTTTTCATAACATTTAAGTTAGGTCTATACATACTAGGAATATTAGTCTCAAGTGATTTTTTCTATCATAAGAATTTTGAACCAAGCGAACTAACATCCCCCAACTATCTTGTACTTGTACAAGCCACCAGGTGAATATGAATCCACCTCATTTTCCTGGCAAACCGTTTCCTTTCCTATTCTGAAACAAGCTTGACTTTGGGCTCCGTACACATAGTTTTATTATAAATTGGGGACCCCTGACGTTACTTAGGCTCTAAGGAGAGTGGGAGTCTAGGGGTTCCGTTATAAGGTAATCCAATGACAACATTCATGATTCACTACTTTAATAGACTGTTTATTAGCTTGCACATATGTCAAAATGGTAGCTGCTCACAGGAGCGGCATGTGCAGCTCACAAGCTGCTCACCCATTGGTTGGCCCTACACAAGGGAGGAGTTTACCTGAGAAGCACAGCATTATAATAGTTTATAGATTCATTGTCATTATACCATGATCGGGGGTTGTACACGCTGCAAAAGAGTGAATACATGTCATCGTATTTTGTTGAATGGATCCACGCATGAAAATATGAACCTTTTTTAGCCTAAATCTAGGAAGCATTCATATTGGTTGGGGTTACGCTCACTCATGATGTCACACCTATTTGTGACGTCATATGCCATCTGTTTTGTCATTGATTAGCCAATCAGTTGTACGCTGTTCTAGCGCTTTGGTATCAAAAATCAATATGACGGGTCATCGAAGAGAAGCGAGGTAAATAAATAGTTTGTTTCTTTAATTCATTTTAAAATATGAAATCGTGGTATAAAAATAGGATATAACTCGGTTAGTTTCTGACTTACTGTACACAATGCCTACTTATTCGACCAGGGATATCACTCAAAGCCTTCTCGTGACATCCCTGGTCGAAAAAATTGTGTACAGTAAGTCAGAAACCAACCTCGCTACATCCTATCATAGTATCTTCCAACTCCAAATTAAATAATTTTTCCTCTATTTCTCTAGTAGGAAATAATTTATCCAATACAGATCCAGAAGTTCCCGTGATCAGTTTTGTTCATGAATATCAACCTCACAAATCAATTTCTCCGTTTTCCATTTAACTATATTACACTCTCAGCTCCTAGTACATTTGGGGACCCGTTTTTTAATATAATATTTCTTTGTCTTTACCAAATTGTTGTCGTGTATATCTTAATTCTGGTGTCAATACAATTTCATTCTAGATGTTTTTGACGGAATACACCTCAGCCGTTTTTTTCACAGAATCAGAAATTTTAGACCAAGCTGAATTTACAGTAATATCCTCTTCAAAATGTAGATTCTTGGCTCTTACTGGCTCCTGGCTCCTTAAAACAGGCAGTGTATGCCTCAAGGCACTGCCCCTGGAAGATGTGCTGGAGAAGGTCATGCATGGATGCTATTGTTGGACTGTGCTCTGAACATTGGGTGCCTTTGGCATAGCTTGTGGATAGGTTCAGGGAATAAATGTGATCTTGTCATTTGTTTCCAAAGCTTATTTATACAAACCTCTTTTCTTGGCCAATATATATAGATGCACACTTTTTAGAAATAAGGATTCAATTGAGGTTGATGTGATAAAAATTAGTGTTAGGTTGTTTCATAAAATACAAAAGGTGAAGATTTAATGATTCATGGTACCTTTTCTTGTGGGGATGATCTGCAGCAACAACCTTGCAACCCTCAATAAATCTTTCCGGTCTGAATTGCCAAGGTTCCTGCCAGTATTCTGGATCATGATGCAGCTTCCAGAAATTGAAAAGCACCTAATCCATGGTACAAACACAGGAAGGAAATATATCCCAATTCTATATCAACATCTTCATTTACAGAAATAGTGAAATCGGACGAAGCCTCCCATGTTTGTGAAATATTAAATATCATTTTATTTCTTTATCAGAATTATATTCTTTTTTATTTTATTTTCATTTTTTTCATCAATCTTCTTTACTTATATTTAGATTTGAGAGTCAAATTGGATATGAAAAGAAAGATATTTGATGGACATTAGCTAAGAAATGCTGTTTTTTCATATTAGCAAGATAATGCAAGCAATGTCTTGAGTAAGCTGCTAACCTAAACGTATCTTAAGAGGTCACTATATCATGTTATGCATAGGTAATGAACACGTTCCCTGCATTTAAAACACAAGAAGGGCCATCAATACGTTTGGACTCCCAATCTACTTCTAGGCAAATCTGTTAAATTCATCCCGCAAATAAAGGGTCCATGTTAAAGTTAAACAAGTTTTAAGTTAAACAAGTATCTGAGTATCAAATTCCTACTTAAAAAAGTTATTTCAATGCTAAAATGCAAATTTAGTTTAGTCTTCAACAATGGCCTCTACTAAGACCACTCTGTCAGGTAGGCTAGGGTCTGAACCTAATGCAGGGTGATAGATTTGGTTAGTGTTGGGACATGCGTGGTGCTTGCATTATCTCACTAATACTGCAATATGACTTTAGTTTACTGTAACTACTCTTTTCCTTAGGCTTTTCTGTTGGGTTCAGACTTCACATGCATAAATGACCTAGATTATACTGTATTATCATCCATATAATTATGTAACCTTATATGTTTATCTAATATGCAATGTGTACATAATCATTGTCCCAACACCTTAACTACTTGTTTGCCTGTTGCCAAGTTATTCCCTTTCGTAACACTACTTGGGCCCAACTGGAAATTCTTTCTTTTCAAACGAGAACAAAATTGGGATGTTCACGCCTGACCGCCACATCCCATGCCATTCATGGGTTTGTGTTTCCAATTACTATAAAAGACCTTTATTACACTTGATAAATTAGGCATAAGCATACTTGAGTACTTACAGTAGTGCCTTTAGGGATATCATATCCCTGGAGCTGGGTATCTTCCACTGTTGCATGAGGTACATTAAGAGCCACCATAGACTGGTACCGTAATGTTTCATACATTGTAGCTTCTGTATAAGGCATGGCCTGCTTGTCTTGCAATGTTGGAAGTCTGGCACCAATGGCTTCTTTGATTTCTTGGGCGATTTTCTCTTGAATCTCAGGGAAGTTTACCAAATAGGCAATCATCGTATAAAGAGTAAGTGTGGAGGTAATTGTCCCTGAAGATCAGCAAAATAAGTCAAAACTTATTACTTGAAATAAACTTGATAATGAGTCACCAGCAATACTCTTAAGCTGATTAGACTAAAGGCACGTCCATGATTATTAATTATTGTGTGGTGTTGATGCGGGATTGGTTCACAGGTTATTATGACTGGTAGAGGGAGGGAGAACCACTGTATATCGATCTTGGTCGTAAGGTAAATGATGGGGTCATAGGAGTTGTAATAAAGTTGTTATTTGTTATGACTCAAGCCAACTCCTCTGTCCGGCCCATCCAGATGCCCCCCTAAAGGTGACCATGCTGGACCTGGACTGGTGGTCTTTTTACATTTCTGACCACCAGAGATTGTGGTTGCTCATCATTACTGTTTTCATATAAGTTCTCTAATTGGATTGTGATAACATTTGTAATAACACCAGTGACTTGGATCCAGCTGTTTACTCTTATTGTAATTGACATTGTGACTTGTGCTTGGTTAGATTCTGTGAGATCCAAGCATGCTGTAGAATTGTGTATTAAAGAGACTTGGCTTGTGGGGACCTGTAAGAACCTGGTAGCATTATCAATTACATTTGTGTTTTTAGATCCACTCTGCAATCCAACTGAATAATCAGATACTATGATTATTGTATTTACCAACTGGTGCATAATATCATTGAAAAGGTTATAAAAGTAAACTTTTTCAAACATAACAGGGTCCATACCTAGTTTATATAATAAGTTGTTATGTTTAATGATTTAAAGTCTAAATATAAAAAATATCCATCTAAAATATTAATATTATTGTCCTTGTTCTGTTAAGTTGGAATAACCAAATTGTATAGTTTCTATGTTCTTTCCAAATACAAATCCATACTGGTAACTGCTAACAGTGTTCAATTTCCTAAGTGTATAATTAACAAGTTATTGTGTATTCTGTCAGGGCAAAGTCTTGGAGGGCTTACTGAATTCTTTAAGTTAATCTTCATGGCAATTACACTATATGTAGATTGAACATACCGGCTGTGTTCATTTCGAGTATAAGGGAAAAAATATGTTCATCTGTGAGCCGCATTTTCTCTGGCCTGGATGAGTTGGTGGATTGATACTTGAATAGCTCATCTATGAAACAGTTCTCTTCACATCCCCGTTTCTACAAGTAAACAATTCAGGCAGTCAATGTATCAAATTTCAGTTAAGAAAAATGGTAAACAAAGGCATAACATCATATTGAAAATTGTTTTCTTTTCTGCCTACTGTTATCATTAAAGTGCATTGGTCACTAAAGTGTATTGGATAAGTAGGTTAGATTGAATTGGAGCAATTAGATAACATGGTTCACTTTGTTTGATACAACTGAATAGCAATGGGAGATTAAGTCATTGATATATCGGGGCCAGTGCATAACCTAGCCTAACTCTTAGACGGATTGCCTAAGTCCTAGGTTCCTATGTTAGGAATGCGTTTCAGTGCATAAGGTTAGCAAGATGATGTGTCTAACTTTAGGAAACTTTAAAATATTGTTAGACTAAGAATGTCGGGAGAGTGGCAAAAGTTTGTTTTCCTCCTTAGGCAATGGCTTAGGCATTGTTTCTAAAGTAAGGAAGCATGAAGAAGCAGTTTTACATGGTTTTGAAAAAGGTTTTTGATAAGGGGTCAACTAATATTTGTTTTTATTTAGAATGTTTATACAGCAAATCAATAAGTCATTAATAAATCATTTCACAAATAGTCAAGTACAATGAAGATACATAGTCATTTCGCAAATCAGTTTTAATCTAGACATAGTCTCATGGGTATATATTCATTGCTGAATTCAATGGTTTTCTATCCACCACTGTGTCTAGTTTGGTTCTAGTTTTTACTCCATGTTGGTGTATGTACCACATGCTATTTGTATGGGCGGCAGTAGTGTGGTAATCTTTCAGGAAATCTACCGTTAGGTATGAGAGTAGTAACAAGCGCTCCCATTGGTTGATACAGTCACATGATTATATTGTTGTCATCGACCAATCAGATCTTAGCTTTCTCTTGGGTTTTTGGAGGCTGGTCCCAACATACTCAAGATTGATGGGTGTTTTTGTTTTTGTATGTAAAAGGCCATTGTTATTCTATTATATACTTGAACATGCAACTTGGGAGTAAATATAGAACCTAAATTTGAATGTGGTACGAGGGACACTATTGCACTGGCCAAGATAGTTTTTTTTCATAACCCACTCGCTTATTGGCTTGTGGGCCACGAAAAAAAACCAAACAGGTTCTATCTATGTCTAATTCTAGTGCTATGATGGAGGACTGGTGCTAACACAATGTTAATACAATGCTATTTCAATACAATACAAAACAATGGGTGATGTGTTGGTCATTTTTGGGGTCATATGGGCTATGTGTTTTTCTTGGAGCATTGTTGGGCTGTTGTGATTTGTGTGTTGGGTAGGTCAGCTAGAAGATTCGGCATGGCCTGTGCTTGGTTTGTGTGTTTCATTGGTGGTATGTGGTCTCGCTGCTATGTTTTGTGTGATTAGTAGGTCAGCTAGAAGGTTCAGCGTCTCTAGTTGTTGTGTCTGTTGTTGTTTTTTAGGGTGTTCTTGAACTTTTCAAAGGTTGGTGTGCTTTTTTTGGTTTGGAGGCAGATTGTTCCACAGTTTGGCCCCTGGGTAACATGGGGCCTTCTTCTTGCCTCGGTTTTTGGTAGAGGTAGTGTTAGGATGTAGGTGGGTTGTGATCTTGTGGCTCTACAATGTGTTGTGGGTTGTGTGTTTTGGTCTTGTGATCTTTTGCCCATGAGGCCAAGTAGGTACCTATCTTTTCTATTTGTTAGTGCCTCTAGTCCTAGTGCAGTGACTTTCTCTGAGATTGAGTTGTGTTTGTTTGTGTGGGTGATAGTTCTGACTGCGCTTGATTGAATTTGTTCTAATTTGTTGATGTTATTTTGGGAGGCAAATTTGTATATTGCAGAGTTGTAGTCTAAGATTGGCAGTATCACAGTCTTTTGAGTGAAGTGTGCTCTGAGAGCATGTATCTGATATGAGCTAGCATGTATAATTAGTGGTTTGTTGAGTGTATAGTGGCATCTACTGTTGTTTTTATGCATTTAGTTTTTGATCGAGTGTGGTGCCTTGGTACTTGAAACATTAGTTCTGAGGAAACATAGTAATAACCATACACAATCATCTAAGTCACATTAATAATTATGACGAGATGCGTCTAAATTACATCAAACACCCGTTGAATCGCAATAGTATGTGCAAGACGGGGATACTCTTGAGATGACATAACATTTTTTTAAAATTTGTACACAGCTAAAAACAATACAAGTTAATTATGTGAAATGTTGAAAAACCGCTATGAATTAAAGAAATTAGGACAGGATAAGCACCCATTTACAACATGGCACAATAACAGATAATCATGTATAGAACATCAACATATAAGCCTCGTCATATATCAAGTATACAGAAAATACAAACAATCAGCCTCTCAACCAATCATCTTCAATTTTTAGAAATTGTTTTAGGTTGACCCACATTTTATTTTTACAATCAACTGGCAGTTTGTTCCAGATTGTGGGGCCTAACATATAAGGACTATTTCTCAATTTTCCGGTCTTGGGATGTGGTACAACTAAATTAATACCTTCAGCCAGCCTTGTTGGTTTTGGCATTAGCTGAATATAATCTGGTATATCTTTAAAGTTATACATCAGACCCATCAACGATACCAGTCCTCCTTTATGTAAAGGTTGTATCTTTAGTCTTTCCTGAATGTCTGCAATAGTTAAAATCGTGTCTCTATAAACTAGTCTTAAACATCTGTTAATCACACTCTGGAATTTCCTTATCATTACATTATGGGCTAGACTGTAAAAAGGTAGTCCATACTCGGCAAGAGACAAAATGTGCAACTTGACTATTTGTTCAGTTACTCTACTATCAATAAAATATCTTCAAACAAGATAACTGGTTTGTTTTTTCATTTGTATTAGGTTCTTCATCTTAAAGAAGTGATCGGTCATATTTAACTTACAATCTATCATGTAACCTAAATATCTAATAACAGGCATTTTTTTTTTTTCTTTCCCGAGGTTAGTGTTAGTACATACAGTATAGTTGAATTACCTTGGGAGTAATGTAGTGTACACAGTACAGTGCTTGCGTCTCATATACATAAGAGACAATGTTGTGTCCCAGGTATGGCAAGATTAGTACAAGGACAGTTTGAGAACAGTATATTACATTTGGGTTAGTCTTCTGCATGGTACAGTGCTATGTTACATATAGTGTGTAAGTGGCGGGTGGGGGGTGTATATCAAAGCATATTAAACCACTGTCTCACCCTCGTCATACTAGATGGACCATCCTCAACATATTTAGTCAATGAAACCTGATTCAGCAAGAGAAACAAAACAAACTGGTTATATTAAAGATCAGATACAATCTGTCTTAAGCAAACATGGACTCACCCTTGCTTGTTCTATGGCAACTCCAACCACACTATGTACCAACTGCCTGCACTCCAGTATTCTATTGTACAGTTGTCTACAGGGGAAGAAGCGAGTGATGGGAGCATAATCTAGCAACAATCCAGAAACAGAAGGTTTTGTACTGTCATCAAAATCCTTTTGATACTGTAACAGGTTTGCAATATATTGTTCTTCCACCTTCCTTGCAAAAATCTGGAAAATATAAGTATCTGGTGTCAGATGGTTCTCTTTGTGGGTACATCTCTTCTGATTGGCAAGCTTTTCTTTCATTGAAATTACAGGCAATAAAGTCATAAAATTAGTTATCAGCTATGCAACAAACTGAAAGAGGCTTGATTAAATAGCATGTTAAATAGGACATTCTAACCAAGTGTTAAAATGCTTATTAGAAGTTTTGAAAGTTCAACCTGGATTCTTGGTGGCTAGAAATCTCCCACATGAGGGAATGAGGGAATTGATGATGAGTTTTCTAATGACCCTAGAATCACATGAATCACCCTCTACATAATTTGCATTTGAAATGTATACTCTACCAGTGAAGAAAGAATTGCAGTTATGCATCGATGAACAAATGGTTTGATGTCAAATGGGTCTCCTGATTCAGCAAATATGTCCAGTTCATCCAACATATCTGTTGTCAACTCATTGCATTTCTCCTCTAGTAGCATCAGCTGTGTGCCGTACGGCTGAAAGCCAACAAGTGTTTAAAGCAAAGAGACATGTTGTATTATGTGGACAGATATTGGCGATAATACTAATGTTTGTATAATTTGCCTAAAAAAACAGCTTGGTAAAGTGAGTGCTTTCTACTCAATATTTAAAATGATTTCGCCATTCTCTATTGTTAAACATAATGGCAGACAGCCAACTGATAAGCTAAATTCAAATAGAATGATGAAGTCAAAGATTGTAAATTTACCTTGAGTGCTTGCATGGCAACTTTTTTTAACCAAGACCAGCTTGGAGATATTGAAGCAAATGCTACCCCAGAAACAAATATTGTTTGTATTTTGAACATCTTTGGTCTTCCTGCGAAACAATCACCTTGTATAACTAGAGCTTGATAAATGCTCTCATAGTCATTCAGTATGACTACATTATCACCAAAAATCTACAGAAAAGAAAGAATAGTTTTATTTGATTTTAAATAGTAAAAAGTAATAGATATTTATCTGATTTTATAATTAATTTACTTACAAAAACGGCTACATTATACATACATTTTTGGTTTCTAAGCAACAATATATTTCTGAAACAACATCAGTATATTCACTCTGACAAGGCTTAGTGTCTGCTATAAAATACCTATGTGATTACAATCATAATTATAAAAAGATATGCTTTGATAATCTAGGGAGATGAATTATGATGTTATTAACATTGTGTGCCTAATTACTGTGTGCCTAATTAGGTTCATAATAATACACTTAATGTTATTCTGCAGTTATTCTGGTATAAAATACCTTTGTGATTACAATCATAATTATAAAAAGATATGCTTTGATAATGTAGGGTGATGTAGAATGATGAATATAGTGATATTAACATTGTTTGCCTAACTACTAGGTTCATAATAATACACCCTCAGAAGAAGCCCAAGAAAGGCGAAACGCGTCAGGGTCGCCAAATAAAAGACTACAAAACTAACAACATGGTTTGTTTCAGTTGAGTTGCCTCAAATCTTTCAACTATTAATAATAATACACTTAAACGTTAGTACGGTATCCAAATTCCATCCATGGTTTAACAATCTTTCTTTCTATAGCATAGACCATACAGCTCCAATGATGAAATGAATCAATTCCCATTGCAGATACCAATGAATACAAATGGATTATCTAAAGTTTCTATATACTGTATATCTTTAATTCTGTTAATGTATCTAATACAGTTTTCCAAAGCATGTACAATGTAGAGAGATCAGTTTAGCTTTATCAGTAGATGAGGTATCTATGTGGAGAAATACTGTTTGTTTGAATTGTATTCATTTATATTTAATTTTGTTGTTAACAATGTCAATCCAAAAATGATCATTTAGGAAGATGATTTAAATTAAATGATAAAACCTACATTACCACAGAGATTATAAATGAATGCTCCTTAATGGAACTCTTGAAGCACAGTAAGTCATCACGAAATATGTTACAAAAGACCATATCGATCATTATATCATAACGTATTGTTGTTGTATTGTTGCTGTTGTTTCATGTAGTTCTTATCATTGTTGGGGATGATCACACAAGGTAATTTAACCATTTAAACATGGTAGTTGCGATATAAAAATTGTTCTTTACAGTTGTTCTCAAATAGCATATCAGACACCATTAAAGGGAAAATGTATGCATCTTCACTTGTGGTTTTACCACTCTCAATGCTACGTACATTTTTACTTATTGTGTGTCATATAATGTTATGTAGTGGATAATTGATGTGGCTTGAGTCGAAGTGTTTATTGTTAATTGAAATGAACGAGAATGCAGTTTGAGTTCATTATAATCAATAATAAACACTTCCCGAACAAGCCCACATTTTGTATCTACTTCAGCACATGCCACTATGGACCATCCAGCAATCTATGTATCTATCTATCCATCAATCTATCTATCAGTGGATCAAAGGAAGCCTTCTAACCTTGCCTCCTCTCTCCACAAATTTATGGCCTTTTATGGCATTCCAGGTGTCAGTCTGTCAGTCAAGGAATACCTAGTCTAGTCTGTTCTTTAATTTTTTTTGCTAGCAAAATATACTTCCTAAATCATGTTAAGGCATCTTCTCATAGTCCTTAGTATCATTTTGGTCTTTATTGCATCAATGTGAAGCTTTTAGAAGAGAAATCATTAAAGTTTACAAATAGATTTGCAGTACAATAATTCTTCTCCAGATGTTTTCACTCTCCCGTCTGGAGGGTTCTGGAGTTACATATCCCACCGGTCGCAGACTGCCCATCTCACCCCTCTGGGGGTCACATTGGATTAGATAAGGGTTTATTGGCCTTTGTGACAAAAAACTAATTCCTATTAACAGACTATTACAACAAGTACAAGAATGATATTCTGCCAATTTGTTTTCTGCCAATTTTTTCCCCATATTCATGCGTTATATTCAAAGTTAGAACAAACCTTAGATATGAGGAAGATCTGAGAAGTTCTAAAATAGGTTCCCAGAAGTCTGCCAACCTATTTGTCACTGGCCTAGGAAGCTAGGAATTGTCTAGGGAGAAAACTGACTTTACCATGAGTCAATTGCCTAGGGCGATAATATCAGGATTTCAAGCAACAAATTATTACTTTTGAAATAATTCAAATTGAGCTGGAAAGTTGCTTCGATTTGTCTGAAATAAATCAAGGTGAAAAATATTTGAGTATATTTGGCATTGCACTGATTCTAGCAATCTCTTTGGTTAGGTTGAACTGTATTTTGAACTTTATTTTCATCTGAAATTTGCGTTACTTGAGAGGATTGGTGAAGGTGAATTGTACATTTTCTGACATCATTCATTAGGCGGTTAGAGCCTGAGTTTATGGTCCAAAGCTTTGTCTCATCTTGTTCCCGGCAGGCTTAGAGACCAGTGAGGACCATAAACGAAGGCTCTAATGGCTTTAGTCCCTGTTGGTGGGGCGCCTCTGGTTGGCTAATCACCGGAGGCCACTTCATGAGTGCGTCTTCCGGCTTAGAGAGCCCAGCGGCAGCAGGGTGGACAATTCTATGCCTTTCTAGCGGTCCCCGCCAGACCAACCAACTGGGACTAAAAGATAATACAAGGAGGATTATTTTATATATTCATGAAAATACATTGATGTGAATGCAATTAATTTCCGTATATTTATTATGAATATATATAGATATGATTTGACATGATAGACATGATTTGTTGTATCAAAATCAGCAAGTTTTTGTCGAATTTGACTAGAATCCAATAGAATAGAATAAAATAATTTTGTATTTGTCCAAGTGGTACAGGAAGTATAGACAAACAGGTCAACAGGCCTTTGGAAGAGTCCCAGCTCTTTCCCGTTACCTTACAGGGCTCAAGGGTGAGACTTGGAGTCCTTTACATAGGTGACTAACTTGAGTTCTAATTGTAGTAGGGAGATGATTCATATACCAAAATCATGCTTGCAACATGGGAAACTTTTAATTTTGGAAGGGCACAGTGTGCATGAATAATAGTTAGTATTAATCATATTGTGTTTTACTTAAACTTTAAAGGTTGAACATGGGTCATTTATTGCCCTCTAATTACCCTCTATTACCGGCCGCCACCACAGGTCAGGCCCGCCACCCTAGGCCTGTTACCACATGTGGTCAGACTGAGATTGTGGTCACCCGAAGTCATAACGAGCAGCGATGCCCCAAGTTGTCAGTAACACATCAGTAATTGTAATCCACCACCCCATTCACTGTCATAAAGCATCCACATAGCAATGAGAGTCCAATAATCAATTCATTTACTTCAGTTTGGTTTATAATGTGTTGTATAACCTATTCATTTATATCAGATGGGAGTATAACATGTTGTATAACGTATCGTTTTCAAAGCCTTCCATACAGCCATAAAAGGGTACAAGTGATATTCACTGCACAAGTGTTGATTATCATCCTACTGAAATCCTATAATGAATGCTGAGGGCCAAAGAGTATATCAGTACCGTCCTTTCTGTTAATTCATGGTGAATAATTAATAGCAATTTTGCATGATAACCCCTAAAAGTGTCCTAATTGAGAACAACCACTCAGTGCATTCCATCTGATGAAGCTGTAAGCTTAATTTTCAACAATCAAAGCAGGAGCACAAAATAGAGCTTTCTTCACCTTGCAGTAGACTATGTTTCCATGTTCAGCTGCCCACTTGTCTGCACTAAAGTGTAGTCCTCGTTTGTCAATCTTATAAGCAACACCTATGAATGGTAGGCCTCTTGGTCCTGGTGGTAACCTTAACTTGGGTTTCATATACCACTTGGTAATGATAGCGATGACAAGACATAGAAGGATTCCAATTGTGATAGAGTCCATTTCTACAAAGATTTTGACAAACTAGTTGATATATCTAGGTTTTAAACAATGAGTTTTAACCATTCTCTGAATATCTGTCCCTAATTGAAGTCAGTGTGCTGCTACTGACCTGGATAGATTGGTGGAAGACCTATTTAGTCTCCCACAACCATTAGTTCACGGTCCACATACTTCATATATAATGCCACCATTTTTTTACCCGTTCACATTCTCTATTCCAATGTGTGTTAGCAACAGGGGCTAAACACATACCATTTTTTATGATCTTCCACTAGGGGGCCTCTCAGTACTGCATTAATGATAGTGTGAGAGAAAGATTGGAGGGGCATGCAAGGGAAGGAGAAAATGATAATTATACATTGTAAGGTTTAGTTTAGCTAAAAGTTGGACTGATAAAGTCCAGCGGTTGAGAAGATTAAAGGTCTAAACCACAAGAGTTTTAGAGAATCATCAATGCATACCTCATGGACCACAACTTGATCATCCATGAACAACCCATGATGTAAAAGGACTTTTTAAGTTTAATATAAGTCAAAACATGGGCCATGACATAACGTTATAAAAATTAATAAAATAAAACAAAGGTAATACAATGAGTGAGGCTTATGATTTCATGAATTAAAGAAGGGAATTGTATACATAATAGTATAGATATTGTATTAGGAGTAGCTGTGTGAAGGTAAAAGGGGAATTTGGTGGGTGTGAAAATTCTCAGCAGTAATAAGCTGAATGTGTGTTTTGGTTTGATGGGGTAGGAGAAGGAAGTTTTGGGTTTATGGGTAACCAGCTACTGATATGTGACCACTACCTAGGCATTTTAGATTCCATCAAAATGAATACATTTATGTTCAATGTATATAGATTCAAATCTACATTGTATTGTATAGTATTTATTTCCAGATATAACACAACAAAGTACAAAAATAGTGATAGTTCTGGAAATGGGTGCCCCTTTCTATGGTGGCCTTAGCTCTTCCAAGGGGTCCCTTTTACATTAATTAATTAGTTACGTTAAGTTATCAGTAAATAACATGCATATCATAGTCAGTGTAGTATCAGTATCAGTATGCAGGAAGGAGTATGCCCAGTGGGCTTTTGTAGGGTTGCATGCTAAGGGACACTTCCCTATGGTTCTATACAATGAGATGTTGTACTACATATATTATCTCTCTATAGCGGTCTATGTTATTAGGAGCTAACCAAGCTGTTCCCTATTTTTGTTAATTTTCCAGTGAGTTGTTTTTCAGGGAATGCCATTCACAGCATAATCTCTTGAAAGATGAAAGGTTTGTTGCACAATCTAAAGGATGTTACCATAAACTGGTAAAGCCAGGTAGCTACAATATCCATTAACTCCAGATCAAGAGCGCAGAACCACTTGTATCAAACTAGAGCCTCAACCAAAATCATCGATTTTTTCCCTTCAACTAATACACTGAAAAGCTCACTTTGATATAGCATCTAAATCTGGAGGTAATTAACTAACAGTCCCTAGTCAATATTTTGATATTGAAAGGTTTTGGTGCAATATCAAATCCGTCATCATAGGTATGTGGATCATGACTGGGTCTCTTGTCATCAGACTCAGGTAGTAAGACATAATGTTGCAGCAGTCTGGTCAAGAGAAGAAACATCCTGTTCTTGGCCAATACTTCACCCACACAGGCTCTACGTCCAGCTCCAAATGAAAGCAGTCTGCAAGAAATAAAGTGTTCATGAGATGATGGCTATGGACAAGAGTTAAAGATATGTCCCTAAAGTTTACTTTGTTCATAACATTTAAGATAGATATATACATACTAGCAACATTTGTCTCAAGTGATTTTTTTCATCATAAGAATTTTGAACCAAGCGGACTAACATCCCCCAACTATCTTGTACTTGTCAAGCCACCAGGTGAATATGAATCCACCTTGTTTTCCTGGCAAACCGTTTCCTTTCCTATTCTGAAACAAGCTTGACTTTGGGTTCAGTACACATAGCTTATAGTTTGATAATTATTTTTCCTCCATTCCTCTAGTTGGAAATAATTTACCCAATACAAATCCAGAAGTTCCTGTGATCAGTTTTGTTCACTTCAAACCCAGTAATCAATTTATCCTTTTCCAGTTAACTATATTACACTGGAAGCTCCCGGTACATTTGAGGACTAGTTTTCTACCATAGTATTTCTTATTTCTTTGTCTTTTGTCCAAATCATTGTCCTGTATCTAATATCTTAATTCTGGTGTCAATAGAATTTTATTTCAGATGTTTTTGAGGATATACACCTTTGCAGTTTTTTTCATACAATCAGAAAATTTAGACCAAGCGGGATATCCTCTTCAAACTTTAGATTCTTGGCTCTTACTGGCTCTTTTAAGCATCTGGAGCAGTGTATGCCTCAAGGCACTGTCCCTGGAAGATGTAGAAGGTCATGGGTGCATGCTATTATTCAACTGTTCTGGGCATTAGTTCGCCGTGGGCACAGCTTTGGGGGATAGGTTCAGATAATAAATGTAGAAGAAGCTGTGATCTTGTGCTTTGTTTCCAAAACTTATTTATATAAACCTCCTTCCTTGTATAGATTGTATAGATAGTTTTTGTATTGGTGCTCACTTCTTAGA
>OW804099.1:7217318-7229813 GCA_942159475.1 Sthenelais limicola | reverse complement strand
CACCCCCCCTAGCTTCTCCTTCTCCACCTCACCACCTAGCTTCTCCTTCTCCACCTCACCACCCTAGCCTCTCCTTCTCCACCTCACCCCCCTAGCTCTCCTTCTCCACCTCACCCCCCTAGCCTCTCCTTCTCCACCTCACCACCCTAGCTTCTCCTTCTCCACCTCACCCCCCTAGCCTCTCCTTCTCCACCTCACCACCCTAGCTTCTCCTTCTCCACCTCACCCCCTCCAAGTTCTCCTTCTCCACCTCACCACCCCCCCCTAGCCTCTCCTCCCGCTCCGCCCCTGCCAGGTTCTTCTTCCCTCCCTCCATCTGCTTATTTCCCCTCATGCCTGTACCAGTCTACATGTGACCTATATCCCCCCCCACCCTGTACCAGTCTACATGTGACCTATATCCCCCCCCCCCACCCTGTACCAGTCTACATGTGACCTATATCCCCCCCCACCCTGTACCAGTCTACATGTGACCTATATCCCCCCCCACCCTGTACCAGTCTACATGTGACCTATACCCCCCCACCCCCCTCACCCTGTACCAGTCTACATGTGACCTATATCCCCCCCCACCCCCCTCACCCTGTACCAGTCTACATGTGACCTATATCCCCCCCACCCCCCACCCTGTACCAGTCTACATGTGACCTATATCCCCCCACCCCCCTCACCCTGTAACATGTGACAGACAAACCATTGTTATGCCCAGCTTTGGTCGGCCTTTCATCCTAGATGTGACTTTGATGTCTAATTCCCTGGCCACAACACTGCCACCCTTCCTTGCATCATGCTTGTCTGTATGATTACTACCACAACACTGCCACATTGCCCCTGTGTGGATACACCCTGCCTTGTCTGTATGATTACTACCACAACACTGCCACATTGCCCCTGTGTGGATACACCCTGCCTTGTCTGTATGATTACTACCACAACACTGCCACATTGCCCCTGAGGGTAACTTGTGCCTACTGTCATGTATGTCTGTATGATTACTACCACAACACTGCCACATTGCCCCTGAGGGTAACTTGTGCCTACTGTCATGTATGTCTGTATGATTACTACCACAACACTGCCACATTGCCCCTGAGGGTAACTTGTGCCTACTGTCATGTATGTCTGTATGATTACTACCACAACACTGCCACATTGCCCCTGTGTGGATACACCCTGCCTTGTCTGTATGATTACTACCACAACACTGCCACATTGCCCCTGAGGGTAACTTGTGCCTACTGTCATGTATGTCTGTATGATTACTACCACAACACTGCCACATTGCCCCTGAGGGTAACTTGTGCCTACTGTCATGTATGTCTGTATGATTACTACCACAACACTGCCACATTGCCCCTGAGGGTAACTTGTGCCTACTGTCATGTATGTCTGTATGATTACTACCACAACACTGCCACATTGCCCCTGTGTGGATACACCCTGCCTTGTCTGTATGATTACTACCACAACACTGCCACATTGCCCCTGAGGGTAACTTGTGCCTACTGTCATGTATGTGTGTATGATTACTACCACAACACTGCCACATTGCCCCTGAGGGTAACTTGTGCCTACTGTCATGTATGTGTGTATGATTACTACCACAACACTGCCACATTGCCCCTGAGGGTAACTTGTGCCTACTGTCATGTATGTGTGTATGATTACTACCACAACACTGCCACATTGCCCCTGAGGGTAACTTGTGCCTACTGTCATGTATGTGTGTATGATTACTTGTACTATGGAGGATAGTAATCTAGGTGCAGAATGCTAGATATTGAACAAAATGGTTAAATGTATGTTTTGCAGATGAGGAGGGAACCAACCCATCAATAATTCACAAGATATTGCGTGGAATGAGTTTAATTGTGAGTTGATTCGACTGATCATATAAAGATATAAGTAACTTAATCTCAACTTGGGCCTCTCTATCAATGTCAGGTCAATTCTACTCCTAATTCCACCCTTGGTGTCTCTATCACTGTCAATTCTACTCCTAATTCCACCCTAGGTCTCTCTATCACTGTCAATTCTACTCCTAATTCAACCCTTGGTGCCTCTATCACTGTCAATTCTACTCCTAATCCAACCCTTGGTGTCTCTATCACTGTCAATTCTACTCCTAATTCCACCCTAGGTCTCTCTATCACTGTCAATTCTACCCCTAATTCAACCCTTGGTCTCTCTATCACTGTCAATTCTACTCCTAATTCAACCCTTGGTCTCTCTATCACTGTCAATTCTACTCCTAATTCAACCCTTGGTCTCTATCACTGTCAATTCTACCCCTAATTCAACCCTTGGTCTCTCTATCACTGTCACTTCTACTCCTAATTCAACCCTTGGTCTCTATCACTGTCAATTCTACTCCTAATTCAACCCTTGGTGTCTCTATCACTGTCAATTCTACTCCTAATTCAACCCTTGGTCTCTCTCTCACTGTCAATTCTACTCCTAATTCCACCCTTGGTGTCTCTATCACTGTCAATTCTACCCCTAATTCAACCCTTGGTCTCTCTATCACTGTCAATTCTACTCCTAATTCAACCCTTGGTCTCTCTATCACTGTCAATTCTACCCCTAATTCAACCCTTGGTCTCTCTATCACTGTCACTTCTACTCCTAATTCAACCCTTGGTCTCTCTATCACTGTCAATTCTACTCCTAATTCAACCCTAGGTCTCTCTATCACTGTCAATTCTACTCCTAATTCAACCCTTGGTCTCTCTATCACTGTCAATTCTACCCCTAATTCAACCCTTGGTGTCTCTATCACTGTCAATTCTACTCCTAATTCAACCCTAGGTCTCTCTATCACTGTCAATTCTACTCCTAATTCAACCCATGGTGTCTCTATCACTGTCAATTCTACCCCTAATTCAACCCTTGGTCTCTATCACTGTCAATTCTACCCCTAATTCAACCCTTGGTGTCTCTATCACTGTCAATTCTACTCCTAATTCAACCCATGGTCTCTCTATCACTGTCAATTCTACTCCTAATTCAACCCATGGTGTCTCTATCACTGTCAATTCTACCCCTAATTCAACCCTTGGTCTCTATCACTGTCAATTCTACCCCTAATTCAACCCTTGGTGTCTCTATCTCTGTCAATTCTACTCCTAATTCAACCCTTGGTCTCTCTATCTCTGTCAATTCTACTCCTAATTCAACCCTTGGTGTCTCTATCACTGTCAATTCTACTCCTAATTCAACCCTTGGTGTCTCTATCACTGTCAATTCTACTCCTAATTCAACCCTTGGTCTCTCTATCACTGTCAATTCTACTCCTAATTCAACCCTTGGTCTCTCTATCTCTGTCAATTCTACTCCTAATTCAACCCTAGGTGTCCCTATCACTGTCAATTCTACTCCTAATTCAACCCTTGGTCTCTCTATCTCTGTCAATTCTACTCCTAATTCAACCCTTGGTGTCTCTATCACTGTCAATTCTACTCCTAATTCAACCCTTGGTCTCTATCACTGTCAATTCTACTCCTAATTCAACCCTTGGTCTCTATCACTGTCAATTCTACTCCTAATTCAACCCTTGGTGTCTCTATCACTGTCAATTCTACTCCTAATTCAACCCTTAGTGCCTCTATCACTGTCAATTCTACTCCTAATTCAACCCTTGGTCTCTATCACTGTCAATTCTACTCCTAATTCAACCCTTGGTTTCTCTATCACTGTCAATTCTACTCCTAATTCAACCCTAGGTCTGTCTATCACTGTCAATTCTACTCCTAATTCAACCCTTGGTCTCTCTATCACTGTCAATTCTACTCCTAATTCAAACCTTGGTGCCTCTATCACTGTCAATTCTACCCCTAATTCAACCCTTGGTCTCTCTATCACTGTCAATTCTACTCCTAATTCAACCCTTGGTCTCTCTATCACTGTCAATTCTACTCCTAATTCAACCCTAGGTCTCTCTATCAGTGTCAATTCTACTCCTAATTCACCCCTAGGTCTCTCTATCACTGTCAATTCTACTCCTAATTCAACCCTTGGTCTCTATCACTGTCAATTCTACTCCTAATTCAACCCTTGGTCTCTCTATCACTGTCACTTCTACTCCTAATTCAACCCTAGGTCTGTCTATCACTGTCAATTCTACTCCTAATTCAACCCTAGGTGTCTCTATCACTGTCAATTCTACTCCTAATTCAAACCTTTGTGCCTCTATCACTGTCAATTCTACTCCTAATTCAACCCTTGGTTTCTCTATCACTGTCAATTCTACCCCTAATTCAACCCTTGGTCTCTCTATCACTGTCAATTCTACTCCTAATTCAAACCTTGGTGCCTCTATCACTGTCAATTCTACTCCTAATTCAACCCTTGGTCTCTCTATCACTGTCAATTCTACCCCTAATTCAACCCTTAGTCTCTCTATCACTGTCAATTCTACTCCTAATTCAACCCTTGGTGTCTCTATCACTGTCAATTCTACTCCTAATTCAACTCTTGGTCTCTCTATCACTGTCAATTCTACTCCTAATTCAACCCTTGGTGTCTCTATCACTGTCAATTCTACTCCTAATTCAACTCTTGGTCTCTCTATCACTGTCAATTCTACTCCTAATTCAACCCTTGGTTTCTCTATCACTGTCAATTCTACCCCTAATTCAACCCTTAGTCTCTCTATCACTGTCAATTCTACTCCTAATTCAACCCTTGGTGTCTCTATCACTGTCAATTCTACTCCTAATTCAACTCTTGGTCTCTCTATCACTGTCAATTCTACTCCTAATTCAACCCTTGGTCTCTCTATCACTGTCAGGTCAATTCTTGGTCAACTGGTCAAGAGTACCTACCTATCTGGTAGTGGGTGTGGTTGTTCTGCTTGACCACTCTATAGTTACTGGTCACTGTTTTCCTGCACACGTTCTGCTTGTGTCCACACTTGACCAGTTGCTGGTGGCTGGACGCCTGGTCACACTTGGTGCTGTCTCTAGACCGGCATGTGTAGCAGTAGATCTCTCCCCGCGTCACTGCACAGAGAATAGAGGTTTACATATAATTATATACACATCTCCACTACAGGCTCATGTAGTCACTGCACAGAGAATAGAGGTTTACATATAATTATATACACATCTCCACTATAGGCTCATGTAGTCACTGCACAGAGAATAGAGGTTTAGATGTAATTATATACACATCTCCACTACAGGCTCATGTAGTCACTGCACAGAGAATAGAGGTTTAGATGTAATTATATACACATCTCCACTACAGGTTCATGTAGTCACTGCACAGAGAATAGAGGTTTAGATGTAATTATATACACATCTCCACTATAGGCTCATGTAGTCACTGCACAGAGAATAGAGGTTTAGATGTAATTATATACACATCTCCACTATAGGTTCATGTAGTCACTGCACAGAGAATAGAGGTTTACATATAATTATATACACATCTCCACTACAGGCTCATGTAGTCACTGCACAGAGAATAGAGGTTTACATATAATTATATACACATCTCCACTATAGGCTCATGTAGTCACTGCACAGAGAATAGAGGTTTAGATGTAATTATATACACATCTCCACTACAGGCTCATGTAGTCACTGCACAGAGAATAGAGGTTTAGATGTAATTATATACACATCTCCACTACAGGTTCATGTAGTCACTGCACAGAGAATAGAGGTTTAGATATAATTATATACACATCTCCACTACAGGTTCATGTAGTCACTGCACAGAGAATAGAGGTTTACATATAATTATTATACACATCTCCACTATAGGTTCATGTAGTAAATCATTGTTCATATATATGTATAATTAAGGCATTCAGGCGGTATACTGCATTAAGGCCTGCCCGTGGGTGTGCTGGTGTATAATGGGTATAGCGGCATATAGTGGCGAATAGCAGAGTATAATGGGTATAGCAGCATATAGTGGGGTATAGCAGGGTATAATGGGTATAGCAGCACATAGTGGGGTATAGCAGGGTATAATGGGTATAGCAGCACATAGTGGGGTATAGCGGGGGTGAAGTTATCCCAGCACTTGAATCCAGAAGAAATAGCCACCTACTCGAAAGAGCCTACCTCTGTTCACTTAAACCCGATAGGGTTGACTCACGAAATATCAACTTAAGAAGTATCAAGAAAGGTAAAAAACTAAAAATACCCCACCCAAAAACCGAAATGTTTAAGAGAAGTTTTATGTATAAAATGCCTTCTATTTGGAACCAACTACCAGATGATGTCCAGTTAATAAAAACTAGAATGGCGTTCAGGTCTTACCTGAAACACCGTTATTACCATGAATATGACCCTTATTTGGGGGAAAGTGATAGTGATTTGTAAATGTAATCGCTACTATGAAAAAGCGATGTACGAATGATGTCAGGTTCACGATGTCTAAAACCCCAGGCGTGTAATGCCTAGTAAACTAAGATCGATATAACGATAATTTGATTTTTTATGAATAATTATTTGAATGAATAGCAGAGTAGTGTAGGTCTTCACCTGCCGAATGTATTGTTGTTGTAGTATAAGATGAATTGACTTAATGTCAAAATGTATTGTCTATACCTGTGTAAACCAACGTTACCATAAACATGGTATATTGTAAACTTTGTCATTTGTGAATATTTCTGTGAACATTAATTAGACCAAATGGTCTCCAATGATGTAGGATTACTGATGTTATACCTCTCCGAGTTCTGAATCACTCTCTCTTATTATGTGAGTAACAATGTGAATAACTATGTATTTTCGAGAATTATATCGTGATATAACCTCTTGAACGATTAATAGTCACTCTGGGATGATACCTATACTTAACCTATAAGGCTAAAGAGAACACTACTACACATTTAAAACCGTCCCGGACTCAGAAAAGAACCTAAACAAGACAGGTCTCCTAATGGCAAAAACGGACTATAGGACAATGCCAAGACTGTCATTCGCACTCTAGTAACCGAGCCGAATCAAACTCATAGCGATAATAATATTTACTGTATCTTATTATGTCATTGATTATGTCTATTTTTGCCATTTTATATTATTTACTGAAGGGAAACCTGGAAAACCTCAGCATAAAATGTACATTGAGAGGGAACATTCCACTTCGGTATAACATTACAGAAATGTAACATGTTTATTGAATAAAAGTTTTATAATAATAATAATAATAGCGGGGTATAGTGGCATGTAACGGCATATAGCTGGTTAAAGCAGGCAAAGTGGCGTATAGCAGGGTAAAGCAGGATATGGCAGGTATAGTGGGGTATAGTGGGATATAGCGGGTTATAGGGGTTTAGTGGGTTATAGGGGTATATTCAGTTAAAGGGGGTATAGTGGGTTATAAGGGTATAGCGGGTTATATGGGTATATTGGAGTATAGGGGTATAACAGGTTATAGGGGCATATCAGGTTATAGGGGTATACCAGGTTATAGGGGTTTAGCGGTTATAGGGGTATAGCAGGTTATAGGGGCATAGCGGGTTGTAGGGGTATAACAGGTTATAGGGGTATACCAGGTTATAGGGGTTTAGCAGTTATAGGGGTATAGTGGGTTATTGGGGTAAAGCAGGTTATAGGGGTATAGCAGGTTATAGGGGGTCTAGGGGTAAAGCGGGTTATAGGGGCATAGTGGGTTATAGGGGTATAGCGGGTTATAGGGGGTATAGCAGGTTATAGAGGTATAGCGGGTTATAGGGGTATAGCAGGTTATAGGGGTATAGCGGGTTGTAGGGGTATAACATGTTATAGGGGTATAACAAGTTATAGGGGTTTAGTGGGTTATAGGGGTATAGCAGGTTATAGGGGTTAAGTCGGTATAGCAGGTTATAGGGGTTTAGTGGGTTATAGGGGTATAGCAGGTTATAGGGGTATAGCGGGTCATAGGGGTATAGCGGGTTATAGGGATATAGTGGGTTATAGGGGTATAGTGGGTTATAGGGGGTATAGCAGCATATAGTGGGGTATAGCAGCATATAGCGGGGTAAAGTGGGGTATAATGGATATAGCGGCATATAGCGGGGTATAGTGGGGTATAAAGGATATAGCGGCATATAGCGGGGTATAGTGGGGTATAAAGGATATAGGGGCATATAGTTGGATATAGCAGGTCATAGCGGATACACTAGTTATCCTGCAGCCAGCCTCCTGCCGTCTGTACAGCTCTTATCTCTCTCTGAGATGATTTAATGGTGTCATCTGCGCCTGGCTGACTTCTAATCATACACGATGATTAAGTTATGTGAGCCTGGTAAGTCACTAAAAACAACATGGCGGAGACAGTTTGTCTCTAGATCTCACCAGGAGGAAATGGAGGGATGGGGAGCAGTGGGGGGGAGTGGGGGGGAGCAGGGGGGGGCGGGGGGAGTAGTGGGGGGGAGCAGTGGGGGGGCAGTGGGGGAGCAGTGGGGGGGGCAGTGGGGGAGCAGTGGGGGGGGGGGGGGGGGGCAGGGAGCAGTGGGGGGGGGGGGGGGTGGCAGGGAGCAGTGGGGGAAGGAAGAGGAGGAGCTGGTGGTATGAGGTGTTAATATTATAGTTATTATGTTTCACTGCATGAATCTAGCCCCACCATGAGGCTAATTGTGATGTGAACATGTGTTAATGGACTTCATAACACTGTCATATTACAATAGACATGTGCTAGAACATTCTCCTTGAGAGATTCAGTATTCAGAGATATTTTCCTTACATTGAGGACTAAAACATTGTGACGTCACTGCGAGCTCCGGGAGAGTTAATAAATGACAGCGGTACAAAAAGCACAGAAACTTGAAATTGTATTTCAGCCATTTGGAATGGGAAATTATGGTGATGGATTCTGGGAAATAACAAGTTTCCTGGAGCGGAAGACAAAAGTGCAATTATTGGTTTTAGATGTGTGGGGGGAGGGTTAGAGGGGGATGGGGGGGTAGAGGGGTGCGGGGATTGTAGAGGGTAATAGGGGTAGAGGGTGATTGGGGTAGAGGGGTGACGGGTGCGGGGGGCTAGAGGGGTGTGGGGGTAGAGGGGTGATGGGGGTAGAGGGGTGATGGGGGGTAGAGGGGTGGCAGCGGGGGACTTCAGTCTGTCACACTGGAAGCTCCACAATCAACAGATGTGCATCTAAGCTCTGTTTCCTAACTCTACCATTGTAATGAGAAATATCACTGAAGTAAATTCAGTTCACCGTCTTCATAATTTTAAATTGATTAGTTAAGAAACTTATTGCAACTATTCTAAATTTAATATATTCCAAAGTCCTATCTTAAGATGTGTTATTTTAGAAGCAATATTTCTAATATTTCCCATTAAGTAGGGAAAATTTAAGCACTGCCAATATAACCCTACAAGTGTGGGAGCTGGTGCATGGGTGAGGTTTCCATGACAACTGAATGGGTCATCCCTACAACACAAGCGGCAGTAGTGAGACAAGGGACAGCCAGAGTTAGTGAGACAAGGGACAGCCAGAGTTAGTGGGACAAGGGACAGCCAGAGTTAGTGAGACAAGGGACAGCCAGAGTTAGTGAGACAAGGGACAGCCAGAGTTAGTGAGACAAGGGACAGCCAGAGTCAGTGGGACAAGGGACAGCCAGAGTTAGTGAGACAAGGGACAGCCAGAGTTAGTGAGACAAGTGACAGCCAGAGTTAGTGAGACAAGGGACAGCCAGAGTTAGTGAGACAAGGGACAGCCAGAGTTAGTGAGACAAGGGACAGCCAGAGTTAGTGAGACAAGGGACAGCCAGAGTTAGTGAGACAAGGGACAGCCAGAGTTAGTGAGACAAGGGACAGCCAGAGTTAGTGAGACAAGGGACAGCCAGAGTTAGTGAGACAAGGGACAGCCAGAGTTAGTGAGACAAGGGACAGCCAGAGTTAGTGAGACAAGGGACAGCCAGAGTCAGTGGGACAAGGGACAGCCAGAGTTAGTGAGACAAGGGACAGCCAGAGTTAGTGGAACAAGGGACAGCCAGAGTTAGTGAGACAAGTGACAGCCAGAGTTAGTGAGACAAGGGACAGCCAGAGTTAGTGAGACAAGGGACAGCCAGAGTTAGTGCAACAAGGGACAGCCAGAGTTAGTGCAACAAGGGACAGCCAGAGTTAGTGCAACAAGGGACAGCCAGAGTCAGTGGGACAAGGGACAGCCAGAGTTAGTGAGACAAGGGACAGCCAGAGTTAGTGAGACAAGGGACAGCCAGAGTTAGTGAGACAAGGGACAGCCAGAGTTAGTGAGACAAGGGACAGCCAGAGTTAGTGAGACAAGGGACAGCCAGAGTTAGTGAGACAAGGGACAGCCAGAGTTAGTGGGACAAGGGACAGCCAGAGTCAGTGGGACAAGGGACAGCCAGAGTTAGTGAGACAAGGGACAGCCAGAGTTAGTGAGACAAGGGACAGCCAGAGTTAGTGAGACAAGGGACAGCCAGAGTTAGTGAGACAAGGGACAGCCAGAGTTAGTGGGACAAGGGACAGCCAGAGTTAGTGAGACAAGGGACAGCCAGAGTCAGTGGGACAAGGGACAGCCAGAGTTAGTGAGACAAGTGACAGCCAGAGTTAGTGAGACAAGGGACAGCCAGAGTTAGTGGGACAAGGGACAGCCAGAGTCAGTGGGACAAGGGACAGCCAGAGTTAGTGAGACAAGGGACAGCCAGAGTTAGTGAGACAAGGGACAGCCAGAGTTAGTGAGACAAGGGACAGCCAGAGTTAGTGAGACAAGGGACAGCCAGAGTTAGTGGGACAAGGGACAGCCAGAGTCAGTGGGACAAGGGACAGCCAGAGTTAGTGAGACAAGGGACAGCCAGAGTTAGTGGAACAAGGGACAGCCAGAGTTAGTGGAACAAGGGACAGCCAGAGTTAGTGAGACAAGGGACAGCCAGAGTTAGTGAGACAAGGGACAGCCAGAGTTAGTGGAACAAGGGACAGCCAAAGTTAGTGGTACAAGGGACAGCAAGAGTTAGTGAGACAAGGGAGGGCCAGAGTTAGTGAGACAAGGGACAGCCAGAGTTAGTGAGACAAGAGACAGCCAGAGTTAGTGAGACAAGGGACAGCAAGAGTTAGTGAGACAAGGGACAGCCAGAGTTAGTGAGACAAGGGACAGCCAGAGTTAGTGAGACAAGGGACAGCCAGAGTTAGTGGGACAAGGGACAGCCAGAGTCAGTGGGACAAGGGACAGCCAGAGTTAGTGAGACAAGGGACAGCCAGAGTTAGTGAGACAAGGGACAGCCAGAGTTAGTGGTACAAGGGACAGCCAGAGTTAGTGAGACAAGGGACAGCCAGAGTTAGTGGAACAAGGGACAGCCAGAGTTAGTGAGACAAGGGAGGGCCAGAGTTAGTGGGACAAGGGAGAGCCAGAGTTAGTGGTACAAGGGACAGCCAGAGTTAGTGGAACAAGGGACAGCCAGAGTTAGTGAGACAAGGGACAGCCAGAGTTAGTGGAACAAGGGACAGCCAGAGTTAGTGGTACAAGGGACAGCCAGAGTTAGTGAGACAAGGGACAGCCAGAGTTAGTGAGACAAGGGACAGCCAGAGTTAGTGAGACAAGGGACAGCCAGAGTTAGTGGAACAAGGGACAGCCAGAGTTAGTGGAACAAGGGACAGCCAGAGTTAGTGAGACAAGGGACAGCCAGAGTTAGTGGAACAAGGGACAGCCAGAGTTAGTGGTACAAGGGACAGCAAGAGTTAGTGAGACAAGGGACAGCCAGAGTTAGTGGAACAAGGGACAGCCAGAGTTAGTGGGACAAGGGACAGCCAGAGTTAGTGAGACAAGGGACAGCCAGAGTTAGTGCAACAAGGGACAGCCAGAGTTAGTGCAACAAGGGACAGCCAGAGTTAGTGGGACAAGGGACAGCCAGAGTTAGTGAGACAACGGAGGGCCAGAGTTAGTGAGACAAGGGCAGCCAGAGTTCTTCCACCCACTGCTGTGTCTATCTACACTAGGCTCTATAACCATGGTCTTCCACCCACTGCTGTGTCTAGGCTCTATAACTAAGGTCTTCCACCCACTGCTGTGTCTAGGCTCTATAACCATGGTCTTCCACCCACTGCTGTGTCTAGGCTCTATAACTAAGGTCTTCCACCCACTGCTGTGTCTAGGCTCTATAACTAAGGTCTTCCACCCACTGCTGTGTCTAGGCTCTATTACCATGGTCTTCCACCCACTGCTGTGTCTAGGCTCTATAACTAAGGTCTTCCACCTACTGCTGTGTCTAGGCTCTATAACCATGGTCTTCCACCCACTGCTGTGTCTAGGCTCTATAACTATGGTCTTCCACCCACTGCTGTGTCTAGGCTCTATAACTAAGGTCTTCCACCCACTGCTGTGTCTAGGCTCTATAACTAAGGTCTTCCTCCCACTGCTGTGTCTAGGCTCTATAACTAAGGTCTTCCACCCACTGCTGTGCCTAGGCTCTATAACTAAGGTCTTCCACCCACTGCTGTGTCTAGGCTCTATAACTAAGGTCTTCCACCCACTGCTGTGTCTAGGCTCTATAACTAAGGTCTTCCACCCACTGCTGTGTCTAGGCTCTATAAC
>OW804099.1:7207318-7209818 GCA_942159475.1 Sthenelais limicola | reverse complement strand
CCTTGTCCCCCATCCTCTCCCTCCTCCACCCTCTCCCCTTGTCCCCCCATCCTCTCCCTCCTCCACCCTCTCCCTCCTCCACCCTCTCCCTCCTCCACCCTCTCCCAATGTCCCCCCATCCTCTCCCTCCTCCACCCTCTCCCAATGTCCCCCCATCCTCTCCCTCCTCCACCCTCTCCCAATGTCCCCCCATCCTCTCCCTCCTCCACCCTCTCCCCTTGTCCCCCCATCCTCTCCCTCCTCCACCCTCTCCCAATGTCCCCCCATCCTCTCCCTCCTCCACCCTCTCCCCTTGTCCCCCCATCCTCTCCCTCCTCCACCCTCTCCCTCCTCCACCCTCTCCCTCCTCCACCCTCTCCCCTTGTCCCCCCATCCTCTCCCTCCTCCATCCTCTCCCTCCTCCACCCTCTCCCCTTGTCCCCCCATCCTCTCCCTCCTCCACCCTCTCCCAATGTCCCCCCATCCTCTCCCTCCTCCACCCTCTCCCCTTGTCCCCCCACCCTCTCCCTCCTCCACCCTCTCCCCTTGTCCCCCCATCCTCTCCCTCCTCCACCCTCTCCCAATGTCCCCCCATCCTCTCCCTCCTCCACCCTCTCCCCTTGTCCCCCCACCCTCTCCCTCCTCCACCCTCTCCCCTTGTCCCCCCATCCTCTCCCTCCTCCACCCTCTCCCCTTGTCCCCCCATCCTCTCCCTCCTCCACCCTCTCCCCTTGTCCCCCCATCCTCTCCCTCCTCCACCCTCTCCCCTTGTCCCCCAATCCTCTCCCTCCTCCACCCTCTCCCCTTGTCCCCCCATCCTCTCCCTCCTCCACCCTCTCCCTCCTCCACCCTCTCCCCTTGTCCCCCCATCCTCTCCCTCCTCCCCCCTCTCCCCTTGTCCCCCCATCCTCTCCCTCCTCCCCCCTCTCCCTCCTCCACCCTCTCCCTCCTCCATCCTCTCCCTCCTCCACCCTCTCCCCTTGTCCCCCCATCCTCTCCCTCCTCCCCCCTCTCCCCTTGTCCCCCCATCCTCTCCCTCCTCCACCCTCTCCCTCCTCCACCCTCTCCCTCCTCCACCCTCTCCCTCCTCCACCCTCTCCCCTTGTCCCCCCATCCTCTCCCTCCTCCCCCCTCTCCCTCCTCCACCCTCTCCCTCCTCCACCCTCTCCCCTTGTCCCCCCATCCTCTCCCTCCTCCACCCTCTCCCCTTGTCCCCCATCCTCTCCCTCCTCCACCCTCTCCCCTTGTCCCCCATCCTCTCCCTCTCCACCCTCTCCCCTTGTCCCCCCACCCTCTCCCTCCTCCACCCTCTCCCCTTGTCCCCCCATCCTCTCCCTCCTCCACCCTCTCCCCTTGTCCCCCCATCCTCTCCCTCCTCCACCCTCTCCCTCCTCCACCCTCTCCCTCCTCCACCCTCTCCCTCCTCCACCCTCTCCCAATGTCCCCCCATCCTCTCCCTCTCCACCCTCTCCCCTTGTCCCCCCACCCTCTCCCTCCTCCACCCTCTCCCCTTGTCCCCCCATCCTCTCCCTCTCCACCCTCTCCCCTTGTCCCCCCATCCTCTCCCTCCTCCACCCTCTCCCCTTGTCCCCCATCCTCTCCCTCTCCACCCTCTCCCCTTGTCCCCCCACCCTCTCCCTCCTCCACCCTCTCCCCTTGTCCCCCCATCCTCTCCCTCCTCCACCCTCTCCCCTTGTCCCCCATCCTCTCCCTCCTCCACCCTCTCCCCTTGTCCCCCCACCCTCTCCCTCCTCCACCCTCTCCCCTTGTCCCCCCATCCTCTCCCTCCTCCACCCTCTCCCCTTGTCCCCCCATCCTCTCCCTCCTCCACCCTCTCCCTCCTCCACCCTCTCCCTCCTCCACCCTCTCCCCTTGTACCCCCCATCCTCTCCCTCCTCCACCCTCTCCCCTTGTCCCCCCATCCTCTCCCTCCTCCACCCTCTCCCCTTGTCCCCCCATCCTCTCCCTCCTCCACCCTCTCCCCTTGTCCCCCCATCCTCTCCCTCTCCACCCTCTCCCCTTGTCCCCCCATCCTCTCCCTCCTCCACCCTCTCCCCTTGTCCCCCCATCCTCTCCCTCCTCCACCCTCTCCCCTTGTCCCCCCATCCTCTCCCTCCTCCACCCTCTCCCAATGTCCCCCCATCCTCTCCCTCCTCCACCCTCTCCCCTTGTCCCAATGTACCCCCATCCTCTCCCTCCTCCACCCTCTCCCTCCTCCACCCTCTCCCCTTGTCCCCCCATCCTCTCCCTCCTCCACCCTCTCCCAATGTCCCCCCATCCTCTCCCTCCTCCACCCTCTCCCAATGTCCCCCCATCCTTGTAAGACCCTTTCACAGACACACAAACAGACCTGACTCAGTTTCCTGCCAAATCTGCACAATCAGCAATAATTGATGTCGCCTGGCTCTCCCACAGCTGGCTGCAGGGTGTTAGATTTCCACCATTCCCCCACCTCTGTCACACCACTAGCCTCTGTCACACCACTAACCTCTGTCACGCCCCCACCTCTGTCACCTCCCTC
>OW804099.1:7138563-7161480 GCA_942159475.1 Sthenelais limicola | reverse complement strand
GTTTCAGTGCAGAAATACAAACGCTGAAGGATGATCTGGATTTAGACCGAGAGAAACCATGCAAAACCTTTAAATATTCTGTAAAAATGTAGGAAATAACCGTACAAACATTGAATATTCTATTCAAGTCCTTGTCAGATTTGTTTTTTGATCTTATTTTTTTTTACTTTATTCATTTAAGGCCAATTATATATGTATTTAAAACTTACAAAAAGACATTCTATTGATCATGGATGTGTTTAGACGTTGTTAGGATATATAAGGGCCTTGTCCACTAAGCCAATTCTCATGCGATTCTCACAGAATTTAGTGCAGTAGAGTCCTCTGTGGCACAAAATCCCATGAGAATCGGCTTAGTGGACAAGGCCCTTTAGATGAAAACAAAGCTGGGAATGCAGTTCTAAAGAGGATGTTGAAGGACCATGTAAAAACGATCAAGTCAAAAAAAAGGGCAAAAAACATGTGAGTAGTATAAGAAAACGGGGCTTTTCTAAGGTTATAAAATTGTCAAAACAAAGTTAACTATTCTTGTTTAAGTTGCTGTAAACGAGACGTTTTTCTAGAGGCATTAAGAGATTTATTTCTATCCCTAAATGAGAGCACTCTATAGGTATGGGGGATTATAAGGCAAAAACAAGACATGAGTAGTATAAGAAAACAGGGGCTTTTCTAACATAAGGTTGCAAAATATATTATTGATGATTTTGCTGTAAATGAGACGTTTTCTAGAGACAGTAAGAAGCTTATTTCTATCCCTGGGTCTAAATGAGAGCACACTATAGGTGCGGGGATTATAAGGCAAAAACATAACATGAGTAGTATAAGAAAACAGGAGTTTTTCTAAGGTTACAAAATTGTCCAAACAAAGTTAATTATTCTTGTTTAAGTTGCTGTAAATGAGATGTTTTCTAGAGGCATTAAGAGGTTTATTTCTATCCCTGGTCTAAATGTTAGCGCACTATAGATGGGTGTGTAATGTTGGTAGGCCTATATCTATAGCCTGACACACCAACAGGGCATTAAAAGGCAAAATAAAAATATGTGAGTAGTATAAGAAAACGGGGGCTTTTCTATGGTTGCAAAATTGTCAAAACAAATTCTTTTGATGCAAGTTGCTGTAAATAAGATGTTTTTCTAGAGGTATTAAATCTACATTTGAAGCATAATCAGCCAAGCAAAAACTCTGGCGGTGAGCGATAATAATTATGTGAAGCCTTTGCAAAACAGGATTCGGGCGGGTCCTCCAAATACAAATGAATATGAGTGAGCGAGTGAGATTGGTTGCTTTACGCCCTTATCAACACATTGAAGGTTATATCAAGGGCGGGAGAGCTGAGAGGGAGGCAGTTTATGATCATACCCAGGAAATAGAGATAGAGAAGAAGGTAGAGAGAGACAGAGAAAAGAGACAGAAAGGCACTTTAAGGTCTTACCCAGGAAATAGAGATAGAGAAGAAGGGAGAGGGAGACAGAGAAAAAGAGACAGAAAGGCACTTTAAGGTCTTACCCAGGAGCACACTCTTTTAGAAGCCCTGTAGCAAAAACAACTGGACAAAATCCTCCAAAATGTTGGTCAAATGATTTGTAGATGGTTTGGAAAAGAATGGAACAAGAACTAGAAAAAGTTGCGTTTTTGACCTGAGGGTGCGGCTTTAAAATTCCAAATATTGAATTTCAATCTTGAATAAGCTGGAGGTTGTGAGCTTTAAGAGGATTATTTAGGTTTAAATGTGAGCCTACATACGAACATAGAAAGCTTACCTCCTTAAAATGCACAATAATCTGAGTAGTATAAGACCTTTTATTATACACGCATTGCTCTGAAAACAACGTATCTAGAGTGATTTACGTATCTAGAGTGATTTATGCATAGTGCGTATTTCACTAGTGATTTACGTGGGGTTGTCATGGCAATCAATCTGTTTTTTCACTAAGATTACCGGTAAAATTCAAATTTATAATGTGAATTTTTTCTATTTTCATGATTGAAAGCATGTATAATAAATCTGTTAACTAATTTCATTCGCTTAGAATATTGCACTCGTTGCTACGCAACTCGTGCAATATTCACGCTCCTTCAACCAACTCGTTAGTTAACCTGTATATATACATGGGGCTTTATTATATATATTATGAATTGTATTCCTTGAGAATATTAACAGGAATTTGACTTGGTTTTGCATTGCAGATCTTCCATGAAATGAGATAAAGTGAAATAAATGTTCATCAAGATAATAATATTTTTAGATTGATCGATGCGAGAAGTTTATTGGACACTGTTCATTTGTGATGATATCGGTTACTGGGCGAGGTTAAAGTTTGGATATAAACTGTTTTTCTGATTATATATTATTTAATAGCAAGACAACGCTTGAACACATTGGATTTGTTGATATGCGTTTTTTTCTAAAATGTCCTGAAATTTAATAAAAACCATCTATTTATTTATTAGGGACTGGGAGGTGAGGTGTGTGGGTTGCTTATTATGGCAATTACGGTATGGTATATACACAACTTTAATCATATTGAAGAATTCAGGGTCGTTCTCTGATAAATATTTAGGATCAGCAGTTGGGCGAGAAATGAATGAACACAACACACAGAGAAGTATGTTTCAAAGCCAGAACCAAACCAAGTAGAATCAGAACGGCTATACTCATGTCTATTTTTATATACTAGACAGATTACAGCGATTACACAGGGCCTGGGCTGATTGGCTTATTCTGACTAGACCAATTAATTACCTTGATAGATAAAGGATCCAATCAACTGCAGGTTAATAATAAACTAAAAGAGATGAATACAAGGCCAGAGTGACCAGTGTCACACCTGACCAATACCCGACCTACACCTTGTCACCGTGTCCCAGTCAGTTAGTTATCTCTCCTCCCCTCTCCCTCCTGCTCTTAATCAGTGCCCCCCTCCCCTCCCTTTGCTGACCTGCTGGTCATCTCCTCCCTCCCACGTGATCAAAATCTAAGATAACAGTGACATGGACATTGGCGCGTACTTTGGAGAATAGAGAGAAGTTCATGAGTGTGTGGCGGGAAGAAAGGTGGTTAGGCCTCTGAGTCGGTAGGGGGCGTGGCAGATGCATTTCTGAATAAGACCTCAAATTAAAAATTCAAACACCCAAAGTGTAGGTCTGAATTTTACAATATAACGCAATGCAATAACTCTGTCTGTGTCTGTGGCAATATATACTGCAGCCAATTCTAAAGTCAATTACATTGTGTATTGCCACCATGGAGGTAGAACAGATTAAGTAAGCAGATATTGGAGATATCCTCTTGCAGGAGGCGTAAACACTAATGATATTGTACCAGGGGCAGGAGGTAAAACATAGGGACATAGTGTGTGCTCATGTTGTTTGTGTCGCTTCATAATCTCTGCTGGGGAGGGGGCATATAGAGGTTGTGGGGGAGGGGGAGGGACGGGGAGGAGGAGATGAAGGAGGAGGAAGAGAACGTAGAGGAGAAGGAGATGGAGGAGGAGGGGGAGGAGGGAGGAGATGGAGGAGATGGAGGAGGAGGAGAGGGAGAAGAAGAAAGTAGAGGAAGAGGAGTAAGTGAAGGTGGTGGAGGAGGAGGAGGAGGAGGAGGAGGAGGAGGGGGAGGAGGGGGAGGAGGAGGAGGAGGCACAGGTGGTGGAGGAGGAGCAGGAGGGGGAGGTGGAGAAGGAGGAGGAGGTAGAGGAAAGGGAGGAGGAGCAGCAGCAGCAGAAGGAAGAGTTCGGGGTGGAGCAGGAAGAGGGGCAGACAGAAGGAAGAGGAGGAGGAGGAAGTAGAGGGCAGAGAGAGGGCACTAATAGTAGACACCCGCCTGTTTACGCCACACCAAATATTGCTGTTTTTCCTCCAGTAATGAACTTCAGCCATCATTACTTGTGGCGGCTGGGTTATTGTACCCATTGCCGGGGGTGGGGCTGACAATAGTCAGGTTCAGCAAATCTAACCTATACGTAAACGTAAACGTATCCGTATCTCTGATATACAAACATACACAAACAGGAAGAAAGAGGTTCAGCAAAACATGGCGGGAAAAACATAAGATAGCATATCAAGCAAAATGTTTCATCTCACAATTTATTTTTTATACATAGAATTACGACCTAAGTCACAAACAAGATATGTAATGGATACGGTTACATCATTGAGATAGGTTTGCTTGCAGAACAGCGTCTACCTATCTAGATAGTTGGGAGGTTTCTAACCTAAACGTAATTGTATCCGTATCTCTCAAATACAAAAATACGTTAAAAGGAAGAAAGAGGTTCAGCAAAACATGGTGGGAAAAAAGTAACGTTAAATATCAAGCAAAATGGTTCATCTCACAATTCATTTTTCATGAATGAAACTGCAATGTAATTCAGAAAAAAGATAGTATACGTTTACGTAATTGAGATAAGTTTGCTGGCAGAGCCTCCCTATTATTTAGATACTACCTATTACATCTGTTCCTAGCATAATCCCTGCCACGACTAGTGTTAAAACGTTGGGTAATAGTCAAACAAACAACAAGCAACTAACAGCGTGATTTTTTCAATAATTTTTATGAAAAGATTTATTATATATTATATAAATTCTTAATTCACTATTTGATAGATGATCTCCTTCAGAATAGACTTGTAAACTCACCACTACTCTCCCTCCATCTATTCTCTCTCTCACTCTCACTCACTCTCTCTCTCTCTCGCTCCCTCACTATCTCTCTCCCCTTTCCCTCTCTATCTCCCCCTCTCTCACCCCCTCTCTCTCTTCGGTCTCAATCTCTCCCCCTCCTTCCTCTCTCGCCCTCCCCCATACCTCTATGTTAGCCCACCAGTAGTACAATATAACTACATCAATACAGCTCATATTCCACAGTCTATATGGGTCAGATTTCCAGAAAATGTACAATTGGCAGCTGTACACATTTAGTAAATTCTGCTAAATAAGGCTGCAATTTGGTCAATACTAGATAAATTCGAGTATATTCGACATTGCATTGATTCTAGCAATCTGTTTGGTTAGGTTGAACTGAGTTTTGAACTTTATTTTCGTCTGAAATTTGGGTTATTTGAGAAGATTGGCTGAGTTGAATTGTACATTTTCTGAAAATCTTACCCATATATGTCTACACTATCGTATATCTCGGCAAATACAACCACACTCCAGCCAATAGTTCACGATGTGCTACGTCTACGGTAAGGTATTATACACGCATTGCTCTGAAAACATTGTATCTAGAGTGAGTTACAAATAGTGCGTATTTAACTAGGGATTGTCATGGCAACCAGTCTGTTTTGTTACTAAGATTACCGCTGGAATTCAAATTTATGACCTTAACATTTTGTTCTATTTTCATGATTGAAAACATATATAATAAATCTGTTAACTCTTCCTCCCTCCCTCCTCCTCTCCCTCCCTCTCTCTCTTCCTCCTCCTCTCCTCTCTCTCTCCTCTCTCTCTCTCCCTCCCTCCCTCTCTCTCTCCCTCTCTCCTCCTCCTCTCCTCTCTCTCTTCCTCCTCTCCTCTCTCTCTCTCTCTCTCTCTCTTCCTCCTCCTCTCCTCTCTCTCTCTCTCTTCCTCCTCCTCTCCTCTCTCTCTTCCTCCTCCTCTCCTCTCTCTCTCTCTCTCTTCCTCCTCCTCTCCTCTCTCTCTTCCTCCTCCTCTCCTCTCTCTCCCTCTCTCTTCCTCCTCCTCTCCTCTCTCTCTCCCTCTCTCTCTCCCTCTCTCTCCCTCTCTCTTCCTCCTCCTCTCCTTTCTCTCCCTCCCTCCTCTCTCTCTCTCTCTCTTCCTCCTCCTCTCTCTCTCTCTCTCTCTCTCTCTCTCTCTATTGCCCTCTTAAATGATGCTTATATTGATCATAACGTGTAAATACAGGACATTCAAACATAGTGTGGAAATATGGTAAGGCTAATGGAAGTAAACATATCTTATAACATTATTATATAATGCGTAACCATTAACACTCTATTGTATGTGTGCACTTGTCAGGTTCAACATTAAACAAGTTTATTCAGTCAGTCGCAACAGACAAATAGTATAAACAACACATTTGATACATACAAAATAGAACTAAGATTATGTTATAGACACATTGAGTGGGTTCACCCCATATATCAGCACTAATTGTGTTTGACATTCTAAAGTGGTAAATACCAACTATTTGGGCATCTGTTACAAATGGGTCAGATTTTCAGAAAATGTACAATTGGCAGCTGTTCACTTTTAGTAATTCTGCAAAATTAAGCTGCAATTTGGTCAATTCTAGGTATATTCGGCATTGCATTGATTCTAGCAATCTGTTTGGTTAGATTGAACTGTATTTTGAACTTTACTTTCGACTGAAATTTGGGTTATTTGAGAAGATTGGCTAAGTTGAATTGTACATTTTTTGAAAATCTGACCCATATGTTATGTCGATTCAGAAGACAAAGGTATATGTTTCAATATTATTCAATATTGGGAGGGACACCATACCATAGTTTGGATGTGCTGTAACGAATCCTCCTATATGGGTCCGATTTTCAGAAAATGCACAATCTACAGTTCCACAGATCTATCAAATTCTGCTAAATCCGAGTGAAAAATGATAAATAGTGAGTGGGTCAAGTTTTCAGAAAATGTACAATTCACCTACGCCAATCCCCTCAAATAACCCACATTTAAGACAAAAGTGAGCTTCAAAATGCAATTTAACATAATAGAACTGATACTTTAAATCAATGCGATACCAAATATACTCAGATATACCAGGTATTCATCATTTTTCAGCCTTATTTGGCAGAATTTCCTAAATGTGTAGAGCTGCCAATTGTACATTTTCTGAAAATCTGACTCACGTATATCTGAGTATATTCTGTATTGTATTCATTCAATAAATCTGTTTGGTTATGTTGAACTGTATTTTGAACCTAATTTTCGTCTTAATTTTGTGTTATTTGAGAGGATTGGTGAAGGTCAATTGTACATTTTCTGACGATCTGACCCATATACTATAGTGTCTTGGCCCGCCCTATATTATAAGCTAAGTATACATCTGTGTTTGCCTCCTTCCCAGACTCAGCAACTATTTAAATGGCCTAGAAATGTATCGTGTTTACTTATAAAACATGTTGTGTTGTGATCCGACTGGGCTGAGGCTGATACTCGCTCATATCTAGGCTACTCACTCACACACACACACACAGGCACTATTAGGGACAGATTTTCAGAAAATGTACAATTCACTTTAACAAATTCTCTGAAATAACCAAGATTTCAGACGAAAATAAAGTTCAAAATATAGTTCAACTTAACCAAACAGATTGCTAGAATCAATACAATGTCGAATATACTTGAATTTACCTAGTATTGACCAAATTGCAGCCTAATTTAGCAGAATTTAATAAATGTGTAGATCTGCCAATTGTACATTTTCTGAAAATCTGACCCATTAGCTGCTGCACTTAGTCTCATTCATAGGAACAGACAGTAACATCTCTCCCACACTCTTCCCTCCTCTCCCTCTCTATGGCTCTCAATCATAGGTACTGGAGGAGGTACTGGAAGAGGTACAGGTGGAGGTGAAGGAGTAGGTACAGGTGGAGGTGAAGGAGGTACAGGAAGAGGTACTGGAGGAGGTACTGGAGGAGGTGCAGGAGGTACTGGAGGAGGTGCAGGAGGAGGTACTGGAGGAGGTGCAGGAGGAGGTACAGGAGGGGGTACAGGTGGAGGTACAGGAGTGGGTACTGGAAGAGGTGCAGGAGGAGGTAGTGGAGGAGGTACAGGAAGAGGTACTGGCAGAGGTACAATGTACTGGAGGAGGTAGTGGAGGAGGTACAGGAAGAGGTACTGGAGGAGGTACAGGAAGAGGTACTGAAGGAGGTACTGGAAGAGGTGCAGGAGGAGGTAGTGGAGGAGGTACAGGAAGAGGTACTGGCAGAGGTACTGGAGGAGGTACAGGAGGAGGTGCAGGAGGAGGTAGTGGAGGAGGTACAGGAAGAGGTACTGGCAGAGGTACAGGAGGAGGTACAGGAAGAGGTACTGGAGGAGGTACTGGAAGAGGTGCAGGAGGAGGTAGTGGAGGAGGTACAGGAAGAGGTACTGGCAGAGGTACAGGAGGAGGTACTGGAAGAGGTACAGGTGGAGGTGAAGGAGGTACAGGAAGAGGTACTGGCAGAGGTACAGGAGTAGGTACAGGAGTAGGTACGGGTGGAGGTTCAGGAGGTACTGGAGAAGGTGCAGGAGGAGGTACAGGAGGAGGTGCAGGAGGTGGTACAGAAGGTACAGGTGGAGGTGGTACAGGAAGAGGTGCAGGAGGAGGTACAGAAGGTGCAGGAAGAGGTACTGGCAGAGGTACAGGAGGAGGTACAGGAGGAGGTACAGGAAGAGGTACTGGCAGAGGTACAGGAAGAGGTACAGGAGGAGGTACAGGAAGAGGTACTGGCAGAGGTACAGGAAGAGGTACTGGAAGAGGTACTGGCAGAGGTACAGGAAGAGGTACAGGAGAAGGTAGTTGAAGATGTATTGGAGGAGCAAGGAGAGAGACAGGAGGAGATACAGGAGGGACAGGAGGAGAGACAGGAGGGACAGGAGGAGGAGGAGGAGGTGGTGTAAGAGGAGGTGCAGGAGGTGGAGGAGGAGGAGGAGGAGGTGTAAGAGGAGGTGCAGGAGGAGTGGGTACTGTGGTATTGATTTGCACTAAAGCAGGTAGACACTATCATGTTACGCTACCAATAAGCACTTACTACACCCAAACCTCGCCCTACCTGTAGGGAACATGTCAAATGTCGGGTTGGCTCTACTCATAATAGTACAGAAGTATTACATCACTCAAGTGAGAGTAATATAGGTTAAAGATAGAGGGAGGGAGATGCGGGAGGAGCGGAGGGAGGAAAGAGAGTGAGACTCACAAAGAATTAGATGGAGAGGGAGAGAAAGAAGAGAATGAGAGGGGGAGTGACAGAGATGAATAGAGAGAGAGGGAGGGAGGGAGGGAGGGAGGGAGAGGGAGGGAGAGAGAGGGAGGGAGAGAGAGAGAGGGAGGGAGAGAGAGGGAGGGAAAGGGAGAGGGGGAGAGAGAGAGAGGGAGGGAAGCATAGAGAGGGAGAGAGGGAGGGAAAGGGAGAGGGGGAGAGAGGAAGAGAGGAAGAGAGGAAGAGAGAGGGAGGCATAGAGAGGGAGGGAAAGGGAGAGGGGGAGAGAGGGATGGAGGGAGGCAAAGGGAGGGAAGGAGAGAGAGAGGTAGAGAGAGAGGTAGAGAGAGAGGGAGAGAGAGAGGGAGAGAGAGAGGGGGGAGAGAGGGAGAAAGAGAGAGCGAAAGAGAGAGAGAGAGAGAGAGAGAGAGAAAGAGAGAGAGAGACAGCGCTACCGACAGAAGGACAGAGACAGAGACAGAAGAAAGAGTTGAGGAGAAGTGAAAGAAAAACAAACATTTTGACACCTCCCCTTAGTTATATTGACTTAGGCAGGTAAAGCCAGAGGGAGCTTCTTGCTACAGTGCGTTGTGTCGACCAGAGAGAGGTGAAGGTGGAGGTATTCTAGCGTACATGCAGTAACACAAGCTTTGATACTTGTAGCAAACTGTACCCAGCGCTGGGAGTGTTCCACCTCTGATGGGGGGAAATATGTGAATGATCGAATTTAGATCCAATAGAGCGACCTGTATTACCTGCAGTACATATTAATACACAGCAAGGTGTGAGGGTTCGTGTAGTACAGGTTGGTAATAGGGAGGTTTAGCCACCACAACGCACGGTAATAGGGAGGTTTAGCCACCACAACGCACGGTAATAGGGAGGTTTAGCCACCACAACGCACGGTAATAGGGAGGTTTAGCCACCACAACGCACGGTAATAGGGAGGTTTAGCCACCACAACGCACGGTAATAGGGAGGTTTAGCCACCACAACGCACGGTAATAGGGAGGTTTAGCCACCACAACGCACGGTAATAGGGAGGTTTAGCCACCACAACGTGTATCAATACACAGCAAGGTGTGAGGGTTCGTGTAGTACAGGGTGGTAATAGGGAGGTTTAGCCACCACAACGCACGGTAATAGGGAGGTTTAGCCACCACAACGCACGGTAATAGGGAGGTTTAGCCACCACAACGTGTATCAATACACAGCAAGGTGTGAGGGTTCGTGTAGTACAGGGTGGTAATAGGGAGGTTTAGCCACCACAACGCACGGTAATAGGGAGGTTTAGCCACCACAACGCACGGTAATAGGGAGGTTTAGCCACAACGCACGGTAATAGGGAGGTTTAGCCACAACGCACGGTAATAGGGAGGTTTAGCCACAACGCACGGTAATAGGGAGGTTTAGCCACCACAACGCACGGTAATAGGGAGGTTTAGCCACCACAACGCACGGTAATAGGGAGGTTTAGCCACCACAACGCACGGTAATAGGGAGGTTTAGCCACCACAACGCACGGTAATAGGGAGGTTTAGCCACCACAACGTGTATCAATACACAGCAAGGTGTGAGGGTTCGTGTAGTACAGGCTGGTAATATCACACGGTGGTGATTAGATCATGAGGTTCTGTTGCTGAGGCCGGTCTACGGGCCTATGGAACGGGGCAAAGCCGAGGTCTTGTTCCTGGGCCAGTAGACCTGGCCGAAGCAACACAACCTCATGATCTGCCACAGAGTACTGCCATGATCTGCCAAAGAGTACTAAATTTAAGAAATCACTGTATTATAATATTTGTACTGAGTGGAACAATCTTCATATATCGTTCCGATCGATTGAATGCTTTGATAACTTCAAATTCACTGTAAAAAACACCATGTTGCCTCCATTGCGATGAGAAAATTGTATGGGTCTGATCGATGTGTGTTTGTGTGTTATTACGATAATCCAATTATTATAATCCGACATAAGTGCATATTGTATATAGTTTGATGTGTTTGATTAGTTAAGGACCGATGGTCATATGACAGGTTATATAATACTAAAAGTCTAAATCTTCTGCCAGCTCAGGGCTTGGAGGAAGACCACCGCATGGTGAGCCGATGGGCTGTTTATTTAACTGAAATGTACTCAACAATGATGTATGTAGCTCTCAACCTGAATAAAAATGAATTTTGAATGGCTTTAGTCGCCATTTGTTCCGCAGTTCCGGCTCTTATTCAGGGCTATGTTCTCAGAGCAAATCAAGCTAAAGAAATGATTATTTAACTATTCATTCCTTAAAATCGCTGTAGATCATGTTAATCTTACATAAGTTTTGTGTGGGGGGTGAAATAAACACAGAACAACCCTTGGATTCTTGGCATCGTGAATATTCACCAATGACGGTCGCGGGGCTACCGCCCCTTGACTGTCTCGGTGAATATTCA
Source organism: Sthenelais limicola (assembly GCA_942159475.1). Lineage (NCBI taxonomy): Eukaryota > Metazoa > Annelida > Polychaeta > Phyllodocida > Sigalionidae > Sthenelais > Sthenelais limicola. Next base: position 7,150,167 of record OW804099.1, on the reverse strand, counting down.
CTCCCGCCTCGAATCCCAGGTAGTTCTGTGTATACATTATATCTAATGTGTAATATGATACATATACAGATGGAACCTAGCAAGGGGGAAGTCTTGATATTGACCGAGGGAGCGCGGGAAGTTAGGGATCTTCTGCGCTCCCGAGGTCACTAACAAGTGTACAGACTTCACCCGAGCTTTGTTCCAAATTTATTACACCCCATTAATAAATAAAAAATATAAATAATTAAAAATAAAAGAAGTAATTTACGTTTTGGGCGGACCTACTTGTTGTATGTCCCCAGGGTGACATAACTCACATGTTATGCACCACTTTGACCAAGTGTGACATACAATGCTGAAGGTATAGGAAGCAACAGCACAGGGGTGTAATATATTATATAAGTATACATAGTGTGTGTTTTAGGTAGATTGGTATGTGGAATAATGATATGGCACAAGGAGGTATAACATATTCCGCAACTAACCCATTATTAACATACACATTACATAACTCAAAGGGTGAAACAATAGTAAGTTAATATATATATATTTATCATACATTATCTAACATACCTATTTACATTTTTGCTGTGGAAATGGCTGAAAACCATTTGTCAACTGGCAGTTCTTCCCGATGTACCTTTTCTTCATTATATATATATATCATATTTTTATTCTGATAAGACAATTACATGTTTCAGAAAGGGACGCCAGCCTCTCGCAGTTAAGGTCTTCCTGGGGTATCCCAATCGTTGATACCTGTTTCAAATTACTGGTTATTAAATTGTACATTAATCTGTCTGTTCAAAACCGATGTAGAGTTAAACACAATAAACAAGAGCCAGCCCTTACATACCAATCTACAATATTTATATTTATAAGGGTGTTGAGAAATCTACATTGATAATTTTAAGATAAGATAATCCGACATTTTAGTTGTATTGTTCATAGTTCAATGTTCAAAGTCAATGTCCAGTCGGCTTGAATTCAATTTAAATCACCCTTCTATTTCTAATCATTACTAAGCATTAATGCATGGCTCCATAACTAGTTATCATCATATGAGATCAATTCTAATAACTACATAACAGTTTATACATTCAACAATGACTAAAGGTTACATATAAGCAGATACAGTATCATGAAAATAAACAACAATGTAATTACATTGGTTATTAAGTGTAAACAGTAAACAAGCCTATAGCCTGGTTATGCCAGTCTTCCACCTCCGCCTCCACCCCAGCGGGAGTAAGGCAACCAACAACCCCTGGTCCCTATCTGGGTCAGATTTTCAGAAAATGTACAATTCACCTTCACCAATTCCCTCAAATAACCTAAATTTCAGACGAAAATAAAGTGCAAAATACAGTTCAACCTAACCAAATAGATTGCTAGAATCAATGCAGTGCCAAATATACTCGAATTTACCTAGCATTGACCAAATTGCAGCCTAATTTTGCAGAATTTACTAAATGAGTACAGCTGCCAATTGTACATTTTCTGAAAATCTGACCCAAGTGCAAACAAAAGAAGCCTATAGTCTGGTTATGCCAGTCTTCCACCTCCGCCTCCACCCCAGCATGAGTAAGGCAACAAACAACCCCTGGTCCCTATCTCTACATTCTCCTCCACTCTACTCACAAAAACACTAATAAATCGCTCCATTCTGGCCCACCTTGCTACTGGTAATACTAGCATAGTGCGCCGCCCTATATACTGGGTCAGATCTTCAGAAAATGTACAATTCGCCTTCACCAATCCTCTCAAATAACCCACATTTAAGACACAAATGAGCTTCGATATACAGTTTAACATAACATAACTGATACTTTAAATCAATGCGACACAAAATATACTCAGATATACGCAAAATCTATCATTTTTTAGCAGAAATTACTAAATATGTACAGCTGCCAATTGTACATTTTCTGAAAATCTGAGCCATATATTGGGTCAGATCTTTAGAAAATACACAATCTACAGTTCTACACATCTCTCAAATTCGGCTAAATTAGAGTGAAAATTGATAAATACTGAGTATATCTGAGTGTATTCTGTATTGTATTCATTCAATAAATCTGTCTGGTTAGGTTGAACTGAATTTTGAACCTGATTTTTGTCTTAAATTTTGGTTATTTGAGAAGATTGGTGATGGCTAATTGTACATTTTCTGAAAACTTGACCCATATACTGAGGATGTATGGTGGAGGGAGGTGGGTGGTGGAGGGGGGGGGAGGTAAGTCTCTCTTTCCTCTTTTGTTCCTGTCTCTCCCTCTCCCTTGTCTCCCTCTCCCTCTCCCTTGTCTCCCCATCTCTCCTCCATCTTTCCTCTTTTGTTCCTCTCTTACATTCTCTCCCCCTCTCTCTCTCTCCCCCACCTCACTCTCCCTCTCACACCTGTCTCCCCATCTCTCCTCCATCTTTCCTCTTTTGTTCCTCTCTTACATTCTCTCCCCACCTCTCCCTCTCCCTCCCCCACACTATCTCCCCACCTCTCCCTCTCCCTCCCCCACACTATCTCCCCACCTCTCCCTCTCCCTCCCCCACACTATCTCCCCATCTCTCCTCCATAGAGATAGCTTTGTTAGGGCTTTGAGTTGGACGTGACTCGGACAGTGCAGCTAGAGTTTCGGCAGTTTGTGGAGAGTTGTAGAAGTTTCTAAGCATTCACTATGACAATAAAATCGAAGATTATTATCTTATGTCTCTACTTGTTACCTTGCAATTCTAGATGTCAAGAATTAATTAAGCAACTGCGGGCAGAGTTTTCATCTGCTCCACCAAAAAAACCCTGCGAGGTAGCCATCTTGTATATAAGATTAAATATAGGTGTTACAACGTTCCCCATTAGTAAACACTGTGCAGTTGTAGCCGCGCACCATTTTTGAGCTTTTTAAATACATTTGGGCATGCGCACTGAGATATAAACAAGTCGGAGCGCCATGTTCCAATGTCGAAAAGATTCTGGAACATATATGCAGATAATAAACCTAGCAGTTCTCTGTGTATTTTGCACATCCTCTCCCAGGAATGTACTGTAAGCACCACACAATGTTACTGATTAAGGGCTTATATACCTGACAGGCGTTGCTTGAGTATTTTGTCTGGACAAACAGAGAACTTTGAGCTGCCCCGTTTTTACCGAGGCTTACTGTCAACCCTCCATTCAATAATAAATGGCGGGTTGACGCTTGTTGGCTACCATAGAGGGAGCTAAGTCTCTCTTTCCTCTTTCGTCCCCCTCTTCCCTTCTGTCCTCTCTCCCCCCCTATCTTTTCCTACTCCCCACTCTCCCTCTGTGTCTCTTTTTCCTCCCTCCCTCTCGCTCTCTCAGAAAAACGATTTTTTTTTTATTTTTTTTTTTTTCAGAAAAAGTATTAATGTGGAGTTTTATGAAACCCTGCGGCAAAAATAACCGGACAGAAACCTCCACAATCCAGAAGAGTCGCAATTTCGTGAGTCTTTTTTTTTTCTTTTTTTTCAAAATAAAGATGATATGGATCTGGTATCGCCGATCGAAATGAAACAAAGTTCAGATGTCAAACTTGAAATACAAGAATGCCAACTATTAGGAAATGTTCAAACTTTTAATTCCCTGTCAATAACATTTAATTATGATGGACATAATGTGTTCAGGAAATCTGAGTCTAAAATCTAGAAAAAAAGAAAATCTAATGTTTTTCCCTTCACAGGAATTTTTTTATAGGAGCGTTTTCATGTTTGGGTGCTTAGCTTTTAGTCGTATAAATACATGTACCAAAAACTGACTATATCTATGCATCTGAGCTCATCCTAAGGAGTATATTTACCTACTTTACTAGTGATTGTTCATGCAGAAATATCGTTTAATTTCCTTAAATATGTGATGTGTTTCAGGAAAATGAGTCACAAGTCGCAAAGTTTATATTTTTTCAAAGAGTTTTGGTTAACGCTTCCCATGACATCAACACATGTACTGATTCTCAAGACATTGGAATCGGCTTGATCCTATCTTCTCAAATATGACGATATCTAAAAAATCATGTTTTGCGACTTGTGACTCATTTTCCTGTAACGGATCACATATGGGTCAGATTTTCTGAAAATGTACAATTGGCCTTCACCAATCCTCTCAAATAACCCAGATTTAAGACGAAAATCAGGTTCAAAATACAGTCCAACATAACCAGACAGATTCATTGAATGAATACAATACAGAATATACGCAGATATACCTAGTATTTATCAATTTTCACTCTAATTTAGCAGAATTTGATAGATGTTTAGAACTGTAGATTGTGCACTTTCTGAAAATCTGACCCATATGATGATCCAAATCCACTTTTTGCGACTGGCGGCTCATCTTTCAGTGACACATGAGATACAGCTAGTTACCACAGCCCAAATACACCCATCCTCCCATCAATACAAGGGTCAGATTTTCAGAAAATGTACAATTGGCAGCTGTACACATTTAGTAAGATCTGCTAAATTAAGCTGCAATTTGGTCAATACTTGGTAAATTCGAGTATATTCAGCATTGCATTGATCCTAGCAATCTGTTTGGCTAGGTTGAACTGTATTTTGAACTTTATTTAGGTCTCAAATTTGGGTTATTTGAGAACATTGGCGAAGTTGAATTGTACATTTTCTGAAAATCTGACCCCCACCCATCCCCCCACCAATACGACCCCACTGCCAACCACTACACTAGTGCACATAGTTAATGCATGTATAGTGCACTGTACAGGTGCTTTCATATGGAGACTTTCTGGCAGACTGCCAACAATACACTTATCTACACAATAGCCATAAATTAAACAACTCTATCCCATAATGCCATTCTTCTCCTGCCGCTTAGAGGGAAGTACAAAGGTGCAATAAATAAAGTCTGTTGTTATACATGAGGGTATGTTAATTTGGAGCAATAAACTGTGGTGTTATACATGGAGGGTGTGTTAATATGGTGCAATAAACTGTGGTTATACATGGAGGGTGTGTTAATATGGTGCAATAAACTGTGCTGTTATACATGGAGGGTGTGTTAATATGGTGCAATAAACTGGTGTTATACATGGAGGATGTGTTAATATGGTGCAATAAACTGTGCTGTTATACATGGAGGGTGTGTTAATATGGTGCAATAAACTGGTGTTATACATGGAGGATGTGTTAATATGGTGCAATAAACTGTGGTGTTATACATGGAGGGTGTGTTAATATGGTGCAATAAACTGTGGTGTTATACATGGAGGGTGTGTTAATATGGTGCAATAAACTGTGGTGTTATACATGGAGGGTGTGTTAATATGGTGCAATAAACTGTGGTGTTACATGGAGGGTGTGTTAATATGGTGCAATAAACTGTGGTGTTACATGGAGGGTGTGTTAATATGGTGCAATAAACTGTGGTGTTATACATGGAGGATGTGTTAATTTGGTGCAATAAACTGTGGTGTTACATGGAGGATGTGTTAATATGGTGCAATAAACTGTGGTGTTATACATGGAGGGTGTGTTAATATGGTGCAATAAACTGTGGTGTTATACATGGGGTGTGTGTTAATATGGTGCAATAAACTGTGGTGTTATACATGGAGGGTGTGTTAATTTGGTGCAATAAACTGTGGTGTTATACATGGAGGATGCGTTAATATGGTGCAATAAACTGTGGTGTTATACATGGAGGGTGTGTTAATATGGTGCAGGGTGATAGTATTAGGTGATAGATAGTAGGTTGAATAGTATTCTATGTGTGTGACCGTGTGTGTCTCTCCCCCTCATCCTCCCCTTTTCTCTTTCTCACTCTCCCAATCCTCTCTCTCCACTTTTCTCTCTCTCCCTCTCTCTCTTTCTTTCTCACATCTCTCCCCTCCCTCTCACTCTCCTAGTCGTCTATCGCTTACTCTCAGTCCTCTCTCTTTCTCAGTCACCCAGTCCTCTCTCTGCGTTTCTCATCTCTCCCCTCTTCTCTCTCTCACTCACCCAGTCCTCTCTCTCTTTCTTTTCTCTCTCCCATTCTCCCAGTCCTCCCTTTCTGTTCCTCCTCACTCCTCCGTCTCCTCCTCCCTCTCCCTTCAGCTATCTTTCTTCCTAACACGTATGTCTCTTCTTTCCCCACCTATCTCTTCTCTCTCAATCGAAAGGTAAATACGATACGGTGACCCCATCCAGTCTAGGCTCAGAGTTGAGAGAGTTCTTCCAACATGCTCCAAACCGCACAATTAGATTACAGTCCCATTAAGACGCCTATTCCATGACCAGGAAATCCATTAGTGCAGTCGGTGTCTAATCACCTATACGGGTCAGATTTTCAGAAAATGCACAATCTACAGCTCTACAGATCTATCAAATTCTGCTAAATCCGAGTGAAAAATGATAAATAGTACGTATATCTGACTATATTCTGTATTGTATTCATTCAATGCATCTGTCTGGTTATGTTGAACTGTATTTTGAACCTAATTATCGTCTTAAATTTGGTTTATTGAGAGGATTGGTGAAGGTCAATTGTACATTTTCTGACGATCTGACCCATACACTAACGGTACTAAGGCAATGCTGGCCACCTGTTTGCCTCTTAAACTTCAGATTTATCAGGTGTAATCTCCCCCATTACCCTTTCCCTCCATCCTCCCTCCACCTTATGTACCGGGGTCCGCCTGCGGGGGAACCATTTAACCTTTCTATAGATGTCTACAAGGCTGGCCTAGGAGGGGCTTGTTAGCTGCCTTTTCTTACATTTAAACATAGGTGTTTAATTACCTGTCTAACAACGGTAATTGTAGATCATTGAAATAATTAAGGGGAAGGGGTGAGTGAGTGAGTGAGATTGGTTGCTTTACGCCCTTATCAACACTTTGAAGTGTTATATCAAGGGCGGGAGAGCTGAGAGGGAAGCAGTTTATGATCATACCCAGGAAATAGAAATAGAGAAGAAGGGAGAGAGAGACAGAGAAAAGAGACAGAAAGGCCCTTTAAGGTCTTACCCAGGACCAGGCACTTTAAGGTCTTACCCAGGACCATGGGATGAGAGGAGAGGACAGAGGAAAGACAGAAAGATAGATGGATAGATATAGTGAGAGACGGAGAGAGGTAGAAGGAGAGAGTGAGAGAGAGGGGAAGAGGGGAAGAGAGACAGAAGGACAGACAGAGAGGCGGAGAAGAGAGACAGGAGAGAGAGGGAGGGAGACAGACAGAGAGAGGAGACAGACAGAGAGAGGGAAGGGAGAGGAGACAGACAGGAGAGAGCAGACATAGATAAAGAGGGAGGGGGCAGGGAGAGAGGACACACAAAGTAAGTCAGAGAGGAATAACATAATCTAAGAAATTCTGAGCTCTAAATATTTCATTTGAAATCTCAAAATCTCACAAGAAAATCTCAAAACATCCTAGTTGCTCTCCCTATGATCACCATGTACTAGCAGTTACCCATGGACACCCCTATAATTAAAGGAATCTAGGAAAAAGCCCCAAGGGTAATTTCACTACAACGCAACTAGTGTAAAACAGGAGAACCAACTCCTCTGCTCACCATTACCAGGAGTTAGTTAGTGAGCTCATGAGCAGTTTAATGTATCTATCTCATGCTAAGGACGTGTATATCATATATAGGAGCCATCTAGGAAGTAGTCCAATGACACTTCTTAAAATAGGATGTTTTCCTACAAGAGGAATTCTGTAATAGGGCATAGAAGCATAATGAGCGACATTGTGGGGCTACTGGTGCACTGTTTGGTGCATAATACTGAGGTTAATGACTGACATTGAGGGGCTGCTGGTGCACTGTTTGGTACATAATCCTGAGGTTAATGACTGACATTGAGGGGCTGCTGGTGCACTGTTTGGTACATAATCCTGAGGTTAATGACTGACATTGAGGGGCTGCTGGTGCACTGTTTGGTACATAATCCTGAGGTTAATGACTGACATTGAGGGGCTGCTGGTGCACTGTTTGGTGTATAATCCTGAGGTTAATGACTGACATTGAGGGGCTGCTGGTGCACTGTTTGGTGTATAATACTGAGGTTAATGACTGACATTGAGGGGCTGCTGGGGCACTGTTTGGTGTATAATCCTGAGGTTAATGTGTGACATTGAGGGGCTGCTGGTGCACTGTTTGGTGCATAATACTGAGGTTAATGGCTGACATTGAGGGGCTGCTGGTGCACTATTGGGTGTATAATACTGAGGTTAATGACTGACATTGAGGGGCTGCTGGTGCAGTGTTTGGTGTATAATACTGAGGTTAATGACTGACATTGAGGGGCTGCTGGGGCACTGTTTGGTGTATAATACTGAGGTTAATGGCTGACATTGAGGGGCTGCTGGTGCACTGTTTGGTGTATAATACTGAGGTTAATGACTGACATTGAGGGGCTGCTGGTGCACTGTTTGGTGTATAATACTGAGGTTAATGGCTGACATTGAGGGGCTGCTGGTGCACTGTTTGGTGCATAATACTGAGGTTAATGAGCGACATTGAGGGGCTGCTGGTGCACTGTTTGGTGCATAATACTGAGGTTAATGGCTGACATTGAGGGGCTGCTGGTGCACTGTTTGGTGCATAATACTGAGGTTAATGGCTGACATTGAGGGGCTGCTGGTGCACTGTTTGGTGCATAATACTGAGGTTAATGACTGACATTGAGGGGCTGCTGGTGCAGTGTTTGGTGCATAATCCTGAGGTTAATGACTGACATTGTGGGGCTGCTGGTGCACTGTTTGGTGTATAATCCTAAGGTTAATGACTGACATTATGGGGCTACTGGTGCACTGTTTGGTGTATAATCCTGAGGTTAATGACTGACATTGTGGGGCTGCTGGTGCACTGTTTGGTGTATAATCCTAAGGTTAATGACTGACATTATGGGGCTACTGGTGCACTGTTTGGTGTATAATCCTGAGGTTAATGACTGACATTGTGGGGCTACTGGTGCACTGTTTGATACATAATCCTAAGGTTAATGACTGACATTGAGGGGCTGCTGGTGCACTGTTTGGTGTATAATCCTGAGGTTAATGACTGACATTGAGGGGCTGCTGGTGCACTGTTTGGTGTATAATCCCGAGGTTAATGAGCGACATTGTGGGGCTGCTGGTGCACTGTTTGGTGTATAATCCCGAGGCAAAGCCATGGGATTATGCACAAACTGTGCACCAGCAGCCCTGAAATGGTTTAATACCACATAGAAAGGTAACAAGTGCAAAGATCCATATATACTGAATCAGAAAATTGGTTTAAAAAGAATTTAATAAATGTAAAAGAAATGTTAATATATCATGACAGTATCTTTAATTTAAGCAAGGGTATGGATATAAACAGATCCTCTCCATACAAAATATGGTGGAAATTAATAAAGAAAACCATTTTGAGTAATCAGAATCCACGCCCACAGTAACACAAGGATCCAATTAAATGAAGTGTTTGAAATCCACACTTCATAACAAGGTAGAAAACTTTCACGAAATCTTTTCTTCTCATCATTATCTCGGCTTGAGCTTTAATTAGTTCTTAAAGCTGCCGTCCCAACAAATTGCGACAAAATAAAACAATTTTCCATGAGGCCCATTCGTTTCCTACTAACCTAAAGAGTGTTTGTCCCCTGTTTGTCCCCTGCATAATAGGCGATTTGCATAGCCGCCATTTTGAATGTTGATTCGCATGGAATTATGGGACTAATGGTACAGTCTACAATCTATAGAAAACATGCCATGTTCAGCATGGAATATTTATCAATGCTCTAATGTCAATATCCATATCTTATACATGTTTCTATGACACAAGTTGTCATCTTTCTCATCATGCATTTGGTTAGCATAGATCATTTATGCAAGCTTAGATATTGGTAAAAACATTCTTGCAAACTTCGATAAAAATGTTGCAAAATATGTGTATGTCAGATTTCATCAGAATCCATCCCAGGATGCACTGTACAGACATGCACAGTGACACATGCAACTCCCCTATTGCCCAGATTTTGCTAATTTCTGCGAAGGCCAAAATCCCTCAAATTCTCACGTTTTATTTTTGTACTCAAGATGTTTGGAAAAGCATAACAATTTAGATAATCCTATAGAGGATAATAAAAAAAAGTCTATTGACAATCATTTCAACCAAAATCAAAATACTCTGCAATGAAATCCAAAAATGGAAATTTGGTAAAAACCGGTGAAAAAGCAACCGCAAAACGGTGAATGTGTGAAAATATTTGCATTTTTTTTCATCATTGCCTATATTGATCAACACCTTCAAATTCTCAATGCTGAGGATAAAATAAAGAAATAATTCAGAAATATTGGTCAATATAGCGGAGAACATAGCTTTAACTCTGAAAGGAGAAGTGGGGAGGAGGTGGGAGGTACCGAAAACAAATTTCCAATATTTTCCTAGCAAGTAATATTAGTTAATATCCAAGTACCTTCCTCCCACAAATGTTAAACTCAACGGGAGGAAATTGATTTTGCTGGAATTATTTTTATTTTTATTAATTATTTTCCATTTGATATTCTGTTTTCAAATGTCAAGAAAAATCCATATTGATAACATGGGGGTACATACTCAACTCAGTTTTAGTTTTTAGAGTAATTGGGATAAATATTTTTACATTTATATATTCAACTTTAAGAGAGAAACAGAGACAGAGAAATAGAGACAGAGGGAGAGGAGGGGCACAGAGAGGGAGGAGAGAAAGAAAGGGGGTAATAGAGGAGAGACAGGGAATAGGAAGAGGAGGGAGGGAGTAGGGAGAGGAGAGAGGGGGAGACACAAAGAAAGACAGGGGAGGGGGAGGGAGAGAGGGTGAGACACAAAGAAAGACAAGGGAGGGGGAGGGAGAGAGGGCAGAGACAAAGGAAGACAGGGGAGGGGGAGGGAGATAGGGGAGAGACAAAGAAAGACAGTGGGAGTGAGTGAGAGAGAGGGAGTAGGGATAGGAGAGAGGGAGGGAGAAAGACACTGGGAGAGAGAGGAGAGGGAGAGAGGGGAAGGAAAAAGAGGGAGATGGAGAAGGGTGGGAGAGAGAAGAGAGAGAGGTGGGGAGGGTAGAAACAGATAGGGGAGAGGGGGAGAAAGAGACAGGAAGAGACAGAGGCAAGTGTGAAAGGGAGAGGGAGGGAAAGAGGGAGATGGGGAGAGACAGAGAGAGAGAGATGGGAAAGAGACAGAGCTAGTGGGGAGAGGAGGGAGAGAAAAAGGGAATGAAAGAAGGAGATAGAGAAAGCATGAATGAGAGAAAAGGAGCCTGTATGTGGCAGCACACAGAGGCTATAATAGTATAAAGAGTGAGAGGTTTTAGGCAAGCACCTTGGGGACGTCTCTCAGGCTGGGACTACAGAGGGGAGTGGGGACGGTGCGTGGGTATTAATCTTTGAAACTTAATGGAGAGGGCGGCAAGCCCAGGATGGAGCCTGGTGAAAGCCTGACTATACGCCTCTATTCTGTACATTGGGGCCATATTGTGAGCTGGGGGAGGGGAGGGGGGGGAGGGGGAGGGGGAGGGGGAGGGGGAGGGAGGTTGGGAAGGGTAGGTGGTGGGGAGGGGGAGGGGAGGGGAGGGAGCAAGAGGTGGAGGAGGAGGTGGAAGAGGGGTAGGAGGCGGAGGAGGAGGAAGAGGAAGAAGAGGAGGGGTAGGATGGGAAGGA
>OW804099.1:6997681-7021129 GCA_942159475.1 Sthenelais limicola | reverse complement strand
TCATGTGATAACAGTCTAGATGTGTCAGAAGCAGAATCCCATCAAGCATCAGCCACTTCCGGCGGTGCTTGCCGCCATCTTGGATGAGGTGTCAGGGGAATATTGGCCCACAAGATGTTGCGCTGTCTCATGAAATATTATCCCCGGGGCTGCAAAGGAAGTCATTTACACGAGAATTATGGGTAATTTAGTTGTAATTATGTCCCACCAGGCGGGTAAAGTGTAAGATGGAGAAGGTTTACAGATATGTGACATGTGAGGCTCTACACTCTACCATTAACTGGTTTACAGATATGTGGCATGTGAGACTCTACACTCTACCATTAACTGGTTTACAGATATGTGACATGTGAGGCTCTACACTCTACCATTAACTGGTTTACAGATATGTGACATGTGAGGCTCTACACTCTACCATTAACTGGTTTACAGATATGTGACATGTGAGGCTCTACACTCTACCATTAACTGGTTTACAGATATGTGGCATGTGCTACACTCTACCATTAACTGGTTTACAGATATGTGGCATGTGAGACTCTACACTCTACCATTAACTGGTTTACAGATATGTGACATGTGAGGCTCTACACTCTACCATTAACTGGTTTACAGATATGTGACATGTGAGGCTCTACACTCTATCATTAACTGGTTTACAGATATGTGACATGTGAGGCTCTACACTCTACCATTAACTGGTTTACAGATATGTGGCATGTGCTACACTCTACCATTAACTGGTTTACAGATATGTGGCATGTGAGGCTCTATTGGTGCAACAACATCTATTCATACAACCAATCAAAGTAGCATAGTCAATTTGGTGCATTCAAAAAGCAGATTCCACTAGTGAAATCTACCCATGCATATGCCATGGCTTAGTCTCTGTTTGTGGCTACACACACCTATTCCTGTAAAGCATATAATAAACTCTGCACACCTATTCCTGTAAAGCATATAATAAACTCTGCACACCTATTCATATAAAGCATATAATAAACTCTGCACACCTATTCATATAAAGCATATAATAAACTCGGCACACCTATTCATATAAAGCATATAATAAACTCCGCACACCTATTCCTGTAAAGCATATAATAAACTCCACACACCTATTCATATAAAGCATATAATAAACTCCACACACCTATTCATATAAAGCATATAATAAACTTGTTCGTTTTTAGTTGCTTAGAATATTGCAGGAGTTGTGTACTAATGAGTGCAATATTAGGCGGTTAGAGCATGAGGTTATGGTCCTCTGTCTTGACTAAGGCTGCCGTGAACCAAGCCGAGGCCAAGCTGAGGCCAAGCCAAGGCTTGGTTCCGGCAGCCTTACTCAAGACGAAGGACCATAACCGAAGGATCTAATGCCTTTTGTCTTCTTTTGTTGGGCTGTTACTATCATTAAGAACAATTTATGAATAATTTCGAAGAAAAATGAACCAGTGGAAAGCCATGATCTTGCCGTTTGAAGCAGTTATAATTGTTTTGTATTTTCATTGATGTAAGCGGTCGGCCGGAAGCGGAAGACCAACACTAGTACCACTTCCCCGCCAGCCCAACAAATGGGGACTAAATGTGTATAACTGTCCCCGCCAGCCCAACAAACGGGGACTAAATGTGTATAACTGTCCCCGCCAGCCCAACAAACGGGGACTAAATGTGTATAACTGTCCCCGCCAGCCCAACAAACGGGGACTAAATGTGTATAACTGTCCCCGCCAGCCCAACAAACGGGGACTAAATGTGTATAACTGTCCCCGCCAGCCCAACAAACGGGGACTAAATGTGTATAACTGTCCCCCGCCAGCCCCAACAAACGGGGACTAAATGTGTATAACTGTCCCCGCCAGCCCAACAAACGGGGACTAAATGTGTATAACTGTCCCCGCCAGCCCTACAAACGGGGACTAAATGTGTATAACTGTCCCCGCCAGCCCAACAAACGGGGACTAAATGTGTATAACTGTCCCCGCCAGCCCAACAAACTCCACTTTATATACGGTGTGGTTTAAAGTAATAAAGGAAGTGAGCCCTAGTTTAGTACAGGACCCAGGGTTTCATACTTGTTGGTTGACCACCACACATGTAATATGATTGTGCTTTAATGATATCAATAGAAAACATGTTTTAATCATAATAAATATATTATAAATAATCAACATCAGAGGAACAGTTATGTTAACTTATCAAATGTTAATTATTTATATTTTCAGGAGACGAGGACGCGCGGGTGGTGACGGTGTTGTTGGACGGGGAGGAATCCAGTATGCTGGTCATTGACTCTTCTGGGGAGGAGGTAGGTAAAACTGCACCATGGGTAGCAGCTGCGGCCTTCACTCTCTTCTCTCTCTCCTAATTCTTTTCTTCCTCCTCTCTCTCCTCTCTCTCCTCTCTCCTCTCTCCTCTCTCCTCTCTCCTCTCTCCTCTCTCCTCTCTCCTCTCTCCTCTCTCTTCTCTCTCCTCTCTCCTCTCTCTCCCTCTCTCTCTCCCCTCTCTCCTGTCTCTCTCCTCTCTCTCCTCTCTCCTCTCTCCTCTCTCTTCTCTCTCCTCTCTCCTCTCTCTCCTCCCTCTCTCTCCTCTCTCTCCTCTCTCTCTCCTCTCTCCCTCTCTCTCTCCTCTCCTCTCTCTCTCCCCTCTCCTCTCTCTCTCTCCTCTCTCTTCTCTCTCTCCTCTCTCTCCCCTCTCTCCTCTCTCTCCGCTCTCTCCTCTCCTCTCTCTCTCCCTCTCTCCTTTCTCTCTCCCTCTCTCTCTCCTCTCTGTCCTCTCTCTCCTCTCTCTCCTCTCTCTCTCCCCTCTCTCCCTCTCTCCCACTCTCTCCCTCTCCCCTCTCTCTCTCCTCTCTCTCCTCTCTCCCTCTCTCCATCTCTCTCCTCTCTCTCCTCTCTCCCTCTCTCTCCTCTCTCCCTCTCTCTCCTCTCTCCCTCTCTCTCTCTCTCTCTCCTCTCTCCCTCTCTCTCTCCTCTCTCCCTCTCTCTCTCTCCTCTCTCTCTCCTCTCCCCTCTTCCTCCCTCTCTCCCTCTCTCCCTCTCTCTCCTCCCTCTCCTCTCTCTCCCCTCTCCCCTCTCTCCTCTCCCCCTCCTATGCCTCTCTATGCCCCCCCCTGTCTGGCTCTGTGGCCTCTATATATGGCACGTCTCACATTAAACCACTGGTGAATATTTCACTGGCTCTGTGTAGGAGTGAGTGGGCGATATTAGCCACCTTCACCCATATGTCATCTCTACTAACTGGTCTCCAAGGCACTAAGCTGTTGCTATGGTTTTATAGCGCCTCCTGAACACTGGAGTTGAACTCATTTGTTCCGCCGTCTCCTGGTGTAATTGGGAAGTTGTCTAATCAGGAGTTATGTATATTTATACATAAAGCAGGTTTTATACCAAGTCTGACCCATGGATATTAGATTGGTTCACGTCTTGGCCGCGAGAGGGGACTGTATGAATTTGGCTGAGATTCAACAACTCTTCCAAAATAAAAGGCAGTAACTAACTCGTTGTTATCTAATACCACACCGGTACAGTGGGTAATCTAGCCAAACCATCAACCCTATACCTGGCTACTTTGTACGCGTGAATAGGGTCGAAGAGTAGCCCATACAAAATAATTAAAAAACACTGAGATGTAGACCTATGCACAGAGTTGAGCAGGCAAACTTTACATATAGTAACTTATATGATTAATTTGATGCACGGGCATATTATCTAAATGCGGGGGACAATAATTTATGTATTTTGTAATCCTAACTTTTGCAACAAGTCCTGTTGACGATGAATGTTGTTTATATTTGGCTACGCACGAGTCATGCCTGTTGTGACGCATCACCCAATCAAATTTGAAGCCATGACGCAACGTCGTCTGTTGCTAAGCAGCATCCAAATGTCTGCTCCACGCCTGGGTGAAGCGGAATAAAACTTTGCTTAGAAATGCTCACAATAAACGGGACACTGTCTCATAGTTCTGTCCTATTGTAAATATAGTGAATGTAAGCCATATCTTGTTATATACTAAGTGGAAATGCTATTTAAAACACTTTCAAAGCTTGCCAGCCTACGCTGCCACTTACGGTAAACCCACGGGCGTGCATGGTTATGCATTACGTGCTATCAGCGCCGCGCTTATTGTCTATTTCACCACTGACTATAGTCTGTTTCAATGGTTATCTATAGTTGATTTTACCACCAGTCAGTCAGATTGTATAATATAAGTGTAGCGCAATATGTATTTTACCCATGCTCCAACTAAAACATAGACATGAGCCTATTTACTAGTGATATTTTGAACATTTAATACACTTAGTGGCGATTTTGGAAATTATTGCATAGGGCGCTCTACAGCCCAGTCACTTGAATGGGTTGTAGGTACAGCTATGGGTAATCCTGCACCCATTCCTCCTCAGGCAAGCCTTTAGGGACAACTGAAGATTACTACCATTCACTATGGAGGTCAATGGGGCAACAGCATATATTTCTGGATAACTTTTTTTTAAGGTTTCCTACTCTTATGTGCTGCGCAGCACAGTGCTGCACTTTAATGTGCTGAATCAGTATTCTAATATGCTGAAAAGTGCTGCACTCTGAAGTGCTGCACTCTAAAGTGCTGCGCAGCGCAGTGCTGCACTCTAATCTGCACTCTAATGTGCTGCTGCACTCCGTAGTGCTGCATTCTAAAGCTCTGTCCAACACAGTACTGCACTCTAAAGTGCTGCACTGCTCGCTGCTGCTTTGTGCTGTTCTCTGTAGCACTGTGCTGCTGGACTGTGCTGCACTGCACTACACATGCAGTGCTGCTCTGTGTTGTGCTATCATTGATGGAAATACCATAGTCATAGCACCATTATTGCATTATTGACTAAAACTTTGCACTTCACCTGAGGAAGGAATCAAAGATGGGGGCTCCTATGGGGGCCGCCATTTTGTGTGTGAAATCTTGTGAGATCTCATCTCGTTTTAAGTCTTGTTCATAGATATTCATTTACATTTCAAGATGGCAATGAAAACGCACTTGAAGGTTCTCGCGAGATCTAGATTGTCTTGAAATCAAATTCAAAACGGAAATGAAAACACCTGTCTTTTGAAACATACTTTGAAACAAAAGGAATTTTAGTTTTTAAATGAGATGGAAAATTATTTTGAAATTCAAAATGATTTTGAAAATGATTTTCTATTTAAAAAATGAAACAAAAAGTCACTTTCCATGCGTGAGCACTCTCGTCTTCCATAGGAAACTGCACTGTTACCATTGAACAATAATTTGTTACCTTTCCCCTGCTGTTTGACAAGTAGGCCTAGGCATAGCACATGTTGCTGGCCTTGATTCCCCGAAATACAAGGTCAACATGTTAAAATTCAGAAAGGGCATGCTTTTCTACCCCATGATGATGTAGTTTTATCAACACGAATTTAAATAAGAAAGATATCAGGAAAACTTAAGGCCTATCTTTTTGTCAACACCCGATATGCCGGCCATGACGCAATATAATAGTGTACCAGTTGTTGTGATGTCTTCTCATTTACATTACGTTTCTAACGCGTATTGTACTTGACAATGCTTTTTCCCGCGTGCATGTGTTGGGGGTTGAAGGTTCAATAGTAGAATTGGTCAGGGGAAACCATTTTCTCCTTGGTCACAGCCAAAAGTTCTTGTTAGTTCAATGACCCCCTGTTTTATAACATGTTATAAAGTGGCCAAGATCACTGAGAATGAAGATAGGGATTTGTGTAAAACATAATAAGAATATGATCCTTCCAGGCATTCTCAAAGTTACTCTCAAATGTTTCTATCTATCCTTGTAATAACGGGACTCGATGCGAGAGAAACACGGTGAGGGAGCGGCATGGTTCCATTTTGAAATGGCATTCCTGCTTGAGTTTATGACGGCCGTCATAGCATTGACGACGGCCTCCGCAGTCTGAAAGCTCAGCAGATGACGTTGTCACGTCACAGCAGGGCGTGATCCTATGATGATGTGTCATGAAATGCGATGGATCATACATGTCAGCACTAAGACAGCCGTAATTTTTTAATGGCAGACCAATATATTTCTTAGTAGTAAAGTTTGGAATATACCGCGTATATGGGTTTATAAGATTTAGAAAGTCATGGGTGCAGTGGCTTACAAAGTGTTCAGTTACAGTAACATTGATAAACTCCTACAAATAACTTCTGTGATCGCCAAGTGCCACTTGAAAATTTGGGCGTAGAATATGTCAGCTATGTATCAGCAGATTCTAAAGTAAATTGCATCATTCAATCATCTAATATTCTTTAAGAAAATGGGAGAAAAAACCCATTCCCTTATTGTCTTCTATATCAAACGGTAGTAAATTTCAGTGGTCCCTCAAATAAAAACTAATCCAATGACATTTGGTCTTCATGGCGTTTTGGATTCCCCCAAACCATGTTATTTCTAAATCCAAAGTTTAAAAACAATTCCATGATTCTTTCATTTTTATATGTTGAATTTTTATTCATGAAGTAATAACAGTTGCATTTGTGAAAAGGCCAAACAATTCTCCAAAGTAGGTCTTCCATTGTATCCTAAATGTGATGTGTTTCAGGGAAATGAGTCATAAGTCGCAAAAATTGATATTTTTCAAAGGTTTGTTTTACAATATCTCTTCATTGAAATGTTCTGAATTCCAGAGGGATTATCACTTATTGTCATATGAATCCATACAACAAATTTCAGGACATTGTATTAAACATATCCTTGCGTTTTGAAGGCCTTTGTATATGGCGTATATTTAGTAACTTTACTGGTAATTACCCATCCAGAAACATTGCAAACATTTGTTTTCAAAAATGAAAATATCAAACTTAAAATATGAAAATACTTATTAGGTGTCCTAGTGTTTACTATCATTGGAATCGCCTTTTTCTCCTCTTTTCAAATATGATGATATCTCAAAATCCTTTTTTTTGCGACTTATGACTCATTTTCCTAAAACGGATCACAAATGATAATATAATTGGTACAATTTTACTCTCATTATTACATCATACTATACAGAAGTATTCCATTATTTCCGATATTCTACTTTGACCCCAGGTAATTGAAATAGCAGATTGTGGTAAAATTACAATTGACTTAAGTCCGTTAAGAAATGTTGTACAATGTTTCAATGTTTCAATGTTACTTAAGGCAGTAATTGATTTGATTGAACACTGAATTTACCATTGCAGGATCCCTGTGTGAGTGTGCAGCTGATGCCTGCGGCCGATGCCTATGTGGTTGTGTACTCAGTCACTGACCGGGAGTCGTTTGAGGAGGGCGTGGAGGTGCTGCACGAGATCGCCAAGGATAAAGAGCGGGTCACATCCGCTGTCATCCTGGTGGCCAACAAGGGCGACATTGTGCGGGGGCGCACAGTCACAGAGGAAGGTGAGTAACTAGACTTAGTCCATTTTGGGTCAGATTTCATGTGCAATTATGGTACTACAGACCAACTTGGTCTAGTGGCGCCACCTGACGTGTTCCATCACAGACTAAAATCAATAAACAACTCAGATTGTAGCGTTCAAACGGTCTGTAGGCCCTATGGCCTATGGCCTTGGGACGTCCCTCGGCCTACAGACCGTTCTCACGCTAAAATCCCCGTTGTTTATTGCTATAATATTCACCCAATATAACCCTATAGACAAGTAACCAACAAGTTAGTTAACACATTTATTATATATACTTTTAATAGAAATAAATTAAGTCATAAATTTGAATTTCAGCACCCATCCAACCCAACCATCAAATTGGTTGCCATGACTACCACATATAACTCACTAGTTAAATATGCACTATGCATAACTCACTCTAGAGACGTTGCTCCCAGAGCAATGTGTGTATAATAAAGTATGGTTAGAACTAGTGTGTGCTGAGAGGCTGCCACAAAGCAGCAATACATATATCTAATGGCCCGATGGAGGTTTCAAATCGATCGAGACGGAGGGTCAAATCGCACGACACCCCGAAGGGGTGGAGTGGGATTTGACCCGATGTGTGCTAAGAGGCTGCCACAAAGCAGCGACACAGGGAGTAAAGTTGCTCATTTCCCTGATAGAGTCTCACTAAATGCATTAGCAGCTGTGCATGAGGAAATCAGACACAAACATCAACTACATCACATATTCACACATCATTTCTAGACATTGTCACGCTAGTAGAACCCTGTAAATAGACAACCATCTTCCACCAGTGTACACCAATATAGACCTGTTACTTGTTTACACACTAGTAGAACCCTGTAAATAGACAACCATCTCCCACCAGTGTGCACCCATATAGACCTGTTTACTTGTTTACCAACAGTACAAGTAGCAGGGAATCTCTCACTGACCCATACTTATACCCACCAGTGGGCACCCATATAGACCTGTTACTTGTTTACCAGCAGTACAAGTAGCAGGGAATCTCACACTGACCCATACTTATACCCACCAGTGGGCACCCATATAGACCTGTTACTTGTTTACCAGCAGTACAAGTAGCAGGGAATCTCTCACTCACCCAGACTTATACCCACCAGTGGGCACCCATATAGACCTGTTACTTGTTTACACACTAGTAGAACCCTGTAAATAGACAACAATCTCCCACCAGTGTGCACCCATATAGACCTGTTACTTGTTTACACACTAGTAGAACCCTGTAAATAGACAACAATCTCCCACCAGTGGGCACCCATATAAACCTGTTACATGTTTACAAGCAGTACAAGTAGCAGGGAATCTCTCACTCACCCAGACTTATACCCACCAGTGGGCACCCATATAGACCTGTTACTTGTTTACCAGCAGTACAAGTAGCAGGGAATCTCTCACTCACCCAGACTTATACCCACCAGTGGGCACCCATATAGACCTGTTACTTGTTTACCAGCAGTACAAGTAGCAGGGAATCTCTCACTCACCCAGACTTATACCCACCAGTGGGCACCCATATAGACCTGTTACTTGTTTACCAGCAGTACAAGTAGCAGGGAATCTCTCACTCACCCATACTTATATGCTAATGATCAAGGTCATCAACCTCTCCACTGTTACATGTTGTGCTGCTATAAGGTCATCAACCTCTCCACTGTTACATGTTTAGCTGCTATAAGGTCATCAACCTCTCCACTGTTACATGTTTAGCTGCTATAAGCAACCTCTCCACTGTTACATGTTTAGCTGCTATAAGCAACCTCTCCACTGTTACATGTTTAGCTGCTATAAGTTCATCAACCTCTCCACTGTTACATGTTTAGCTGCTATAAGCAACCTCTCCACTGTTACATGTTTAGCTGCTATAAGGTCATCAACCTCTCCACTGTTACATGTTTAGCTGCTATAAGTAACCTCTCCACTGTTACATGTTTAGCTGCTATAAGTTCATCAACCTCTCCACTGTTACATGTATTGCTGCTATAAGGTCATCAACCTCTCCACTGTTACATGTTTAGCTGCTATAAGGTCATCAACCTCTCCACTGGTACATGTTTAGCTGCTATAAGCAACCTCTCCACTGTTACATGTTTAGCTGCTATAAGGTCATCAACCTCTCCACTGTTACATGTTTAGCTGCTATAAGGTCATCAACCTCTCCACTGTTACATGTTTAGCTGCTATAAGTTCATCAACCTCTCCACTGTTACATGTTTAGCTGCTATAAGGTCATCAACCTCTCCACTGTTACATGTTTAGCTGCTATAAGGTCATCAACCTCTCCACTGTTACATGTTTAGCTGCTATAAGCAACCTCTCCACTGTTACATGTTTAGCTGCTATAAGTTCATCAACCTCTCCACTGTTACATGTTTAGCTGCTATAAGTTCATCAACCTCTCCACTGTTACATGTTTAGCTGCTATAAGTTCATCAACCTCTCCACTGTTACATGTTTAGCTGCTATAAGTTCATCAACCTCTCCACTGTTACATGTTTAGCTGCTATAAGGTCATCAACCTCTCCACTGTTACATGTTTAGCTGCTATAAGGTCATCAACCTCTCCACTGTTACATGTTTGGCTGCTATAAGGTCATCAACCTCTCCACTGTTACATGTTTAGCTGCTATAAGGTCATCAACCTCTCCACTGTTACATGTTTAGCTGCTATAAGGTCATCAACCTCTCCACTGTTACATGTTTAGCTGCTATAAGGTCATCAACCTCTCCACTGTTACATGTTTAGCTGCTATAAGGTCATCAACCTCTCCACTGTTACATGTTTAGCTGCTATAAGCAACCTCTCCACTGTTACATGTTTAGCTGCTATAAGCAACCTCTCCACTGTTACATGTTTAGCTGCTATAAGTTCATCAACCTCTCCACTGTTACATGTTTAGCTGCTATAAGCAACCTCTCCACTGTTACATGTTTAGCTGCTATAAGGTCATCAACCTCTCCACTGTTACATGTTTAGCTGCTATAAGTTCATCAACCTCTCCACTGTTACATGTTGTGCTGCTATAAGGTCATCAACCTCTCCACTGTTACATGTTTAGCTGCTATAAGTTCATCAACCTCTCCACTGTTACATGTTTAGCTGCTATAAGGTCATCAACCTCTCCACTGTTACATGTATTGCTGCTATAAGTTCATCAACCTCTCCACTGTTACATGTTTAGCTGCTATAAGTTCAGCAACCTCTCCACTGTTACATGTTTAGCTGCTATAAGGTCATCAACCTCTCCACTGTTACATGTTTAGCTGCTATAAGGTCATCAACCTCTCCACTGTTACATGTTTAGCTGCTATAAGGTCATCAACCTCTCCACTGTTACATGTTTAGCTGCTATAAGCAACCTCTCCACTGTTACATGTTTAGCTGCTATAAGTTCATCAACCTCTCCACTGTTACATGTTTAGCTGCTATAAGCAACCTCTCCACTGTTACATGTTTAGCTGCTATAAGTTCATCAACCTCTCCACTGTTACATGTTTAGCTGCTATAAGTTCATCAACCTCTCCACTGTTACATGTTTAGCTGCTATAAGTTCATCAACCTCTCCACTGTTACATGTTTAGCTGCTATAAGTTCATCAACCTCTCCACTGTTACATGTTTAGCTGCTATAAGTTCATCAACCTCTCCACTGTTACATGTTTAGCTGCTATAAGCAACCTCTCCACTGTTACATGTTTAGCTGCTATAAGGTCATCAACCTCTCCACTGTTACATGTTTAGCTGCTATAAGGTCATCAACCTCTCCACTGTTACATGTATTGCTGCTATAAGTTCATCAACCTCTCCACTGTTACATGTTTAGCTGCTATAAGCAACCTCTCCACTGTTACATGTTTAGCTGCTATAAGTAACCTCTCCACTGTTACATGTTTAGCTGCTATAAGGTCATCAACCTCTCCACTGTTACATGTTTAGGTGCTATAAGTTCATCAACCTCTCCACTGTTACATGTTTAGCTGCTATAAGTTCATCAACCTCTCCACTGTTACATGTTTAGCTGCTATAAGGTCATCAACCTCTCCACTGTTACATGTTTAGCTGCTATAAGGTCATCAACCTCTCCACTGTTACATGTTTAGCTGCTATAAGCAACCTCTCCACTGTTACATGTTTAGCTGCTATAAGTTCATCAACCTCTCCACTGTTACATGTTTAGCTGCTATAAGGTCATCAACCTCTCCACTGTTACATGTTTAGCTGCTATAAGCAACCTCTCCACTGTTACATGTTTAGCTGCTATAAGGTCATCAACCTCTCCACTGTTACATGTTTAGCTGCTATAAGCAACCTCTCCACTGTTACATGTTTAGCTGCTATAAGGTCATCAACCTCTCCACTGTTACATGTTTAGCTGCTATAAGTTCATCAACCTCTCCACTGTTACATGTTTAGCTGCTATAAGGTCATCAACCTCTCCACTGTTACATGTTTAGCTGCTATAAGGTCATCAATCTCTCCACTGTTACATGTTTAGCTGCTATAAGCAACCTCTCCACTGTTACATGTTGTGCTGCTATAAGGTCATCAACCTCTCCACTGTTACATGTTTAGCTGCTATAAGCAACCTCTCCACTGTTACATGTTTAGCTGCTATAAGGTCATCAACCTCTCCACTGTTACATGTTTAGCTGCTATAAGTTCATCAACCTCTCCACTGTTACATGTTTAGCTGCTATAAGTTCATCAACCTCTCCACTGTTACATGTTTAGCTGCTATAAGTTCATCAACCTCTCCACTGTTACATGTTTAGGTGCTATAAGCAACCTCTCCACTGTTACATGTTTAGCTGCTATAAGGTCATCAACCTCTCCACTGTTACATGTTTAGGTGCTATAAGCAACCTCTCCACTGTTACATGTTTAGCTGCTATAAGTTCATCAACCTCTCCACTGTTACATGTTTAGCTGCTATAAGTTCATCAACCTCTCCACTGTTACATGTTTAGCTGCTATAAGGTCATCAACCTCTCCACTGTTACATGTTTAGCTGCTATAAGGTCATCAACCTCTCCACTGTTACATGTTTAGCTGCTATAAGTTCATCAACCTCTCCACTGTTACATGTTTAGGTGCTATAAGTTCATCAACCTCTCCACTGTTACATGTTTAGCTGCTATAAGGTCATCAACCTCTCCACTGTTACATGTTTAGCTGCTATAAGGTCATCAACCTCTCCACTGTTACATGTTTAGCTGCTATAAGTTCATCAACCTCTCCACTGTTACATGTTTAGCTGCTATAAGCAACCTCTCCACTGTTACATGTTTAGCTGCTATAAGTTCATCAACCTCTCCACTGTTACATGTTTAGCTGCTATAAGTTCATCAACCTCTCCACTGTTACATGTTTAGCTGCTATAAGGTCATCAACCTCTCCACTGTTACATGTTTAGCTGCTATAAGGTCATCAACCTCTCCACTGTTACATGTTTAGCTGCTATAAGGTCATCAACCTCTCCACTGTTACATGTTTAGCTGCTATAAGCAACCTCTCCACTGTTACATGTTTAGCTGCTATAAGGTCATCAACCTCTCCACTGTTACATGTTTAGCTGCTATAAGCAACCTCTCCACTGTTACATGTTTAGCTGCTATAAGTTCATCAACCTCTCCACTGTTACATGTTTAGCTGCTATAAGCAACCTCTCCACTGTTACATGTTTAGCTGCTATAAGGTCATCAACCTCTCCACTGTTACATGTTTAGCTGCTATAAGCAACCTCTCCACTGTTACATGTTTAGCTGCTATAAGGTCATCAACCTCTCCACTGTTACATGTTTAGCTGCTATAAGGTCATCAACCTCTCCACTGTTACATGTTGTGCTGCTATAAGTTCATCAACCTCTCCACTGTTACATGTTTAGCTGCTATAAGCAACCTCTCCACTGTTACATGTTTAGCTGCTATAAGGTCATCAACCTCTCCACTGTTACATGTTTAGCTGCTATAAGCAACCTCTCCACTGTTACATGTTTAGCTGCTATAAGGTCATCAACCTCTCCACTGTTACATGTTTAGCTGCTATAAGGTCATCAACCTCTCCACTGTTACATGTTTAGCTGCTATAAGTTCATCAACCTCTCCACTGTTACATGTTTAGCTGCTATAAGTTCATCAACCTCTCCACTGTTACATGTTGTGCTGCTATAAGTTCATCAACCTCTCCACTGTTACATGTTTAGCTGCTATAAGTTCATCAACCTCTCCACTGTTACATGTTTAGCTGCTATAAGTTCATCAACCTCTCCACTGTTACATGTATTGCTGCTATAAGTTCATCAACCTCTCCACTGTTACATGTTTAGCTGCTATAAGGTCATCAACCTCTCCACTGTTACATGTTTAGCTGCTATAAGTTCATCAACCTCTCCACTGTTACATGTTTAGCTGCTATAAGTTCATCAACCTCTCCACTGTTACATGTTTAGCTGCTATAAGCAACCTCTCCACTGTTACATGTATTGCTGCTATAAGGTCATCAACCTCTCCACTGTTACATGTTTAGCTGCTATAAGTTCATCAACCTCTCCACTGTTACATGTTTAGCTGCTATAAGTTCATCAACCTCTCCACTGTTACATGTTTAGCTGCTATAAGCAACCTCTCCACTGTTACATGTATTGCTGCTATAAGGTCATCAACCTCTCCACTGTTACATGTTTAGCTGCTATAAGTTCATCAACCTCTCCACTGTTACATGTATTGCTGCTATAAGGTCATCAACCTCTCCACTGTTACATGTTTAGCTGCTATAAGGTCATCAACCTCTCCACTGTTACATGTTTAGCTGCTATAAGGTCATCAACCTCTCCACTGTTACATGTTTAGCTGCTATAAGTTCATCAACCTCTCCACTGTTACATGTTTAGCTGCTATAAGTTCATCAACCTCTCCACTGTTACATGTTTAGCTGCTATAAGGTCATCAACCTCTCCACTGTTACATGTTTAGCTGCTATAAGTTCATCAACCTCTCCACTGTTACATGTTTAGCTGCTATAAGTTCATCAACCTCTCCACTGTTACATGTTTAGCTGCTATAAGTTCATCAACCTCTCCACTGTTACATGTTTAGCTGCTATAAGCAACCTCTCCACTGTTACATGTTTAGCTGCTATAAGTTCATCAACCTCTCCACTGTTACATGTTTAGCTGCTATAAGCAACCTCTCCACTGTTACATGTTTAGCTGCTATAAGGTCATCAACCTCTCCACTGTTACATGTTTAGCTGCTATAAGTTCATCAACCTCTCGACTGTTACATGTTTAGCTGCTATAAGCAACCTCTCCACTGTTACATGTTTAGCTGCTATAAGTTCATCAACCTCTCCACTGTTACATGTTTAGCTGCTATAAGCAACCTCTCCACTGTTACATGTTTAGCTGCTATAAGGTCATCAACCTCTCCACTGTTACATGTTTAGCTGCTATAAGTTCATCAACCTCTCCACTGTTACATGTTTAGCTGCTATAAGCAACCTCTCCACTGTTACATGTATTGCTGCTATAAGCAACCTCTCCACTGTTACATGTTTAGGTGCTATAAGCAACCTCTCCACTGTTACATGTTTAGCTGCTATTAGGTCATCAACCTCTCCACTGTTACATGTTTAGCTGCTATAAGGTCATCAACCTCTCCACTGTTACATGTATTGCTGCTATAAGCAACCTCTCCACTGTTACATGTTTAGCTGCTATAAGTTCATCAACCTCTCCACTGTTACATGTTTAGCTGCTATAAGCAACCTCTCCACTGTTACATGTTTAGCTGCTATAAGCAACCTCTCCACTGTTACATGTTTAGCTGCTATAAGTTCATCAACCTCTCCACTGTTACATGTTTAGCTGCTATAAGCAACCTCTCCACTGTTACATGTTTAGCTGCTATAAGTTCATCAACCTCTCCACTGTTACATGTTTAGCTGCAATAAGCAACCTCTCCACTGTTACATGTTTAGCTGCTATAAGTTCATCAACCTCTCCACTGTTACATGTTTAGCTGCTATAAGGTCATCAACCTCTCCACTGTTACATGTTTAGCTGCTATAAGCAACCTCTCCACTGTTACATGTTTAGCTGCTATAAGGTCATCAACCTCTCCACTGTTACATGTTGTGCTGCTATAAGTTCAGCAACCTCTCCACTGGTACATGTTTAGCTGCTATAAGGTCATCAACCTCTCCACTGTTACATGTTTAGCTGCTATAAGGTCATCAACCTCTCCACTGTTACATGTTTAGCTGCTATAAGTTCATCAACCTCTCCACTGTTACATGTATTGCTGCTATAAGTTCATCAACCTCTCCACTGTTACATGTTTAGCTGCTATAAGGTCATCAACCTCTCCACTGTTACATGTTTAGCTGCTATAAGTTCATCAACCTCTCCACTGTTACATGTATTGCTGCTATAAGTTCATCAACCTCTCCACTGTTACATGTTTAGCTGCTATAAGCAACCTCTCCACTGTTACATGTTTAGCTGCTATAAGGTCATCAACCTCTCCACTGTTACATGTTTAGCTGCTATAAGCAACCTCTCCACTGTTACATGTTTAGCTGCTATAAGGTCATCAACCTCTCCACTGTTACATGTTTAGCTGCTATAAGCAACCTCTCCACTGTTACATGTTTAGCTGCTATAAGTTCATCAACCTCTCCACTGTTACATGTTTAGCTGCTATAAGTTCATCAACCTCTCCACTGTTACATGTTTAGCTGCTATAAGGTCATCAACCTCTCCACTGTTACATGTTTAGCTGCTATAAGGTCATCAACCTCTCCACTGTTACATGTTTAGCTGCTATAAGCAACCTCTCCACTGTTACATGTTTAGCTGCTATAAGTTCATCAACCTCTCCACTGTTACATGTTTAGCTGCTATAAGGTCATCAACCTCTCCACTGTTACATGTTTAGCTGCTATAAGTTCATCAACCTCTCCACTGTTACATGTTTAGCTGCTATAAGCAACCTCTCCACTGTTACATCTTTAGCTGCTATAAGTTCATCAACCTCTCCACTGTTACATGTATTGCTGCTATAAGCAACCTCTCCACTGTTACATGTTTAGCTGCTATAAGGTCATCAACCTCTCCACTGTTACATGTTTAGCTGCTATAAGTTCATCAACCTCTCCACTGTTACATGTTTAGCTGCTATAAGTTCATCAACCTCTCCACTGTTACATGTATTGCTGCTATAAGTTCATCAACCTCTCCACTGTTACATGTTTAGGTGCTATAAGCAACCTCTCCACTGTTACATGTTTAGCTGCTATAAGCAACCTCTCCACTGTTACATGTTTAGCTGCTATAAGGTCATCAACCTCTCCACTGTTACATGTTTAGCTGCTATAAGTTCATCAACCTCTCCACTGTTACATGTTTAGCTGCTATAAGTTCATCAACCTCTCCACTGTTACATGTTTAGCTGCTATAAGTTCATCAACCTCTCCACTGTTACATGTTTAGGTGCTATAAGCAACCTCTCCACTGTTACATGTTTAGCTGCTATAAGCAACCTCTCCACTGTTACATGTTTAGCTGCTATAAGCAACCTCTCCACTGTTACATGTTGTGCTGCTATAAGTTCATCAACCTCTCCACTGTTACATGTTTAGCTGCTATAAGTTCATCAACCTCTCCACTGTTACATGTTTAGCTGCTATAAGGTCATCAACCTCTCCACTGTTACATGTTTAGCTGCTATAAGGTCATCAACCTCTCCACTGTTACATGTTTAGCTGCTATAAGGTCATCAACCTCTCCACTGTTACATGTATTGCTGCTATAAGGTCATCAACCTCTCCACTGTTACATGTTTAGCTGCTATAAGTTCATCAACCTCTCCACTGTTACATGTTTAGCTGCTATAAGGTCATCAACCTCTCCACTGTTACATGTATTGCTGCTATAAGCAACCTCTCCACTGTTACATGTTTAGCTGCTATAAGGTCATCAACCTCTCCACTGTTACATGTTTAGCTGCTATAAGGTCATCAACCTCTCCACTGTTACATGTTTAGCTGCTATAAGGTCATCAACCTCTCCACTGTTACATGTTTAGCTGCTATAAGGTCATCAACCTCTCCACTGTTACATGTTTAGCTGCTATAAGCAACCTCTCCACTGTTACATGTTTAGCTGCTATAAGCAACCTCTCCACTGTTACATGTTTAGCTGCTATAAGTTCATCAACCTCTCCACTGTTACATGTTTAGCTGCTATAAGCAACCTCTCCACTGTTACATGTTTAGCTGCTATAAGGTCATCAACCTCTCCACTGTTACATGTTTAGCTGCTATAAGGTCATCAACCTCTCCACTGTTACATGTTTAGCTGCTATAAGTTCATCAACCTCTCCACTGTTACATGTTTAGCTGCTATAAGTTCATCAACCTCTCCACTGTTACATGTTTAGCTGCTATAAGTTCATCAACCTCTCCACTGTTACATGTATTGCTGCTATAAGGTCATCAACCTCTCCACTGTTACATGTTTAGCTGCTATAAGCAACCTCTCCACTGTTACATGTTTAGCTGCTATAAGGTCATCAACCTCTCCACTGTTACATGTTTAGCTGCTATAAGCAACCTCTCCACTGTTACATGTTTAGCTGCTATAAGGTCATCAACCTCTCCACTGTTACATGTTTAGCTGCTATAAGGTCATCAACCTCTCCACTGTTACATGTTTAGCTGCTATAAGTTCATCAACCTCTCCACTGTTACATGTTTAGCTGCTATAAGTTCATCAACCTCTCCACTGTTACATGTATTGCTGCTATAAGCAACCTCTCCACTGTTACATGTTTAGCTGCTATAAGTTCATCAACCTCTCCACTGTTACATGTTTAGCTGCTATAAGTTCATCAACCTCTCCACTGTTACATGTTTAGCTGCTATAAGTTCATCAACCTCTCCACTGTTACATGTATTGCTGCTATAAGGTCATCAACCTCTCCACTGTTACATGTTTAGCTGCTATAAGCAACCTCTCCACTGTTACATGTTTAGCTGCTATAAGTTCATCAACCTCTCCACTGTTACATGTTTAGCTGCTATAAGCAACCTCTCCACTGTTACATGTTTAGCTGCTATAAGTTCATCAACCTCTCCACTGTTACATGTTTAGCTGCTATAAGGTCATCAACCTCTCCACTGTTACATGTTTAGCTGCTATAAGCAACCTCTCCACTGTTACATGTTTAGCTGCTATAAGGTCATCAACCTCTCCACTGTTACATGTTTAGCTGCTATAAGCAACCTCTCCACTGTTACATGTTTAGCTGCTATAAGGTCATCAACCTCTCCACTGTTACATGTTTAGCTGCTATAAGCAACCTCTCCACTGTTACATGTTTAGCTGCTATAAGCAACCTCTCCACTGTTACATGTTTAGCTGCTATAAGTTCATCAACCTCTCCACTGTTACATGTTTAGCTGCTATAAGGTCATCAACCTCTCCACTGTTACATGTTTAGCTGCTATAAGTTCATCAACCTCTCCACTGTTACATGTTTAGCTGCTATAAGCAACCTCTCCACTGTTACATCTTTAGCTGCTATAAGTTCATCAACCTCTCCACTGTTACATGTTTAGCTGCTATAAGGTCATCAACCTCTCCACTGTTACATGTTTAGCTGCTATAAGTTCATCAACCTCTCCACTGTTACATGTTTAGCTGCTATAAGTTCATCAACCTCTCCACTGTTACATGTTTAGCTGCTATAAGCAACCTCTCCACTGTTACATGTATTGCTGCTATAAGTTCATCAACCTCTCCACTGTTACATGTTGTGCTGCTATAAGGTCATCAATCTCTCCACTGTTACATGTTTAGCTGCTATAAGTTCATCAACCTCTCCACTGTTACATGTTTAGCTGCTATAAGCAACCTCTCCACTGTTACATGTTTAGCTGCTATAAGCAACCTCTCCACTGTTACATGTTTAGCTGCTATAAGCAACCTCTCCACTGTTACATGTTTAGCTGCTATAAGCAACCTCTCCACTGTTACATGTTTAGCTGCTATAAGCAACCTCTCCACTGTTACATGTTTAGCTGCTATAAGCAACCTCTCCACTGTTACATGTTTAGCTGCTATAAGGTCATCAACCTCTCCACTGTTACATGTTTAGCTGCTATAAGGTCATCAACCTCTCCACTGTTACATGTTTAGCTGCTATAAGTTCATCAACCTCTCCACTGTTACATGTTTAGCTGCTATAAGTAACCTCTCCACTGTTACATGTTTAGCTGCTATAAGGTCATCAACCTCTCCACTGTTACATGTTTAGCTGCTATAAGCAACCTCTCCACTGTTACATGTTTAGCTGCTATAAGTTCATCAACCTCTCCACTGTTACATGTTTAGCTGCTATAAGTTCATCAACCTCTCCACTGTTACATGTTTAGCTGCTATAAGCAACCTCTCCACTGTTACATGTTTAGCTGCTATAAGCAACCTCTCCACTGTTACATGTTTAGCTGCTATAAGTTCATCAACCTCTCCACTGTTACATGTTTAGCTGCTATAAGTTCATCAACCTCTCCACTGTTACATGTTTAGCTGCTATAAGTTCATCAACCTCTCCACTGTTACATGTTTAGCTGCTATAAGTTCATCAACCTCTCCACTGTTACATGTTTAGCTGCTATAAGCAACCTCTCCACTGTTACATGTATTGCTGCTATAAGGTCATCAACCTCTCCACTGTTACATGTTTAGCTGCTATAAGCAACCTCTCCACTGTTACATGTTTAGCTGCTATAAGTTCATCAACCTCTCCACTGTTACATGTTTAGCTGCTATAAGCAACCTCTCCACTGTTACATGTTTAGCTGCTATAAGTTCATCAACCTCTCCACTGTTACATGTTTAGCTGCTATAAGTTCATCAACCTCTCCACTGTTACATGTTTGGCTGCTATAAGCAACCTCTCCACTGTTACATGTTTAGCTGCTATAAGCAACCTCTCCACTGTTACATGTTTGGCTGCTATAAGCAACCTCTACACTGTTACATGTTTAGCTGCTATAAGCAACCTCTCCACTGTTACATGTTTAGCTGCTATAAGCAACCTCTCCACTGTTACATGTTTAGCTGCTATAAGCAACCTCTCCACTGTTACATGTTTAGCTGCTATAAGGTCATCAACCTCTCCACTGTTACATGTTGTGCTGCTATAAGGTCATCAACCTCTCCACTGTTACATGTTTAGCTGCTATAAGGTCATCAACCTCTCCACTGTTACATGTTTAGCTGCTATAAGTTCATCAACCTCTCCACTGTTACATGTTTAGCTGCTATAAGTTCATCAACCTCTCCACTGTTACATGTATTGCTGCTATAAGTTCATCAACCTCTCCACTGTTACATGTTTAGCTGCTATAAGCAACCTCTCCACTGGTACATGTTTAGCTGCTATAAGTTCAGCAACCTCTCCACTGTTACATGTTTAGCTGCTATAAGTTCATCAACCTCTCCACTGTTACATGTTTAGCTGCTATAAGCAACCTATCCACTGTTACATGTTTTGCTGCTATAAGCAACCTCTCCACTGTTACATGTTTAGCTGCTATAAGGTCATCAACCTCTCCACTGTTACATGTTTAGCTGCTATAAGTTCATCAACCTCTCCACTGTTACATGTTTAGCTGCTATAAGGTCATCAACCTCTCCACTGTTACATGTTTAGCTGCTATAAGTTCATCAACCTCTCCACTGTTCCATGTTTAGCTGCTATAAGGTCATCAACCTCTCCACTGTTACATGTTTAGCTGCTATAAGTTCATCAACCTCTCCACTGTTACATGTTTAGCTGCTATAAGTTCATCAACCTCTCCACTGTTACATGTTTAGCTGCTATAAGCAACCTCTCCACTGTTACATGTTTAGCTGCTATAAGGTCATCAACCTCTCCACTGTTACATGTTTAGCTGCTATAAGGTCATCAACCTCTCCACTGTTACATGTTTAGCTGCTATAAGCAACCTCTCCACTGTTACATGTTTAGCTGCTATAAGTTCATCAACCTCTCCACTGTTACATGTTTAGCTGCTATAAGGTCATCAACCTCTCCACTGTTACATGTTTAGCTGCTATAAGTTCATCAACCTCTCCACTGTTACATGTTTAGCTGCTATAAGTTCATCAACCTCTCCACTGTTACATGTTTAGCTGCTATAAGTTCATCAACCTCTCCACTGTTACATGTATTGCTGCTATAAGGTCATCAACCTCTCCACTGTTACATGTTTAGCTGCTATAAGGTCATCAACCTCTCCACTGTTACATGTTTAGCTGCTATAAGCAACCTCTCCACTGTTACATGTTTAGCTGCTATAAGGTCATCAACCTCTCCACTGTTACATGTTTAGCTGCTATAAGTTCATCAACCTCTCCACTGTTACATGTTTAGCTGCTATAAGTTCATCAACCTCTCCACTGTTACATGTTTAGCTGCTATAAGGTCATCAACCTCTCCACTGTTACATGTTTAGCTGCTATAAGCAACCTCTCCACTGTTACATGTTTAGCTGCTATAAGGTCATCAACCTCTCCACTGTTACATGTATTGCTGCTATAAGCAACCTCTCCACTGTTACATGTTTAGCTGCTATAAGTTCATCAACCTCTCCACTGTTACATGTTTAGCTGCTATAAGTTCATCAACCTCTCCACTGTTACATGTATTGCTGCTTCCTAATCCCTGTCAGTTGTTAACATGGGTTTATGTGGGAGGGCGTGCACTTGCTGGATGTCCAGGCACACAAGGTGGGTTCTTACAGTTGTAATGAGCTGTTAGATGCTGAGTTTATGGTCCAAACTTTTCTTTAAGCCTACCAGGAACCAGACGAGGCGAAGCCGAGGCTGGTTTCTGGTAGGCTTAGAAGGATATGATGCTGTTCTTTGTTATAAATTCAGGGTCAGCAGTTGGGCTAGAAATTAATCAACGCAACACACAGACGCATGTTTCAAGGCACGAACCAAACTAGTTGAAAGAGGACCTGTCCAAGGGTTTAATGATTTATATACTAGATGAAGAGCGCCCAAAAGATGGCAGTACAGTTGCCGTTGAGGTAACTCTCCCGAGGGTTGGCGCAGGCGCCCCAGACCTCTACGGTCGGGGCAAGGATAGTACTGGATCTCACCTATATCGCATTTAACTTTTTAAAAACACATGTGATGAACAATTCCAGTCCTAGAATACTGGATGTCCTAGAATGAATGTTGATATTTTGCCCTGCATCAAGAACACAATTCTACAAATCTTCACATAGAAGGGAAAACTGGAATTGTTTAGTAGAACAACTTTGGTTGTTGACCAATCTAAGGGAAATTAGTTTTGAAGAGATCAGAAGCTTCTGTTTCCTTTAGAATGAAAGGATCTCTGTGCAGCTTCTCTCTGTGGTGTCTCTGTGTTATATAGATCTGTCTCTGTGCTGTCTCTGTGCTCTTTCTGTGCTGTCTCTGTGCTGTCTCTGTCTCTGTCTCTGTGCTGTCTCTGTGCTGTCTTTGTCCTGTCTCCCACCATCTCTCTCCTCTATAGATGCTCTCCTCTATCCTATGTTCTGCTCACACTATGAGTGGCTCATTTCCTGCTGCACACACCTTGGCCTGGCTCCATTTCCCTCCTGAGCTGCAAACCATATGCTCCACAGACATCTCTCACTCACACAATATCCTCCATAGCGTCCTCCTCCTCACAGTCAGTCACCCATCATAGCAGCCTCCTCACTGCTTCCTCCTCTCCTCCTCCTCCTCCTCCCAGTCACCCATCATAGCAGCCTCCTCACTGCTTCCTCCTCCTCCTCCTCCCAGTCACCCATCATAGCGGCCTCCTCACTGCTTCCTCCTCTACAGCCTCCTCCTCCTCCCAGTCACCCATCATAGCGGCCTCCTCACTGCAGCCTCCTCTCCTCCTCCTCCTCCTCCCAGTCACCCATCATAGCGGCCTCCTCACTGCAGCCTCCTCTCCTCCTCCTCCTCCTCCCAGTCACCC
>OW804099.1:6950359-6973825 GCA_942159475.1 Sthenelais limicola | reverse complement strand
GTTCCCACTATCATTCATGGTGGAACACAGCAGAAAATGTACAATTCACCCTCACCAGTCCTTTCAAATAACTACAATTTAAAACATTATTACACACGTGAGCAGTTAGAAAGGTGCCGTTTGGGGGGTGCCGTTCGGTTGATACAAACCGCTCACGTGTGCCGTTCGGCCAAAGACACAATTTCATTGGTGCAGCGTAGGCCAGATGACGTCGTCCCGACCGCGTAACCTAGCCTACAAATTGCGGTGAATGAAGCCTCCTCGAGCTAAACTATAGGCTTAACAAGTTAAATTTACATTTTAACATCCAAATAGAGTGTGTAATAAATAGCAAATGGCCCTCTGTTCGGGTTCAAACTGATCTCGACCCATCAGAAAACGGGAACTCACCCCTTCGGGGTTCGTCCCGTTTTCTGATGGGTCCTCGATCAGTTTGAACCCTCCATCGGGCCATTTGCTATAAGTTTTAAATACAGTTCCACACAACCAAACAATAGTTTCAAATCACCAAATAAGATACTCAGATATATTGTATTTAGCATTTGTCAGTGTGTTGCATTTCATGCCATAAATGCAAGTGCTTGTGTTAGTGTAACCCCCCCCCCCCCCCCCCCCACCATGTGCCTATATATGTGGGTACCAGTGCAATCACCCATACATATATAATCACCTATACATATATAATCACCTATACATATATAATCACCTATACATATATAATCACCTATACATATATAATCACCTATACATATATAATCACCAATACTTACATGTGTCAGTAGCCATTAATTACTATATATGTTAATCACTAAAATACTATATATAGTGCTTATAACCATCAACTATATATAACCACTTGTATACACATTGGTTTGCTTAGCACACTATATGTAAGTTTCCATGTACTCAAATAACCTAAAGAGAAGGATCTGTCCCTAATATAGACATGTAGGTCAGCTAAAGAAATGTGTCATACTTTCTGAACTAATTGAACCAATGGAAGGAAAACACAATATGTTGTGTATAGTGCTGTACAGTCCTGTATAATCCTATATATTGTCAGATATCGCGATATATCCTTATATATCCATCTATGACTTTATACCACGATCAGGGGTTGTACGCTGTTTGAGGGCCAATGCTGTAGCATATGGCATTCCATATTACCCCCTAGAAAGGTATAATATACATCCAATGCTGTAGCATATGGCATTCCATATTACCCCCTAGAAAGGTATAATATACATCCAATGCTGTAGCATATGGCATTCCATATCACCCCCTAGAAAGGTATAATATACATCCAATGCTGTAGCATATGGCATTCCATATCACCCCCTAGAAAGGTATAATATACATCCAATGCTGTAGCATATGGCATTCCATATTACCCCCTAGAAAGGTATAATATACATCCAATGCTGTAGCATATGGCATTCCATATTACCCTCTAGAAAGGTATGATATACATCCAATGCTGTAGCATATGGCATTCCATATTACCCCCTAGAAAGGTATAATATACATCCAATGCTGTAGCAAATGGCATTCCATATTACCCCCTAGAAAGGTATAATATACATCCAATGCTGTAGCAAATGGCATTCCATATGACCTGCTAGAATGGTGTAATACATATAAACAATTGAGGGATGAGGATAATAAGCCTGTAAGAGGCTTCCCCTCCTACCTACACCACGACATACACACAGAATCAATTGTTTATCATAGTAGTAGCCGGCATAGCTGCACAACCTCCCTATGTAACACCTAGTACAACCATCACCCTCACCTGATACATCTAGAGGCCTTATTACCGCCATTATGAAGGTAAAACATAATATTCCCTAACTCATATATATGAGGTTAGAGTCGAAACAAAAAATGAGTCAGTAACAAATCATCTAATATATCTCTCTCAGAATCTAGGGAGACTAGGAAAACGTGCGTGAGCACAAATAGTTTTTTAACAGATTATATTTCTGTCTTTGTACCTTTTCCTGAAACTGCATTATAACTCTGTAAATGTAAAACTTGAAATAAAGTCGTGACATACATACATTATACCAACTACAATACACCACGAAACATCAATCCACAATAGTGCCTCATCTGTAATGCATTTAATACAATATCGGCCGGAAAGAAATAAACAAAATAAACAAGGAAAACCTGAGGTAGCTGAGGTGTCTGGTGTTCATTTAAGGATTGGTGACTGACATTAAGGGGCTGATGGAGACCTGGGGAAAGATAGAAAGAACGAGGAGAGACAGGAGAAGAAAGAGTTGGGGAGTAAATGTATTGATATAATTCTCTATAGTTGAAGGCAGATCTACTTGGCTTGGCACACACACCAATATACACCAATGTATGGCAGTAGATGGATTTAGGGATCGTCACATATTTGCAGAGATGAGATCAAGGGGATTCAATGATGGCAAACATTGGGGACAGTTAAACCGTATTTATAGTTATATACATGAACGGAAATTAGCGATATTGCCTGATTTCCTGATGGTCACACACTAAAGTAAAGTATTTAAATATACTACTTAGAATAACCTCAGATATGTATAGATATATTGAGGACACAGTGTTGGAATGTGGTGCATGTGTTCATGATATTAGCAGCGGTAAACACCCAGAACATGAGAACATTCTGAGCAAGGCTTCTTGTGGAACAACAATTGAGGAATATCATTGTCCTCCTGTAGCAGGCCAAGGTGAGGTGCTCACTTGTGCTGCTCACTTGTACTGCTCACTTGTACTGCTCACTTGTACTGCTCACTTGTACTGCTCACTTGTACTGCTCACTTGTGCTGCTCACTTGTGCTGCTCACTTGTGCTGCTCACTTGTGCTGCTCACTTGTGCTGCTCACTTGTGCTGCTCACTTGTGCTGCTCACTTGTACTGCTCACTTGTACTGCTCACTTGTACTGCTCACTTGTACTGCTCACTTGTACTGCTCACTTGTACTGCTCACTTGTACTGCTCACTTGTGCTGCTCACTTGTACTGCTCACTTGTACTGCTCACTTGTGCTGCTCACTTGTACTGCTCACTTGTACTGCTCACTTGTACTGCTCACTTGTACTGCTCACTTGTACTGCTCACTTGTACTGCTCACTTGTACTGCTCACTTGTACTGCTCACTTGTGCTGCTCACTTGTGCTGCTCACTTGTGCTGCTCACTTGTGCTGCTCACTTGTGCTGCTCACTTGTACTGCTCACTTGTGCTGCTCACTTGTGCTGCTCACTGGGTGTGTGGTATGTTTACACGGGGGGAGACATGGTCTACACTTGCTACTTACTCCCCTACCCCGCCCACCCCCTACTCCAATTAATTATACACCTTAGGATAACCTCGGATATGCATAGATATACTCAATATACAGTCTTGAAATGTGGCACATGTGGGTGAGATTTTCAGAAAATGTACAATTATCCTTCACCAATCCGCTCAAATAACCCAAATTTAAGACAAAGTCAGCTTCAAAATGCAGTTTAACATAACAGAACTGATATTTTAAATCAATGTGATACCAAATATACTCAGATGTATACCCGGTATCCATCATTTCTCAGCCTAATTTAGCAAGATTTAATAAATGATTACAGCTGCCAATTGTACATTTGCTGAAGGTCTGACCCATGTATTCATGCTATTGGCAGTGGTAGGACAAGTCATTCTGAGTAAGGGTTCTTGTGGAAAGACGTTAAAACCTTTGCCTGTAACATGCCACATATGGCCAACATAAGGTACATACTGGTTGTGGTATGTTTACACTTGGTCTATACTTGCTGCTTTTTACTCTCTGACCAGCAAAACCTCCCTCCCCCTTCCTCCACCCCACCCCCCCTCCCCCTTCCTCCAACCCTCCAACCCCCTCCCCCTCCTGCAGTACCTAGGCACTGGTAGAGGGGTAGGTGGGGCAGAACGCCAGAAAATGTACAGCAGATTTACACATGGGGTAGATTCTTCCGAAATTTGGCTGAAAACGAAAAATACTTTGTCTATCTGAGTATATTTGGTGTTGGGGTGCTTCAACAGATGTATTCCGTTATCTTGAACTGTAATTTGAACCTCATTTCTGTCTTAAATTTGGTTTATTTGAGAGGATTGGTGAAGGTGAACGAATTATACAGTTTCAGGTGATTTGCCCCAGGTATGTTCCCATGCCTACCGGTCTACCCTGGACTGTGTCGACTACACCACCCCTTCTCCACACCCCTCATATATACCCCACATAATTACCCCCTTCCACCACCACTGTTCACCAATCATATCATTTCCCACGCCAATTTAGAAACTGGTAGGCATTTTCCCAGGTGAAGGAAACATTGGACGCCGGGGCTGGCGTTCCACATGAAAGGGCGGCGTTCATGGAGCGTGCTGCTGCACAGGTAGTGACGCGGACCAGCGTCCCACTCCTCCTCCTCTACCTCCTCCTCCCACCACACCGTGGCGCTGCTCTTATCTCAGCCCAGGATCTGTTTCTGCAAAGTTTGGCAGGAGTTGTACCAAAGACCACCAATATGCTCGACCAATATTCTGATTGGATCCAAGATAAGGCATGCGCATAGCCTCCAATTGGTGCGCGCGCCGATGGTGGTGGTTCCGGTTGAGTGGGCGCGAACAAGGGCGCATGCGCGGGTCTGGCTGTGCAGGAGGAGGTTTGTCAAAGCGTGTTGGTAGTGATGCGTGAAGGAGGCACGAGGGGGAGCAACCTACTTATTTAGTTAGTTTTGGTCAGCCTCTCTCAGGGAGCATGCGCAGTGTGATCCCCCCACCCCCACCCCCAACACTCCCAGGGGTAAGATTTTCAGATAATGTACAATTGGCAGCTGTACACATTTAGTAAATTCTGCTAAATTAATCTGCAATTTGGTCAATACTAGGTAAATTCGAGTATATTCGGCATTGTATTGATTCTAGCTATCGGTTTGGTTTGGTTGAGTTGTATTTTGAACTTTATTTTCATCTGAAATTTGAGATATTTGAGAAGATTGTAAGAAGGTGAATTGTACATTTTCTGAAGATCAGACCAGCCAGGTGTAGCAGGAATACTCGCTACACATCCACCTTCTCTACCTCCTCACTCTCCATGCTTTACCTTATCCTTTTGTTAGTCTCCATCTATATATAGACTATATTGAACTTTTATCTCATCTCTATTTATAAACAATGACATGAAATGGGGCAATGAACTCTACAAAGTATTCTTCGATTCTGCCCTAAAACATTGATAACATTTATATTACAGTTTCTGCTCTATCTTGCGTTATAGAGAGGTTAGTCATTGATTATCGTTGGACACTCATTGGATTAATTGTGTATGAATTTTGATCAAAACATATATATTTAACAAATCTACAATAAACTTTGGTAAAGATTATCTTCTGAGTCTCGATCTCCTTAAATCCTCTAATGGCTGAAGTCGTCAGAAATTCTCCTTCACCAAAAATTAGGCCTAAAATACAGTTCAACAGAACCCAACAGATTCTTTTAATCAAAGCAGAATTAATCGATTTCCAGCCAAATTTAGCAGAATTAACTAAATATTGTAATTTCGCTGTAGTACATTTTTGATGACTTGTGCCTTACTGTCTAGGCTCAGAGTTGGGAGAGTCCCTTCAAACCTAGGGAAAGCCTCTCACAGTCTAGGCCCAAAGTTGCGAGTTCCTTCAAACTGAGGAGAAAACCCTCTCGCTCCAGACCATAAGATCCCATTAAAATCCCATTAAAACAGCAAAATACCATTTCAATCCCATTAGAAAATCCATTAGCGCAGTAGGCGTCCAATCACTGACATACCTTTTTCTGACCTGAGAGGCCGTGAGTCTAGAGTGTCTAATATGTGGGTCAGATTTTCAGAAAATGTACAATTGGCAGCTCTACACATTTAGGAACTTCTGCTAAATTAGGCGGAAAATTGATGAATACCGGGTGTTTAAAGTATCAGTTCTGTTATATTAAACGCCATTTTGAAGCTCATTTTTGTCTTAAATGTGGGCTATTTGAGAGGATTGGTGGAGACGAATTGTACATTTTCTGAAAATCTGACCCACGTATTGATGTTCAGCCTTGTTCACCCATTATCTGGTTATCTAGACGGTTCTGTTTGTCCCCTCACTAATTCATCTCCTCACATCGATCTGTGTGTTTCCTCATGTTATCTCACTGATTATCGCTCACAATTATACCCTATAACCAGGCTTTCACTCCGCCAGTATTTCCCGCCAAAATATCGTCTGCTATGATTGTCGTCTGATCCTTCACATCAATGTTTAACAAACTTTGAGGGGGGAGGGGGTATTGGGGGTGTAGGGGGGTGGGGGTGTGTGGTTATATAAACGAGAGGAAACGTACGACATATAAGTTACATAGTTACATAGTTACTTAGCGTCACAATTATACCGTATAACCAGGTTTTCTCACCGAAATATCATCTGCTTACTGCCGTCTGATCCTTCAGCTTGGCCACGTCCATGTTCAACAAACCTGGGACATGGGTAGTGTGTGTGTGTGGGGGGGGGGGGGGGGGGCTTAATAACAATAATAGAAACTCTTACGGTATAAGATATATAGTCTCACTGTCCTCTCTTTCACTGACTGTCTCTTTCCATCTCTCTGTGTCTCTCTGGCTGTCTCTTCTCTCTCCTTGTCTTTGTCTCTGTATTCCTGTCTCTCTCTTTTCTCTTGCTTGTATCTCTGTCTCTGTCTCTCACTCTTCCTCTCTCTCGCCTCTGTCTCTTACTCTCATCCTCTCACTATCCTTTTTCACTTTTTCCCCCCTCGCTCACTCTCTCCTCTTACTCCCCCCCCCCCTCCCTGTCTCTCATTCTGTCTGTCTCCACTTCTCCTATCTCTTCTGCCTGTCGCTCTCTCCTCCACTCTCATATGACCCTCCCTCCCAGTCTCTTTCGTCTTTCTCTGTCGCTCTCCCTCAAGCTGTCCCTCGCTCTTTCTCCCTCCCTCTCTCTCACTCTTACTCTCAACCCCACTCTTTCTCCCTCGTCTCTCTCCCCCTGTCTCTCATCTCTTTGTCTCTCTCTGTCCCTCTTTATCCCTTGCTCACTCTCTCTCACTCCCTCCTCTGTCTCAATCTATAGATGTTTCTTTCTCCCTCTTTCTCCCTCTCTTACCCTCTTCTATCTCTCTGTCCTCCCCCCAACTCTCCTTCCCTCTCTCCTCTCGTCCTTTCCCCTCTCTCCCTGTCTCTTTCCACTCTCCTTCCCTCTCCTCGCTCTCCTCTATCCCTTTTTCTTCCCCACTTCTCTCCCCGTCTCCCTCCTCGCCCTCTCAGCCTCTCCTTCTCTCTCTCCCTCCACCCCGACCCCCACCCGCACACCCTCTCTCTCTCTCTCCCACTTAATATTCATCAAACCAGGTTTGCATCTTTCACATCTTCATAAAGAGCCGCCATGTTTTCTCTTCCCGTCTCGTCTTGTTGACTTTAATCACAAATTATAGCGATGTTGAGATGGTGCTGTGTGAGGGACGGGGAGTGGATCCTGGGCCTGTAAATATTGCACGACCATCCACCTTACATGCTCCTCCTCAACAGCCTCTTCCCTGCCGACATTTTTCAACTAGTTTTTTCTGTGGATTTTATTCAATCTGGCGGACATGACTCCTGCAATGTGCAGGTTGTTGTTGCTGCACTGACACAACATGCAGAAATACAGGTTCAGCATATGGGACATGGTAGGGTAAGGGGTGGTACTGTAGGGTAAGGGGTGGTACTGTAGGGTAAGGGGTGGTACTGTAGGGTAAGGGGTGGTACTGTAGGGTAGGGGTGGTACTGTAGGGTAAGGGGTGGTACTGTAGGGTAGGGGGTGGTACTGTAGGGTAAGGGGTGGTACTGTAGGGTAAGGGGTGGTACTGTAGGGTAAGGGGTGGTACTGTAGGGTAGGGGGTGGTACTGTAGGGTAAGGGGTGGTACTGTAGGGTAGGGGGTGGTACTGTAGGGTAAGGGGTGGTACTGTAGGGTAAGGGGTGATTCTGTAGGATAAGGGGTGGTACTGTAGTGTAGGGTAAGGGTGGTACTGTAGGGTAGGAGTTGGTACTGTAGGGTAGGGGGTGGTACTGTAGGGTAAGGGGTGGTACTGTAGGGTAGGGGGTGGTACTGTAGGGTAAGGGGTGGTACTGTAGGGTAGGGGGTGGTACTGTAGGGTAAGGGGTGGTACTGTAGGGTAAGGGGTGGTACTGTAGGGTAGGGGGTGGTACTGTAGGGTAAGGGGTGGTACTGTAGGGTAAGGGGTGGTACTGTAGGGTAAGGGGTGGTACTGTAGGGTATGGGGTGGTACTGTAGGGTAAGGGGTGGTACTGTAGGGTAGGGGTGGTACTGTAGGGTAGGGGGTGGTACTGTAGGGTAAGGGGTGGTACTGTAGGGTAGGGGGTGGTACTGTAGGGTAAGGGGAGGTACTGTAGGGTAGGGGGTGGTACTGTAGGGTAAGGGGAGGTACTGTAGGGTAAGGGGAGGTACTGTAGGGTAAGGGGAGGTACTGTAGGGTAGGGGGTGGTACTGTAGGGTAAGGGGTGGTACTGTAGGGTAAGGGGTGGTACTGTAGGGTAAGGGGTGATTCTGTAGGATAAGGGGTGGTACTGTAGTGTAGGGTAAGGGTGGTACTGTAGGGTAGGAGTTGGTACTGTAGGTTAGGGGGTGGTACTGTAGGGTAAGGGGTGGTACTGTAGGGTAGGGGGTGGTACTGTAGGGTAAGGGGTGGTACTGTAGGGTAGGGGGTGGTACTGTAGGGTAAGGGGTGGTACTGTAGGGTAAGGGGTGATTCTGTAGGATAAGGGGTGGTACTGTAGTGTAGGGTAAGGGTGGTACTGTAGGGTAGGAGTTGGTACTGTAGGTTAGGGGGTGGTACTGTAGGGTAAGGGGTGGTACTGTAGGGTAGGGGGAGTGGTTACTCTAGGGTATGGGGCGGTACTGTAGGGTAAGGGGAGGTACTGTAGGGTAGGGGGTGGTACTGTAGGGTAGGGGGTGGTACTGTAGGGTAGGGGGTGGTACTGTAGGGTAGGGGGTGGTACTGTAGGGTAGGGGGTGGTACTGTAGGGTAGGGGGTGGTACTGTAGGGTAGGGGGTGGTACTGTAGGGTAAGGGGTGGTACTGTAGGGTAAGGGGTGGTACTGTAGGGTAAGGGGAGGTACTGTAGGGTAGGGGGGGTGGTACTGTAGGGTATGGGGCGGTACTGTAGGGTATGGGGTGGTACTGTAGGGTAGGGGGAGTGGTTACTCTAGGGTATGGGGCGGTACTGTAGGGTAAGGGGAGGTACTGTAGGGTAGGGGGTGGTACTGTAGGGTAGGGGGTGGTACTGTAGGGTAGGGGGTGGTACTGTAGGGTAGGGGGTGGTACTGTAGGGTAGGGGGTGGTACTGTAGGGTAGGGGGTGGTACTGTAGGGTAGGGGGTGGTACTGTAGGGTAAGGGGTGGTACTGTAGGGTAAGGGGTGGTACTGTAGGGTAAGGGGAGGTACTGTAGGGTAGGGGGAGGTACTGTAGGGTAGGGGGTGGTACTGTAGGGTAGGGGGTGGTACTGTAGGGTAAGGGGTGGTACTGTAGGGTAGGGGG
This sequence comes from Sthenelais limicola, assembly GCA_942159475.1. Lineage (NCBI taxonomy): Eukaryota > Metazoa > Annelida > Polychaeta > Phyllodocida > Sigalionidae > Sthenelais > Sthenelais limicola. The sequence continues at coordinate 6,964,247 of OW804099.1, read as the reverse complement.
TGGTACTGTAGGGTAAGGGGAGGTACTGTAGGGTAGGGGGAGTGGTTACTCTAGGGTATGGGGCGGTACTGTAGGGTAAGGGGAGGTACTGTAGGGTAGGGGGTGGTACTGTAAGGTAGGGGGTGGTACTGTAGGGTAGGGGGTGGTACTGTAGGGTAAGGGGTGGTACTGTAGGGTAAGGGGAGGTACTGTAGGGTAGGGGGGGTGGTACTGTAGGGTAGGGGGTGGTACTGTAGGGTAAGGGGTGGTACTGTAGGGTAGGGGGTGGTACTGTAGGGTAAGGGGTGGTACTGTAGGGTAAGGGGAGGTACTGTAGGGTAGGGGGAGTGGTTACTCTAGGGTATGGGGCGATACCACAGTTTTTTAAAGGTTATCATAATATAGTTCTAAAGAACTGTGTTCAATTTAAAATAGTTCATGAATGTTTACGACATACATACAACCCTCCTATAGATGAGGTTGTGAAGTGTTTTTATAAAGCAGCCCCTGCACTAGCTGTGGAATGGGGCGTGTTCACCTCAACTAACCTCATGTTTGTAAGTTCCAGGCCCTGAATGTGAATGTAGGGGGGCGGGCTGAGTTAATGTGGGGTAATTCTTTAACATGGGGGTGGGAGGGGGTTATAGATCCTGTACCCAGGGTGTAAGGTGTAGGTAGTGGCCATACAATATACACCAGTACATGTGTATGTAGGGGGGGGGAGTGAGGTAGGTGTCCTGTAGATCCTGTACACAGGGTGTAAGGTGTAGGTAGTGGCCATACAATATACACCAGTACATGTGTATGTAGGGGGGGTGGGTGAGGTTGGTGTCCTGTAGATCCTGTACACAGGGTGTAAGGTGTAGGTAGTGGCCATACAATATACACCAGTACATGTGTATGTAGGGGGGGGGGGGGTGAGGTTGGTGTCCTGTAGATCCTGTACACAGGGTGTAAGGTGTAGGTAGTGGTCGTACAATATACACCAGTACATGTGTATGTAGGGGGGGGGAGTGAGGTAGGTGTCCTGTAGATCCTGTACACAGGGTGTAAGGTGTAGGTAGTGGTCGTACACTGTACACCAGTACATGTGTATGTAGGGGGGGAGTGAGGTTGGTGTCCTGTAGATCCTGTACACAGGGTGTAAGGTGTAGGTAGTGGCCATACAATATACACCAGTACATGTGTATGTAGGGGGGGGGGAGTGAGGTAGGTGTCCTGTAGATCCTGTACACAGGGTGTAAGGTGTAGGTAGTGGTCGTACACTGTACACCAGTACATGTGTATGTAGGGGGGGGGGGGGGTGAGGTTGGTGTCCTGTAGATCCTGTACACAGGGTGTAAGGTGTAGGTAGTGGCCATACAATATACACCAGTACATGTGTATGTAGGGGGGGGGGGGAGTGAGGTAGGTGTCCTGTAGATCCTGTACCCAGGGTGTAAGGTGTAGGTAGTGGTCGTACAATATACACCAGTACATGTGTATGTAGGGGGGGGGGGGTGAGGTTGGTGTCCTGTAGATCCTGTACCCAGGGTGTAAGGTGTAGGTAGTGGCCATACAATATACACCAGTACATGTGTATGTAGGGGGGGAGTGAGGTTGGTGTCCTGTAGATCCTGTACCCAGGGTGTAAGGTGTAGGTAGTGGCCATACAATATACACCAGTACATGTGTATGTAGGGGGGGGGGGGGTGAGGTAGGTGTCCTGTAGATCCTGTACACAGGGTGTAAGGTGTAGGTAGTGGCCATACAATATACACCAGTACATGTGTATGTAGGGGGGGGGGGTGAGGTTGGTGTCCTGTAGATCCTTGTACACAGGGTGTAAGGTGTAGGTAGTGGCCATACAATATACACCAGTACATGTGTATGTAGGGGGGGGTGAGGTTGGTGTCCTGTAGATCCTGTACCCAGGGTGTAAGGTGTAGGTAGTGGTCATACACTGTACACCAGTACATGTGTATGTAGGGGGGGGGGTGAGGTTGGTGTCCTGTAGATCCTGTACCCAGGGTGTAAGGTGTAGGTAGTGGCCATACAATATACACCAGTACATGTGTATGTAGGGGGGGGTGAGGTAGGTGTCCTGTAGATCCTGTACACAGGGTGTAAGGTGTAGGTAGTGGCCATACACTGTACACCAGTACATGTGTATGTAGGGGGGGGGTGAGGTAGGTGTCCTGTAGATCCTGTACACAGGGTGTAAGGTGTAGGTAGTGGCCATACAATATACACCAGTACATGTGTATGTAGGGGGGGGGTGAGGTAGGTGTCCTGTAGATCCTGTACACAGGGTGTAAGGTGTAGGTAGTGGCCATACAATATACACCAGTACATGTGTATGTAGGGGGGGGGGGGAGTGAGGTAGGTGTCCTGTAGATCCTGTACACAGGGTGTAAGGTGTAGGTAGTGGTTGTACACTGTACACCAGTACATGTGTATGTAGGGGGGGGGAGTGAGGTAGGTGTCCTGTAGATTCTGTACCCAGGGTGTAAGGTGTAGGTAGTGGCCATACAATATACACCAGTACATGTGTATGTAGGGGGGGGGGGTGAGGTAGGTGTCCTGTAGATCCTGTACACAGGGTGTAAGGTGTAGGTAGTGGTTGTACACTGTACACCAGTACATGTGTATGTAGGGGGGGGGGGGTGAGGTAGGTGTCCTGTAGATCCTGTACACAGGGTGTAAGGTGTAGGTAGTGGCCATACAATATACACCAGTACATGTGTATGTAGGGGGGGGGGGGGGTGAGGTTGGTGTCCTGTAGATCCTGTACACAGGGTGTAAGGTGTAGGTAGTGGTCATACACTGTACACCAGTACATGTGTATGTAGGGGGGGGGGTGAGGTAGGTGTCCTGTAGATCCTGTACACAGGGTGTAAGGTGTAGGTAGTGGTCATACAATATACACCAGTACATGTGTATGTAGGGGGGGGGGTGAGGTAGGTGTCCTGTAGATCCTGTACACAGGGTGTAAGGTGTAGGTAGTGGCCATACAATATACACCAGTACATGTGTATGTAGGGGGGGGGGGTGAGGTTGGTGTCCTGTAGATCCTGTACACAGGGTGTAAGGTGTAGGTAGTGGTCGTACAATATACACCAGTACATGTGTATGTAGGGGGGGGGGGTGAGGTAGGTGTCCTGTAGATCCTGTACACAGGGTGTAAGGTGTAGGTAGTGGTCGTACACTGTACACCAGTACATGTGTATGTAGGGGGGGGGTGAGGTTGGTGTCCTGTAGATCCTGTACACAGGGTGTAAGGTGTAGGTAGTGGTCGTACAATATACACCAGTACATGTGTATGTAGGGGGGGGGAGTGAGGTAGGTGTCCTGTAGATCCTGTACACAGGGTGTAAGGTGTAGGTAGTGGTCATACAATATACACCAGTACATGTGTATGTAGGGGGGGGAGTGAGGTTGGTGTCCTGTAGATCCTGTACACAGGGTGTAAGGTGTAGGTAGTGGTCGTACAATATACACCAGTACATGTGTATGTAGGGGGGGGGGTGAGGTTGGTGTCCTGTAGATCCTGTACACAGGGTGTAAGGTGTAGGTAGTGGCCATACAATATACACCAGTACATGTGTATGTAGGGGGGGAGTGAGGTTGGTGTCCTGTAGATCCTGTACACAGGGTGTAAGGTGTAGGTAGTGGTCGTACAATATACACCAGTACATGTGTATGTAGGGGGGGGGGGGGTGAGGTAGGTGTCCTGTAGATCCTGTACACAGGGTGTAAGGTGTAGGTAGTGGCCATACAATATACACCAGTACATGTGTATGTAGGGGGGGGGGGAGTGAGGTAGGTGTCCTGTAGATCCTGTACACAGGGTGTAAGGTGTAGGTAGTGGCCATACAATATACACCAGTACATGTGTATGTAGGGGGGGGGGGTGAGGTTGGTGTCCTGTAGATCCTGTACACAGGGTGTAAGGTGTAGGTAGTGGTCGTACAATATACACCAGTACATGTGTATGTAGGGGGGGGGGGGTGAGGTTGGTGTCCTGTAGATCCTGTACACAGGGTGTAAGGTGTAGGTAGTGGCCATACAATATACACCAGTACATGTGTATGTAGGGGGGGAGTGAGGTTGGTGTCCTGTAGATCCTGTACACAGGGTGTAAGGTGTAGGTAGTGGTCGTACAATATACACCAGTACATGTGTATGTAGGGGGGGGGGGGTGAGGTAGGTGTCCTGTAGATCCTGTACACAGGGTGTAAGGTGTAGGTAGTGGTCGTACAATATACACCAGTACATGTGTATGTAGGGGGGGGGGGGGTGAGGTTGGTGTCCTGTAGATCCTGTACACAGGGTGTAAGGTGTAGGTAGTGGCCATACACTGTACACCAGTACATGTGTATGTAGGGGGGGGGGGGTGAGGTAGGTGTCCTGTAGATCCTGTACACAGGGTGTAAGGTGTAGGTAGTGGCCATACAATATACACCAGTACATGTGTATGTAGGGGGGGGGGGTGAGGTAGGTGTCCTGTAGATCCTGTACCCAGGGTGTAAGGTGTAGGTAGTGGTCGTACAATATACACCAGTACATGTGTATGTAGGGGGGGGGGTGAGGTTGGTGTCCTGTAGATCCTGTACACAGGCTGTAAGGTGTAGGTAGTGGTCGTACAATATACACCAGTACATGTGTATGTAGGGGGGGGGTGAGGTAAGTGTCCTGTAGATCCTGTACACAGGGTGTAAGGTGTAGGTAGTGGCCATACACTGTACACCAGTACATGTGTATGTAGGGGGGGGGAGTGAGGTTGGTGTCCTGTAGATCCTGTACACAGGGTGTAAGGTGTAGGTAGTGGCCATACAATATACACCAGTACATGTGTATGTAGGGGGGGGCGGGGTGAGGTTGGTGTCCTGTAGATCCTGTACACAGGGTGTAAGGTGTAGGTAGTGGCCATACAATATACACCAGTACATGTGTATGTAGGGGGGGGGGGAGTGAGGTAGGTGTCCTGTAGATCCTGTACACAGGGTGTAAGGTGTAGGTAGTGGCCATACAATATACACCAGTACATGTGTATGTAGGGGGGGGGGGAGTGAGGTTGGTGTCCTGTAGATCCTGTACCCAGGGTGTAAGGTGTAGGTAGTGGCCATACAATATACACCAGTACATGTGTATGTAGGGGGGGGGGAGTGAGGTTGGTGTCCTGTAGATCCTGTACACAGGGTGTAAGGTGTAGGTAGTGGCCATACAATATACACCAGTACATGTGTATGTAGGGGGGGAGTGAGGTTGGTGTCCTGTAGATCCTGTACACAGGGTGTAAGGTGTAGGTAGTGGTCGTACAATATACACCAGTACATGTGTATGTAGGGGGGGGGGGGGGTGAGGTAGGTGTCCTGTAGATCCTGTACACAGGGTGTAAGGTGTAGGTAGTGGTCGTACAATATACACCAGTACATGTGTATGTAGGGGGGGGGGGGGGTGAGGTTGGTGTCCTGTAGATCCTGTACACAGGGTGTAAGGTGTAGGTAGTGGCCATACAATATACACCAGTACATGTGTATGTAGGGGGGGGGGGGAGTGAGGTTGGTGTCCTGTAGATCCTGTACACAGGGTGTAAGGTGTAGGTAGTGGCCATACAATATACACCAGTACATGTGTATGTAGGGGGGGGGGGGGTGAGGTAGGTGTCCTGTAGATTCTGTACCCAGGGTGTAAGGTGTAGGTAGTGGCCATACAATATACACCAGTACATGTGTATGTAGGGGGGGGGGGGGTGAGGTAGGTGTCCTGTAGATCCTGTACACAGGGTGTAAGGTGTAGGTAGTGGCCATACAATATACACCAGTACATGTGTATGTAGGGGGGGGGTGAGGTAGGTGTCCTGTAGATCCTGTACACAGGGTGTAAGGTGTAGGTAGTGGCCATACAATATACACCAGTACATGTGTATGTAGGGGGGGGGGTGAGGTAGGTGTCCTGTAGATCCTGTACACAGGGTGTAAGGTGTAGGTAGTGGTCGTACACTGTACACCAGTACATGTGTATGTAGGGGGGGGGGGGTGAGGTAGGTGTCCTGTAGATCCTGTACACAGGGTGTAAGGTGTAGGTAGTGGCCATACAATATACACCAGTACATGTGTATGTAGGGGGGGGGAGTGAGGTAGGTGTCCTGTAGATCCTGTACACAGGGTGTAAGGTGTAGGTAGTGGTCGTACAATATACACCAGTACATGTGTATGTAGGGGGGGGGGGTGAGGTAGGTGTCCTGTAGATCCTGTACACAGGGTGTAAGGTGTAGGTAGTGGCCATACAATATACACCAGTACATGTGTATGTAGGGGGGGGGTGAGGTTGGTGTCCTGTAGATCCTGTACACAGGGTGTAAGGTGTAGGTAGTGGTCGTACACTGTACACCAGTACATGTGTATGTAGGGGGGGGGTGAGGTTGGTGTCCTGTAGATCCTGTACACAGGGTGTAAGGTGTAGGTAGTGGCCATACAATATACACCAGTACATGTGTATGTAGGGGGGGGGGGTGAGGTAGGTGTCCTGTAGATCCTGTACACAGGGTGTAAGGTGTAGGTAGTGGCCATACAATATACACCAGTACATGTGTATGTAGGGGGGGGGGGGTGAGGTAGGTGTCCTGTAGATCCTGTACACAGGGTGTAAGGTGTAGGTAGTGGTCGTACAATATACACCAGTACATGTGTATGTAGGGGGGGGGGGTCAGGTAGGTGTCCTGTAGATCCTGTACACAGGGTGTAAGGTGTAGGTAGTGGTCGTACAATATACACCAGTACATGTGTATGTAGGGGGGGCGGGGGGTGAGGTTGGTGTCCTGTAGATCCTGTACCCAGGGTGTAAGGTGTAGGTAGTGGCCATACAATATACACCAGTACATGTGTATGTAGGGGGGGGGGGGGGAGTGAGGTAGGTGTCCTGTAGATCCTGTACCCAGGGTGTAAGGTGTAGGTAGTGGCCATACAATATACACCAGTACATGTGTATGTAGGGGGGGGGGGTGAGGTTGGTGTCCTGTAGATCCTGTACCCAGGGTGTAAGGTGTAGGTAGTGGCCATACAATATACACCAGTACATGTGTATGTAGGGGGGGGTGAGGTTGGTGTCCTGTAGATCCTGTACCCAGGGTGTAAGGTGTAGGTAGTGGCCATACAATATACACCAGTACATGTGTATGTAGGGGGGGGGGGGTGAGGTAGGTGTCCTGTAGATCCTGTACACAGGGTGTAAGGTGTAGGTAGTGGTCGTACAATATACACCAGTACATGTGTATGTAGGGGGGGGGGGGGGTGAGGTAGGTGTCCTGTAGATCCTGTACACAGGGTGTAAGGTGTAGGTAGTGGTCATACAATATACACCAGTACATGTGTATGTAGGGGGGGGGGGGTGAGGTTGGTGTCCTGTAGATCCTGTACCCAGGGTGTAAGGTGTAGGTAGTGGTCGTACAATATACACCAGTACATGTGTATGTAGGGGGGGGGGGTGAGGTAGGTGTCCTGTAGATCCTGTACACAGGGTGTAAGGTGTAGGTAGTGGTCATACAATATACACCAGTACATGTGTATGTAGGGGGGGGGGGGGGGGTGAGGTAGGTGTCCTGTAGATCCTGTACACAGGGTGTAAGGTGTAGGTAGTGGCCATACAATATACACCAGTACATGTGTATGTAGGGGGGGGGGGTGAGGTAGGTGTCCTGTAGATCCTGTACACAGGGTGTAAGGTGTAGGTAGTGGTCGTACAATATACACCAGTACATGTGTATGTAGGGGGGGGGGGGAGTGAGGTAGGTGTCCTGTAGATCCTGTACACAGGGTGTAAGGTGTAGGTAGTGGTCATACAATATACACCAGTACATGTGTATGTAGGGGGGGGGGGTGAGGTTGGTGTCCTGTAGATCCTGTACACAGGGTGTAAGGTGTAGGTAGTGGTCGTACAATATACACCAGTACATGTGTATGTAGGGGGGGGGGTGAGGTAGGTGTCCTGTAGATCCTGTACACAGGGTGTAAGGTGTAGGTAGTGGCCATACAATATACACCAGTACATGTGTATGTAGGGGGGGGGGGGAGTGAGGTAGGTGTCCTGTAGATCCTGTACACAGGGTGTAAGGTGTAGGTAGTGGTCATACAATATACACCAGTACATGTGTATGTAGGGGGGGGGGAGTGAGGTAGGTGTCCTGTAGATCCTGTACACAGGGTGTAAGGTGTAGGTAGTGGCCATACAATATACACCAGTACATGTGTATGTAGGGGGGGGGGGAGTGAGGTAGGTGTCCTGTAGATCCTGTACACAGGGTGTAAGGTGTAGGTAGTGGTCATACAATATACACCAGTACATGTGTATGTAGGGGGGGGGGTGTGAGGTAGGTGTCCTGTAGATCCTGTACACAGGGTGTAAGGTGTAGGTAGTGGCCATACAATATACACCAGTACATGTGTATGTAGGGGGGGGTGAGGTTGGTGTCCTGTAGATCCTGTACCCAGGGTGTAAGGTGTAGGTAGTGGTCATACACTGTACACCAGTACATGTGTATGTAGGGGGGGGGGTGAGGTAGGTGTCCTGTAGATCCTGTACCCAGGGTGTAAGGTGTAGGTAGTGGTCATACAATATACACCAGTACATGTGTATGTAGGGGGGGGGGGGGGGGAGTGAGGTAGGTGTCCTGTAGATCCTGTACACAGGGTGTAAGGTGTAGGTAGTGGCCATACAATATACACCAGTACATGTGTATGTATGGGGGGAGTGAGGTAGGTGTCCTGTAGATCCTGTACACAGGGTGTAAGGTGTAGGTAGTGGCCATACAATATACACCAGTACATGTGTATGTAGGGGGGGGGAGTGAGGTAGGTGTCCTGTAGATCCTGTACACAGGGTGTAAGGTGTAGGTAGTGGTCGTACAATATATACCAGTACATGTGTATGTAGGGGGGGGTGAGGTTGGTGTCCTGTAGATCCTGTACACAGGGTGTAAGGTGTAGGTAGTGGTCGTACACTGTACACCAGTACATGTGTATGTAGGGGGGGGTGAGGTAGGTGTCCTGTAGATCCTGTACACAGGGTGTAAGGTGTAGGTAGTGGCCATACAATATACACCAGTACATGTGTATGTAGGGGGGGGAGTGAGGTAGGTGTCCTGTAGATCCTGTACACAGGGTGTAAGGTGTAGGTAGTGGTCATACACTGTACACCAGTACATGTGTATGTAGGGGGGGGGGGAGTGAGGTAGGTGTCCTGTAGATCCTGTACACAGGGTGTAAGGTGTAGGTAGTGGCCATACAATATACACCAGTACATGTGTATGTAGGGGGGGGGGTGAGGTAGGTGTCCTGTAGATCCTGTACACAGGGTGTAAGGTGTAGGTAGTGGCCATACAATATACACCAGTACATGTGTATGTAGGGGGGGGGGTGAGGTTGGTGTCCTGTAGATCCTGTACACAGGGTGTAAGGTGTAGGTAGTGGCCATACAATATACACCAGTACATGTGTATGTAGGGGGGGGGGTGAGGTTGGTGTCCTGTAGATCCTGTACACAGGGTGTAAGGTGTAGGTAGTGGTCGTACACTGTACACCAGTACATGTGTATGTAGGGGGGGGTGAGGTTGGTGTCCTGTAGATCCTGTACACAGGGTGTAAGGTGTAGGTAGTGGCCATACAATATACACCAGTACATGTGTATGTAGGGGGGGGGGGTGAGGTAGGTGTCCTGTAGATCCTGTACACAGGGTGTAAGGTGTAGGTAGTGGCCATACAATATACACCAGTACATGTGTATGTAGGGGGGGGGGGTGAGGTAGGTGTCCTGTAGATCCTGTACACAGGGTGTAAGGTGTAGGTAGTGGTCGTACAATATACACCAGTACATGTGTATGTAGGGGGGGGGGGTGAGGTAGGTGTCCTGTAGATCCTGTACACAGGGTGTAAGGTGTAGGTAGTGGTCGTACAATATACACCAGTACATGTGTATGTAGGGGGGGCGGGGGGTGAGGTTGGTGTCCTGTAGATCCTGTACCCAGGGTGTAAGGTGTAGGTAGTGGCCATACAATATACACCAGTACATGTGTATGTAGGGGGGGGGGGGGGGAGTGAGGTAGGTGTCCTGTAGATCCTGTACCCAGGGTGTAAGTCGTAGGTAGTGGCCATACAATATACACCAGTACATGTGTATGTAGGGGGGGGGGGTGAGGTAGGTGTCCTGTAGATCCTGTACACAGGGTGTAAGGTGTAGGTAGTGGTCATACAATATACACCAGTACATGTGTATGTAGGGGGGGGGGGTGAGGTAGGTGTCCTGTAGATCCTGTACACAGGGTGTAAGGTGTAGGTAGTGGTCGTACAATATACACCAGTACATGTGTATGTAGGGGGGGGGGGAGTGAGGTAGGTGTCCTGTAGATCCTGTACACAGGGTGTAAGGTGTAGGTAGTGGTCATACAATATACACCAGTACATGTGTATGTAGGGGGGGGGGTGAGGTTGGTGTCCTGTAGATCCTGTACACAGGGTGTAAGGTGTAGGTAGTGGTCGTACAATATACACCAGTACATGTGTATGTAGGGGGGGGGGGGGTGAGGTAGGTGTCCTGTAGATCCTGTACACAGGGTGTAAGGTGTAGGTAGTGGCCATACAATATACACCAGTACATGTGTATGTAGGGGGGGGTGAGGTTGGTGTCCTGTAGATCCTGTACCCAGGGTGTAAGGTGTAGGTAGTGGTCGTACAATATACACCAGTACATGTGTATGTAGGGGGGGGGGGGTGAGGTAGGTGTCCTGTAGATCCTGTACACAGGGTGTAAGGTGTAGGTAGTGGTCATACAATATACACCAGTACATGTGTATGTAGGAGGGGGGGGTGAGGTTGGTGTCCTGTAGATCCTGTACACAGGGTGTAAGGTGTAGGTAGTGGTCGTACAATATACACCAGTACATGTGTATGTAGGGGGGGGGGTGAGGTTGGTGTCCTGTAGATCCTGTACACAGGGTGTAAGGTGTAGGTAGTGGCCATACAATATACACCAGTACATGTGTATGTAGGGGGGGGGGGTGAGGTTGGTGTCCTGTAGATCCTGTACACAGGGTGTAAGGTGTAGGTAGTGGCCATACAATATACACCAGTACATGTGTATGTAGGGGGGGGGTGAGGTAGGTGTCCTGTAGATCCTGTACCCAGGGTGTAAGGTGTAGGTAGTGGTCATACAATATACACCAGTACATGTGTATGTAGGGGGGGGGGGGGAGTGAGGTAGGTGTCCTGTAGATCCTGTACACAGGGTGTAAGGTGTAGGTAGTGGCCATACAATATACACCAGTACATGTGTATGTATGGGGGGAGTGAGGTAGGTGTCCTGTAGATCCTGTACACAGGGTGTAAGGTGTAGGTAGTGGTCATACAATATACACCAGTACATGTGTATGTAGGGGGGGGGGGTGAGGTTGGTGTCCTGTAGATCCTGTACCCAGGGTGTAAGGTGTAGGTAGTGGTCGTACAATATACACCAGTACATGTGTATGTAGGGGGGGGGTGAGGTTGGTGTCCTGTAGATCCTGTACACAGGGTGTAAGGTGTAGGTAGTGGCCATACAATATACACCAGTACATGTGTATGTAGGGGGGGGGGTGAGGTTGGTGTCCTGTAGATCCTGTACACAGGGTGTAAGGTGTAGGTAGTGGTCGTACAATATACACCAGTACATGTGTATGTAGGGGGGGGGGGGGTGAGGTAGGTGTCCTGTAGATCCTGTACACAGGGTGTAAGGTGTAGGTAGTGGCCATACAATATACACCAGTACATGTGTATGTAGGGGGGGGGTGAGGTTGGTGTCCTGTAGATCCTGTACACAGGGTGTAAGGTGTAGGTAGTGGTCGTACACTGTACACCAGTACATGTGTATGTAGGGGGGGGGTGAGGTTGGTGTCCTGTAGATCCTGTACACAGGGTGTAAGGTGTAGGTAGTGGCCATACAATATACACCAGTACATGTGTATGTAGGGGGGGGGGGGAGGTAGGTGTCCTGTAGATCCTGTACACAGGGTGTAAGGTGTAGGTAGTGGCCATACAATATACACCAGTACATGTGTATGTAGGGGGGGGGGGTGAGGTAGGTGTCCTGTAGATCCTGTACACAGGGTGTAAGGTGTAGGTAGTGGTCGTACAATATACACCAGTACATGTGTATGTAGGGGGGGAGTGAGGTTGGTGTCCTGTAGATCCTGTACACAGGGTGTAAGGTGTAGGTAGTGGCCATACAATATACACCAGTACATGTGTATGTAGGGGGGGGGGGTGAGGTAGGTGTCCTGTAGATCCTGTACACAGGGTGTAAGGTGTAGGTAGTGGTCGTACAATATACACCAGTACATGTGTATGTAGGGGGGGGGGGTGAGGTAGGTGTCCTGTAGATCCTGTACACAGGGTGTAAGGTGTAGGTAGTGGCCATACAATATACACCAGTACATGTGTATGTATGGGGGGAGTGAGGTTGGTGTCCTGTAGATCCTGTACACAGGGTGTAAGGTGTAGGTAGTGGTCGTACAATATACACCAGTACATGTGTATGTAGGGGGGGGGTGAGGTTGGTGTCCTGTAGATCCTGTACACAGGGTGTAAGGTGTAGGTAGTGGCCATACAATATACACCAGTACATGTGTATGTAGGGGGGGGGGGTGAGGTAGGTGTCCTGTAGATCCTGTACACAGGGTGTAAGGTGTAGGTAGTGGTCGTACAATATACACCAGTACATGTGTATGTAGGGGGGGGGGGGTGAGGTAGGTGTCCTGTAGATCCTGTACACAGGGTGTAAGGTGTAGGTAGTGGTCGTACAATATACACCAGTACATGTGTATGTAGGGGGGGCGGGGGGGTGAGGTTGGTGTCCTGTAGATCCTGTACCCAGGGTGTAAGGTGTAGGTAGTGGCCATACAATATACACCAGTACATGTGTATCGTAGGGGGGGGGGGGGGGAGTGAGGTAGGTGTCCTGTAGATCCTGTACCCAGGGTGTAAGGTGTAGGTAGTGGCCATACAATATACACCAGTACATGTGTATGTAGGGGGGGGGGGGGTGAGGTTGGTGTCCTGTAGATCCTGTACCCAGGGTGTAAGGTGTAGGTAGTGGCCATACAATATACACCAGTACATGTGTATGTAGGGGGGGGGTGAGGTTGGTGTCCTGTAGATCCTGTACCCAGGGTGTAAGGTGTAGGTAGTGGCCATACAATATACACCAGTACATGTGTATGTAGGGGGGGGGGGTGAGGTAGGTGTCCTGTAGATCCTGTACACAGGGTGTAAGGTGTAGGTAGTGGTCGTACAATATACACCAGTACATGTGTATGTAGGGGGGGGGGGGGTGAGGTAGGTGTCCTGTAGATCCTGTACACAGGGTGTAAGGTGTAGGTAGTGGTCATACAATATACACCAGTACATGTGTATGTAGGGGGGGGGGTGAGGTTGGTGTCCTGTAGATCCTGTACCCAGGGTGTAAGGTGTAGGTAGTGGTCGTACAATATACACCAGTACATGTGTATGTAGGGGGGGGGGGGGTGAGGTAGGTGTCCTGTAGATCCTGTACACAGGGTGTAAGGTGTAGGTAGTGGTCATACAATATACACCAGTACATGTGTATGTAGGGGGGGGGGGGTGAGGTAGGTGTCCTGTAGATCCTGTACACAGGGTGTAAGGTGTAGGTAGTGGCCATACAATATACACCAGTACATGTGTATGTAGGGGGGGGGGGGTGAGGTAGGTGTCCTGTAGATCCTGTACACAGGGTGTAAGGTGTAGGTAGTGGTCGTACAATATACACCAGTACATGTGTATGTAGGGGGGGGGGGGGAGTGAGGTAGGTGTCCTGTAGATCCTGTACACAGGGTGTAAGGTGTAGGTAGTGGTCATACAATATACACCAGTACATGTGTATG
>OW804099.1:6881521-6902741 GCA_942159475.1 Sthenelais limicola | reverse complement strand
CTACTGAGGTGGCTACTGGAGGTGGTTACTGGAGGGGGTTACTTGAGGTGGCTACTGGAGGGGGTTACTGGAGGTGGTTACTGGAGGGGGGTTACTTGAGGTGGCTACTGGAGGGGGTTACTGGAGGTGGTTACTGGAGGACGTTACTGGAGGTGGCTACTGGAGGTGGTTACTGGAGGTGGTTACTGGAGGGGGTTACTGGAGGTGGCTACTGGAGGGGGTTACTGGAGGTGGCTACTGGAGGTGGTTACTGGAGGTGGCTACTGGAGGGGGGTTACTGGAGGACGTTACTGGAGGTGGTTACTGGAGGTGGCTACTGGAGGTGGCTACTGGAGGGGGTTACTGGAGGTGGTTACTGGAGGTGGCTACTGAAGGTGGCTACTGGAGGTGGTTACTGGAGGTGGCTACTGGAGGGGGGTTACTGGAGGTGGCTACTGGAGGACGTTACTGGAGGTGGCTACTGGAGGGGGTTACTGGAGGTGGCTACTGGAGGACGTTACTGGAGGTGGTTAACCGCAGGACGTTACTGGAGGTGGTTACTGGAGGTGGCTACTGGAGGACGTTACTGGAGGTGGTTACTGGAGGGGGGTTACTGGAGGGGGGTTACTGGAGGTGGCTACTGGAGGTGGTTACTGGAGGTGGTTACTGGGAGGTGGCTACTGGAGGTGGTTACTGGAGGTGGTTACTGGAGGTGGCTACTGGAGGGGGTGTTACTGGAGGTGGTTACTGGAGGTGGCTACTGAAGGTGGCTACTGGAGGTGGTTACTGGAGGTGGCTACTGGAGGGGGGTTACTGGAGGTGGCTACTGGAGGACGTTACTGGAGGTGGCTACTGGAGGGGGGTTACTGGAGGTGGCTACTGGAGGACGTTACTGGAGGTGGTTAACGCAGGACGTTACTGGAGGTGGTTACTGGAGGTGGTTACCTGGAGGACGTTACTCGGAGGTGGCTACTGGAGGTGGTTACTGGAGGGGGTTACTGGAGGAGGATACTAGAGGAAGTTAATGGAAGGGGTTGCTGGAGGAGGTTACTGGAGGACTTTACTGGAGGAGGTTACTGGAGGAGGTTACTGGAGGAGGTTACTGGAGGGGGTTACTGGAGGAAGTTGCTGGAGGAAGTTGCTGGAGGTTACTGGAGGGGGTTACTAGAGGAAGTTAATGGAAGGGGTTGCTGGAGGAGGTTACTGGAGGGGGTTACAGGAGGGGATTACTGGAGGACGTTACTGGAGGGGGTCACTGGAGGACGTTACCTATTAATACTCATTTATTATTCCTTTTGCTATATTTCAAAAATCGCTAATTATGCTAATTTTATACCATTGTTGTATGTATACCATTTATATATGCCAAACTAAAGACAAAATACTTTACATGAGTGGAACAATATATATAAAGGTAACATAATTTCCCTTCATATCATTTCAAGTGGTGGATTAACAACTCTTTGATGAATGGATTCTGAAACCAGTTGGAAGACCATTGAGGCCCATTTTAATCTGAATATTTATCAGAATAAGCAAAAAATGATTATTTGATCTTGTAATAACAATATGGAGCTTATTCCGTACACCATTTACCATCCACTTGAAGCCATTATTTACATATATATATGACAAAAGGGTCCAATATCATAGTCAATGGGGACTATACATAATCTAAGATACATAATTGTTGCAATGTAGACCAATGATAAAATCATCTGAAATGATGGTTTGACAAAGAACGGTTTTAAAGGCCAAATTGGCCCAAATACAGACTGAAAGGTTGAACACAGGAAATAAAAGTTAACATTTGTGCTGGGATCACTATGAATCCTTTAGCAACAGGATTACTACACTTGGCATTAGGAAACAACTATCAGCTCCTTAGCTCCCTGCACAGACTTCAACAGTTTGGGTTTTTTTCCTGTGTCTTGAGGTTTGTGATGTTATCTTCCACCTCTTCATATTTCTGAGTTTCTCAGCATATTGATGCCAGGCAGCAGCTCTGTGTGTAGGAAGCAACCATCATGCGGCCAATGGATTGCCAGCACTCAATATCACTCAAGATTGGCACACCTGAAATGATGGGTTTAAAATGCTCATTAATATGGGTTTAAAATGCTCATTAATATGAAGTAAACCATTTGACACGTAGACCAATAGGACAGATATAATATATAAGTGGCACAGTATATGCCATATAGTGATTATTATTTCATTATAATACTATAATTAGATGGAAAAGGTAGACATGTCTCAATAAATACAACTCCGGGGGGACATTTGGGTTTTATTTTATTGTAGTGTTTTACATCTCCTGACATGTTTCGACTAACAGCCTAGTCTTTATCAGAGATACTATAATATCAAAAGCCTTATACGCAGCCTTCTAAAGAGAGGAAGTACAAGGAATAAAGTATATCCACATGGTAAATAGTATATTATAGTATCTATTAAGCCCGGAATAATATCTATTAATCCCAGAATAACATATAATACAAACTTCCTAGCAATGATTTACCAACGATAGCCACCTCAGTAATATTGTGTGCAAACTGATGAAAAAGCTTTTATCTAGTCAGAATTGTGCTTACCTCCATGATCTGGCCCGTTTTCTTTACTGCCTGTGGGGCTGTCATCACGCACAATGATTCTTGGCCTCCTGCAAATATGTGCAAAAATGTGTTATCACTCTGGACAACTTTATACAATTTCAAGATTTTCAGTAAAAATATCATGCTACCAGTGTTCAGCACCACCATTTTAATAATTATCAATTAATAGATATCAAATCTCATTTGTTTATGAAGGTAAATATAAGTTATATTTAGAGGAAAAATTATAAAAAAAATCGTTTCAACCCCCCTCCAAACCCCCGTTATGGTGACATGGGCACACTCTAGACCCCTGCAGGGCTCGAAAAAACCTGTGTTTACTTGCCTGGGGCAAGTAAAATTTAAAGTTACTTGGCGCCGATTAGGGGCGCCGATTTCAAACTCCTGTTGTGATGTCTACTTACAATGAAATGCCCCTGTAAATGTACATAACTTTTGTTTATAATTCTGCAAATAAATTCGGGTAAGTAAAAATTCTATCGGGCAAGTAAATCTTGGCTGCCACTTGCCCAATGGGCAAGTGAAGTTGGTAGGTTTTTTTCGAGCCCTGCCCTGTTACGGCTACATACTGTTTTTGCTTGTTGCTACCATCTCAGGTATGACAGAATTTTTTCTTTTGTATTTATTTATTTTCCCTTGTGTTTCTTACACATTATAATGCTTATAGAAAATAATTTATGCTAACATTAATTTATTTATTAATGAAAGCTAGACCCCTGTTACGGTGACAATAATATTCCCCAATACTTTCTTTAGTATCTAAAACCCCACTATTGACCTGGGAAGAATTAGCTGGAGATTTCTCCATGGATACAATGGATGTACTAATCATGGACTTTGGTTTGATTTATTATTATCATAGCTTATTCTAGGTCTTTATATTCCAAAAATAATTTAGACCCCCGTTACGGCGACAGGGGGCTACCCAATAATCAACTTTACATAAAATCATCAACAAATGAATTGAAAAGTTGAAAATATTGATTTTTTATCCATAAAAACATATTATTTCAGAGTAATCATTGACCCTCTGGCCCATTATGCACATAAAACCCTTTATATCGAGAATATCTATAAGTTTTTTCCCCCAAAATACTGGCTGCAATTTTAAAACAGTGATTCTGATAGGAAAAAGTGTGTTTTTATGTGTGATTCTGGCAGAAAAATAAGAATTTCTTGGCCTCACGATTAAAAAAAACAAAAAAAACATTGTAGGATACTTCCCCCTAGGCGACTTTTTTCCCCTGGATCCGAAAATACCACCGAAAATAATCTCAGATAAATATTTTAGCCTCTGGAGGAGCTGTTGTATTTTAACCCAAATGATGCAATTTTGGTGGAATTGCTCATATAAAACTTTTAAAATATCACAACAAAAAATATGCATGTCTATGTAAAAGTTGCAGCATTGGTGAATGACAAATTTTCCTATATTTATATCAAATAATCTGAATGACTGGCAGTAAAACCAACTTAAGACAACCATTGAAACAGACTAGCCTATAGAGTATACCGAAGTAGTGAGTTTATATATGGGCACCGCCATATTGTGCACGAAAACGATGCACAGTGGACTCGGGGGACAACGTTACACTTATAAACAATGGCTATGCATACCTAAGGTGTTGGCGGACTTGAATTATCATGCCCTTATTGTTTTATACTGTTGCAACCAACAGTTTCCATCCTTCTTAGAGCTTCGGCAAGTATATTAGAGCCTACCCTGGCGATTTGGCATGTAAAAATAGCAGTTGTTTAGCTGTAACACATTCAGTCAGAGTAACACTCAACCCATATAAGTCTTAGTACCAGGGAGGGTTGCGCGACTGTCAGGCTATACCGGTAATTATGATGTGTGAATGCATCACATAGATATAGGCCTAGACATATTTAAATGGTATGTATTTGCAAGCTAGATAGTTTAGTAATTATTTTATGCACATAGCCTACTAATGAACTGAACACTGCAATTGTCGCCGAATGACAGCCTGACAGATAGATCGACAGGAGACAAAGATATACACACACAGATGATTCCTAATTATCAATGATATTATTTTACTAGATGCGGCCATATCTAGTAAAATAATATCATTGATAATTAGGAATCATCTCTGTGTTTATAATCTTGTGCTGTAAATAAATCCGGGGGTAATTTATCATCCTAAAGTATAAGATATAATGATGTATGAGAAATTCCTATGAAAATACAATTGCAAAATAAGATGCATTTAAATGATCCTTCACCTCACATAGTAGCATTTACCATAGTTCTACAAGAGAATTTACAACGATTTTGGACCAACTGTAAGATATATTGTGGAATGTTTGTACATTTAGAATGAGATCATATATACGGCTTGATTAATTAATTAATATTATTTTAGTGTTCCCGAAACTTTTTATAGGCGCAGGCCAACATGGCCTGCGTAAACCAGCCTCATGAAGGCCATTTTTCATAGACACAAGCCATTTTTCTAACATTCATTAGTAAACTATTAGAAACATTAATACAGTTGAATTGATACCATTTGCCTCTGTACCTCCTGCACTTCACTAAGGGAAATATGAGTGAACAACCCCAAATACAATTCCCTTCATATTAAAAATGTGGGTTTAAATAACAACCACCATAAATTGTAACATTCTTCGTAAAAACCGTCTTAAATTTAAGATTTCTGTTAAATGTTTATGATATCTTAAACCCATATACGATGCTCTTATATTTAAGATGAGGTTGTACGATGTTTTATGAACCCTCCGCCCCCCAGGTTAGGAATAGGTAATCAATGAACAATGTGCAATAAGGAATGATCCCATATATGCCTTATAGGGTCCGATGTATTAATTAGCTAGTCGTTCTCGGTAAGGTGCATCAGGCGTCAGCTTTACAGAGATATTCCCTTCTATACAAAAGAGCTGAGTGCTGGCCGTAGGCTGTCCACCTGGTCGAGGGTCACTTACTTAGAATAAGCCTTTCCTGGCGTAACATTTCATCCATTACCACTTAAAATTCCTATATGTTCTACCATAGAACTATAATCAATTTGGGTTATAGTTCTATGGTTCTACCAAAGTGAAAGGAGCAGACGTCTTTTATTCTATTCTTTCTATTCTGAAATATAAGGACTACGAGAAAAAAAGGGGTTTGCCCTATTAGGGTGATGTGGTCTGAAAACGGGGTTAATTTTCACATTAGATACAATTTTCGAAAGTGTATAACTATGTCTATATGCCTGAAAAACAAATATTTCATGTACTTTTGAGTCTTTTCTTCATAAGTAACACTCAAAGCCACTCTCACAATGCTATAACACTGATGTGTGTATTGACTCATGTCCCCCAATGGCCGCGGCACGGCCGCGCACCATAGTTCGCTTTACCGGTAACACAGGACTCCCCTATAGTCAGTGGTGAAATGGCCTGGCCCCCGCACTCATATGGAATTAGTGGGACATATGCTTGTTATACCTATCAGAAAACAGACCCTTTTCTGCAGATTTTGAGCTGAAAAAGTACCCCTTTTTCCATGAAAACGCTGACTTCTCAGCCTTAAAAATCACCCCTTTTTTTAAGAAAAACGCTGACATTTTTAAAGTTAACCCCTTTTTCTGAAAGACGCGGACATTTTTAAAGACATAAATTTAACCCCTTTTTTCTGAAAAACGCAGACATTTTTAACAAACACCATTATTCTTTTAACCCTGTACAACCATGATTGTATCACTATCATTGGCTTCACTGCATAATTTCCTAACCCTATTAGGCCTAATCCTAAAACTAACCCTGGGCATACAAGGCCGAATCCTTGCATCCTGTGATAGCATCTCCTAATTTCTTGTGTTTACAGCAGTTGTCTGCAATCCGCAGTGGGACAATAACTATCTGGTCAATTCCCACGAAAGTGGTACAAAAGCGTTTTTATCGATTTTTCACTATACATTATCAAAAAGCATTTTCACAAAGATTCTACCGCATTCATGGCTTCAGGCTCGCCGAGCTGAACAAATAGGTACCATCTTTGATCTTTACAATTTTCAGAGATATTGGCAATTAACTGGGATTTTTTTGTTAACATTAGTGAGGCCGGAAAAAGATACATGTTATTTTTAATAATATAGTTAAGAATTATACTAATTCCATGTTTAGGAACGAATCAGCATATATCAGGGGAATTACATATCCATAAACTTTAGATCTATGATGAATATCAATAATCATGGTCAGGACATAAGCAAAATCAAAATGAAATATATATGAACGTTGTCTGTTCATATTTCACTATTCCTATTCAATGTTCTACTAATTCTTCCCTTTAAATATCTAACTTGAGGAAATGAACTGGTTCCGTCAAGCACAGGGGAGGTATACAGGCAAATGGGAAGAGCCAGATTAATGACAATGTGGATGACAAATGTTATGACAGTTTGAACGAGGTTGTAATAATAATATCAAACTATTAACCAGTAATAATCTGCATTAATATTGCTAGATATTCAAATGAGATGATATGATTATCTAATATCAACTAGGTGTTTTAGAGGCTAAAAGGATAGACAGTTAGATATGGCATGCTAGTATGATAGAGTAGATACCAAAGATATTATTTGAAATTTTTTACTCGAGAATAATAAGGAATATCATGGCCTAACATGCTGTTGTGAGCTTTCACAGCATATTGGTAGACAAATTATTCTCGCTGCACTCTCTCAGGCCTAAAATGTTCAAGTCTAGTAGGTTTTCATATCGTTAAAATGTAAACCCCCTCACCCTATCAAATACATAATACATAATCCAGGTAACCAAGATCCCAGTCCTCCATGAGGTATATCTGCTATGAGAGTGCGTTGTGCTAAATGTGAACCTATTATTAGGGACAGGGGAAAAAAATTATTATTGTTGTTTACGTA
Source organism: Sthenelais limicola (assembly GCA_942159475.1). Classification (NCBI taxonomy): domain Eukaryota; kingdom Metazoa; phylum Annelida; class Polychaeta; order Phyllodocida; family Sigalionidae; genus Sthenelais; species Sthenelais limicola. Next base: position 6,895,237 of record OW804099.1, on the reverse strand, counting down.
TATGATAATCTCTGTAATAAAATCGATTTGCAAAGGCAAACTAAATACATAAAATGGACTATAATTACCAATGAAAAACAAGGAAGAGATGTACTTTCTCTGACATTGAATATATATATAATAATGATGTAATACATGGGGAGGCTAGGTCGTCTCCCTCTCTATTGGGAAGAAGATTATTTTAGTCCAGAATTTTAGAAATTGTCACTGACCGAACCCACGTTTTATCACATCAATCCTAGAGAGAGAAAGGCTAAATATACTAAATAAATAATCAAATTAATGAGAGGACTCCTTTCCGATTCATGATAGGCCTACATAATGAAACTTTATGGCATGTTATTTCCCCTTTTTAGAATGGGATTGGACCATAATTACCAAAAGGCGAAAGGTTGGATCTAAACTGAAAATCAAACCATAGAGAAAGAGAAATGGTCGAATATGACAGCAAATAGTATCTATTTACAGTAAATAACGTAGAACAGCACAAAGCATATGTTACAATCGCATGGTTTTAGTTTTTTTACAATAATAAATGGTGGGTTCGGTCAGTGACCCTGTATAGGCCTACATAGGTCTGACATAAAACATCCCCCAAGGAGTCAGATTTTGGAATTAGTGTGTAATATTTCTGTCATTGATACCTTTGACTATTGTCTACCCATGGCCATGGTTAAAATTATCGCGCATTTAAGCAACATTGGTTTTTGCCCGCTTTTGTACCACTTTCTATAGCCTAGGCATGTTGAAAGAAAAACTCTGTGCCTTCGGCTTCAAATTCAATACCTTATACGTTACAGACGTCCTATGATAATAACCATAGGAAGTGCTTGGACAAACTCTTTACCTACCCAATTAAGACCCCTTCTTTCCATTTTCGCGGTTTTCAAGAATCAAGGACATGTAAAGTTCCTCAAAAAGACCCCTATCTCCGCGTAAATGGTAACAAGCATGCGTACCTATTATGTGTACGGAGTGCGGAGGCCGGGTGAAATGGACAATAAGCACGGCGCTCCATGCATGCTCCATGTTTACCGTAATCAGCAGCAGAGGCTGGTGATCATTAAAAGTGTTTAAAACATCATTTCTTCTCGTCATACAGCAAACTATTGCTCACATTCACTATGGGAATGACAAAAGTGTGCGAGATTGCTCTCATTTTTCTGATTATTTGCCTTGCAACTCAGAACCGTTATAAGCAACAGTCCTCAGCTGCCTTGGCGCTCGTCACGGAGGCCTGTTTCACTACATGTAATGCACCTGCTATAAGTTGTACATATATCTGTTTGACTGGACGTTTGACTGGTTTTTAAATAAGAAAGTGATGATTACACTAGGCCTACTTACCTTCACATACTGTGACATAGCTCCACATTTTCAAAACTCGTGCAAATGACGATCCGCCATCTTGACCTAGTTTTTGAACTACATGCAATTCTTCCTCACGGTGAGGAGAGTTCAACGGCGTGACGACTGGTGCTAGGTTCACATGGGTTGCCGTGCATGGTTGTCGGCCTACTGGACACCCGGGCTGGACACATACATACACACAGGACCTACCCAGCACCAATTAAGGCTGTGAAAGGATGAGTATAATAGAAAATTCCCCGAACATGTGTTATACCAAGGGATGATCATTAAATGTCACATATGAATAGTGGGTGGATAACAAACTTAGGGCCTACTCACATTTATATACCCGGCACAGTAGGCCTATGCTTTATTATGTATTGTTTTAAACAATTTTATTAAGGTTAATAAAACTGGCAAGGCCATAATTAATGTGGCTTGGGTCAGAACCGATATATCCATAATTGAAGCAGCTATAGCCACATAGGACCTACACTCAGTTATTGAATGCATTGAATTCACATCCCAAAATCTTCCCGCAGAGCCTGTCTGTATTGAAAGGTGGTTTTTTATATAGGTGGGTTTTTTTTAACTTTTCGTTTGTCCTGGAACATGTTCATAGAAGGCCTAGTATTAAAAGATTCAACATAAAAATGTCTTTTCCCCAAATAAAATCTATTCACTTCAATGATATGAATGAAATTCGCATTGCCAGTCTGGAAAGGGTTAAGTAGCACAAAAATTTAGGAATATTGTCCATTGGCTAAATTAGTAGAATTGTAAGAAATACCAAAGATACTAATACATTATCAGTATTTTTTGAAATACTTAAGTTTAAAAAAATCAAATGTACACATTTCTCATTTTTACCCATAGGCCTACATCTAGGCTAATAACGTCGCCAGTTTGTGACGCAACTATTGGGGGAGGAGCGTGGGAAAGGATTTCTCAGGGGAATCATAGGTTCTAAGTGGGCGTGGTAACGCATTTTTTTTGTGTGTGTCGCGCTTGCCGGTGACGATCTGGTATGGGACGGTGCAACGTAACGGTGCAAAGTTTTGGGTAGCGCACCGTTCTCACGCGGAGCAAACATTGGCTATCGGTGCGGTATTGTTCTAAAACGGATCGAAACCATAGGGCACCGCTCTATTACGCCACAGGCTAAGAGTGTATATATATACTGTATAGTCTCTTTCTATATGTATATATATACTGTATAGACTCTTTCTATATGTATATATATACTGTATAGACTCTTTCTATATGTATATATATACTGTATAGACTCTTTCTATATGTATATATATACTGTATAGACTCTTTCTATATGTATATATATACTGTATAGACTCTTTCTATATGTATATATATACTGTATAGACTCTTTCTATATGGGGTCCTGGGTAAGACCTTAAAGTGCCTGGTCCTGGGTAAGACCTTAAAGGGCCTTTCTGTCTCTTTTCTCTGTCTCTCTCTTCCTTCTTCTCGATCTCTATTTCCTGGGTATGATCATAAACTGCCTGCCTCTCAGCTCTCCCGCCCTTGATATAACACTTCAAAGTGTTGATAAGGGCGTAAAGCCACCAATCTCACTCACTCACTCTTTCTATATGTATATATATACTGTATAGTCTCTTTCTATATGTATATATATACTGTATAGACTCTTTCTATATGTATATATATACTGTATAGACTCTTTCTATATGTATATATATACTGTATAGACTCTTTCTATATGTATATATATACTGTATAGACTCTTTCTATATGTATATATATATACTGTATAGACTCTTTCTATATGTATATATATACTGTATAGACTCTTTCTATATGTATATATATACTGTATAGTCTCTTTCTATATGTATATATATACTGTATAGACTCTTTCTATATGTATATATATACTGTATAGACTCTTTCTATATGTATATATATACTGTATAGACTCTTTCTATATGTATATATATACTGTATAGACTCTTTCTATATGTATATATATATACTGTATAGACTCTTTCTATATGTATATATATATACTGTATAGTCTCTTTCTATATGTATATATATACTGTATAGACTCTTTCTATATGTATATATATACTGTATAGACTCTTTCTATATGTATATATACTGTATAGTCTCTTTCTATATGTATATATATACTGTATAGACTCTTTCTATATGTATATATATACTGTATAGTCTCTTTCTATATGTATATATATACTGTATAGACTCTTTCTATATGTATATATATACTGTATAGTCTCTTTCTATATGTATATATATATACTGTATAGACTCTTTCTATATGTATATATATACTGTATAGTCTCTTTCTATATGTATATATATACTGTATAGACTCTTTCTATATGTATATATATACTGTATAGTCTCTTTCTATATGTATATATATACTGTATAGACTCTTTCTATATGTATATATATACTGTATAGACTCTTTCTATATGTATATATATACTGTATAGACACTTTTCTCCATTTATGTCCATAGTATAAACTCTTATATATATGTGAGGTGTTACAGTTAGAGTAGACGAAAATGGATTTTTGATGAAAAATGAGATCCTCTGTCTTCTCTCACTTTGTCACTCTCCCGACTCTCTCTACCCCTCCCTGTTTTCCTCTCCCTCTCTCTCTCCCTCTCTCTTTCTCCCTCTCTCCAGCTTCTCTCCCCCTCCCCCTCTCTCTGTCTTCCTCTTTCTCCCTCTCTCCTCCGTCTCTCTCCTCTATCGTTTTCTTTCTCTCTCCTTCCTCCTCTCCTCCCTCACTCTCTTTCTCTCCCACTCCCTTCCCGCTCTCGCCTCCCTGTCTCCCTCTTCCCTCCTCTCCCCCCTGCCTCCCTATTCCCCACCTATTCACCTATGTCTCTATTTGTCCTAGATCTATTATGATGAATAGACCAGAGACTATAGCGGGTTAACCCCCCCCCCCCCCTCTGCCTGCTCCCTTTAAGCTCTTCTCTGGTGAGTTACTTCTTATGGGGGAGGTGACTCTCTTCATTGCTCTCTGTCTCTTCTCTCCCTGTCTCCTCTCCTCTCTCTCTTGCCTCTCTTCTCTCTCTCTCTCTCTCTTTCCTCCCTCATTATCCCTCTTCCTCTCTCCCTGTTCCCCCTCTTCCTCTCCCTCTTCCTCTCTCCCTGTTCCCCTCCCTGTCTCCCTCTCTCCCTCTTCCCCTCCCTGTCTCCTTCTCTCCCTCTTCCCCTCCCTGTCTCCCTCTCTCCCTCTTCCCCTCCCTGTCTCCTTCTCTCCCTCTTCCCCTCCCTGTCTCCTTCTCTCCCTCTTCCCCTCCCTGTCTCCTTCTCTCCCTGTTCCTCTCCCTGTCTCCTTCTCTCCCTCTTCCCCTCCCTGTCTCCTTCTCTCCCTCTTCCTCTCCCTGTCTCCTTCTCTCCGTGTTCCTCTCCCTGTCTCCCTCTCCCTGTTCCTCTCCCTGTCTCCTTCTCTCCCTCTTCCCCTCCCTGTTTCCTTCTCTCCCTCTTCCCCTCCCTGTCTCCTTCTCTCCCTCTTCCCCTCCCTGTCTCCTTCTCTCCCTCTTCCCCTCCCTGTCTCCTTCTCTCCCTCTTCCCCTCCCTGTCTCCTTCTCTCCCTCTTCCCCTCCCTGTCTCCTTCTCTCCCTGTTCCTCTCCCTGTCTCCTTCTCTCCCTCTTCCCCTCCCTGTCTCCTTCTCTCCCTGTTCCTCTCCCTGTCTCCTTCTCTCCCTCTTCCCCTCCCTGTCTCCTTCTCTCCCTCTTCCCCTCCCTGTCTCCTTCTCTCCCTCTTCCCCTCCCTGTCTCCTTCTCTCCCTCTTCCCCTCCCTGTCTCCTTCTCTCCCTCTTCCCCTCCCTGTCTCCTTCTCTCCCTGTTCCTCTCCCTGTCTCCTTCTCTCCCTCTTCCCCTCCCTGTCTCCTTCTCTCCCTCTTCCCCTCCCTGTCTCCTTCTCTCCCTGTTCCTCTCCCTGTCTCCTTCTCTCCCTCTTCCTCTCCCTGTCTCCCTCTCTCCCTCTTCCCCTCCCTGTCTCCTTCTCTCCCTCTTCCCCTCCCTGTCTCCTTCTCTCCCTCTTCCCCTCCCTGTCTCCTTCTCTCCCTCTTCCCCTCCCTGTCTCCTTCTCTCCCTCTTCCTCTCCCTGTCTCCCTCTCTCCCTCTTCCTCTCCCTGTCTCCTTCTCTCCCTCTTCCCCTCCCTGTCTCCTTCTCTCCCTCTTCCCCTCCCTGTCTCCTTCTCTCCCTGTTCCTCTCCCTGTCTCCCTCTCTCCCTCTTCCCCTCCCTGTCTCCTTCTCTCCCTCTTCCCCTCCCTGTCTCCTTCTCTCCCTCTTCCCCTCCCTGTCTCCTTCTCTCCCTCTTCCTCTCCCTGTTTCCCTCTCTCCCTCTTCCCCTCCCTGTCTCCTTCTCTCCCTGTTCCTCTCCCTGTCTCCCTCTCTCCCTCTTCCCCTCCCTGTCTCCTTCTCTCCCTCTTCCCCTCCCTGTCTCCTTCTCTCCCTCTTCCCCTCCCTGTCTCCTTCTCTCCCTCTTCCTCTCCCTGTTTCCCTCTCTCCCTCTTCCCCTCCCTGTCTCCTTCTCTCCCTCTTCCCCTCCCTGTCTCCTTCTCTCCCTCTTCCCCTCCCTGTCTCCTTCTCTCCCTCTTCCCCTCCCTGTCTCCTTCTCTCCCTCTTCCCCTCCCTGTCTCCTTCTCTCCCTGTTCCTCTCCCTGTCTCCTTCTCTCCCTCTTCCCCTCCCTGTCTCCCTCTCTCCCTCTTCCCCTCCCTGTCTCCTTCTCTCCCTCTTCCCCTCCCTGTCTCCTTCTCTCCCTCTTCCCCTCCCTGTCTCCTTCTCTCCCTCTTCCCCTCCCTGTCTCCTTCTCTCCCTCTTCCCCTCCCTGTCTCCTTCTCTCCCTCTTCCCCTCCCTGTCTCCTTCTCTCCCTCTTCCCCTCCCTGTCTCCTTCTCTCCCTGTTCCTCTCCCTGTCTCCCTCTCCCTGTTCCCCTCCCTGTCTCCTTCTCTCCCTCTTCCCCTCCCTGTCTCCTTCTCTCCCTCTTCCCCTCCCTGTCTCCTTCTCTCCCTGTTCCTCTCCCTGTCTCCTTCTCTCCCTGTTCCTCTCCCTGTCTCCCTCTCCCTGTTCCTCTCCCTGTCTCCTTCTCTCCCTGTTCCTCTCCCTGTCTCCTTCTCTCCCTCTTCCCCTCCCTGTCTCCTTCTCTCCCTCTTCCCCTCCCTGTCTCCTTCTCTCCCTGTTCCTCTCCCTGTCTCCCTCTCTCCCTCTTCCCCTCCCTGTCTCCTTCTCTCCCTCTTCCCCTCCCTGTCTCCTTCTCTCCCTCTTCCCCTCCCTGTCTCCTTCTCTCCCTCTTCCCCTCCCTGTCTCCTTCTCTCCCTGTTCCTCTCCCTGTCTCCTTCTCTCCCTGTTCCCCTCCCTGTCTCCTTCTCTCCCTCTTCCCCTCCCTGTCTCCTTCTCTCCCTGTTCCTCTCCCTGTCTCCTTCTCTCCCTGTTCCCCTCCCTGTCTCCCTCTCCCTGTTCCCCCTGTTCCCTGTCTCCCTCTCCCTGTTCCCCCTGTCTCCCTCTCCCTGTTCCCCTCCCTGTCTCCCTCTCCCTGTTCCCCCTGTCTCCCTTTCCCTGTTCCCCTCCCTGTCTCCCTCTCCCTGTTCCCCCTGTTCCCTGTCTCCCTGTCTCCCTCTCCCTGTTCCCCCTGTTCCCTGTCTCCCTGTATCCACTGGACAGGCTTCTGAGAGTGTGGGACACTCTCAGAAGCCTGTCCACCTTCTGGTCACTTCCTATGCTCTGCCCTTCCCCTCAGGAAGTGACTATTATGCTTTGATGAATGTGACTGTAGAAACGACCTTGAATATTGTTTCCTGGATTAGTGTAGTAGCCCTGTTTTACAAAAACTCCGGCAATTTGCTATGTACGCTTCAGCACAAATGGCATCCTCCATTCCCAAAAATGAATAGTTTGACTAATCCCAAAAAAATTCCAACCAAACCTAAAATTTGAACATTCGTGACAGTCTCTGCGATTTCCAGTCTTACTGCCCTGATTATTTCATTGACTTTGCGTGAGATACCTAAAGTGAAAATTCATTTGGAATAGAATTTATAAAAGGACAGACTTAATTTCTTGAAACACCTCCAGCGGTGTCTGGTTGGAGTGAGTTCAAATACAAAGCACTACAAATACTATGACTGAAATTTTATACATCATTGTGAAGACAGCAAAATACTTTATCTATGAAATCCAAGATTGCTTTGTGAAATGGAAAGCCTTGTAGTGTGGGATAAAGTTTTATTCCTCTGACACATCTCAGCCCACAGACATTTCTTTGTGCGTCTTAATTTGTAAAATAAAATGACATAAAATTTTATCATTTTAATATGGCTGTCTGAGTGGCCATTGTTTCATTTGCTCAAAGTTGGATAAGTTTAAATTGAGCAAGTTTGAGGTATCTGGTTTGTTCTCATCTTTGGAGGCACTTCAGGTTTTAGTAGTCTCCATTATAGTTTATTAAGATCTTTTATAATCGTCATAAAATTGTTAAAAAAGTGATGACAAAGGAAGTTATTTGAAAAACTAAATTCATTTTAAACTCAAACTAAACTCTGCTGATTACTAACTGGTCAAAATTGATTTTGATGACGAAACATCAATTGATGAAAATATGGAACTCTTTTGCCAAATGTTTCGAAATTCAATATGGCACCGCTTGCCAGAGTTGGAACAGTTGCCATATATTTTTTGCCATGTTGGAAAGCTGAATCAAAATGAAATCATCTCTATAGAATTACAAACCTGACACATCTCATAGAATTGACTCTCCTCTTCCGGAATCTGTTTTCATTTCGTAAATCTAGTAGGTAGAACTTGTGTTACAAGAAAAACGACCGGCAAAACTTTCCGACAATATAAACCGGAAGTAACATGGCATGTTTGCTGGAACTACTTCCAGAGCATGTTTGCCGGAACTACTTCCAGAGCATGTTTGCCGGAACTACTTCCAGAGCATGTTTGCCGGAACTACTTCCAGAGCATGTTTGCCGGAACTACTTCCAGAGCATGTTTGCCGGAACTACTTCCAGAGCATGTTTGCCGGAACTACTTCCAGAGCATGTTTGCCGGAACTACTTTCAGAGCTACGGGCACATCCTATTTTTCCCGCCCTGTGGTATATAGAGTCAATGAATGCTCCTATATTGCATATTGTTGTTAAACAAGAGAAATGTATCTTATAAGGTTTCTGGTCATTAGGAAGATTTGTTTTCCTGCTTTTATTAGCTTTTTGGTAAAAACAAAATCACACACCGACATTAGGCAAGGCTAAAATCCTTTAAGTGGGGTACATTTGTCTAGCAACAAAGTTAATTACTAGCGACGAAGGCTTTTTATCCATAGCAAAATTGATGTTTTTCAAAGTGTTTTATTCGCTAAATCTCTTTGTAGGAACGTTACCATTTTCTAGCAATCTAGATTTTTTTCAATACAGTGAATCAAATATATCCATGCATTTTGAAGGTCATCCTATGTGGAGTATATTTAGCTACTTTACTAGTAATTGTCCACCCAGAAATATTGCAACCTTTTTTTTTTTCAAAAATAAAAATCTTTTCAAATATCATTCAATATCATATCATCTGATCAAAATGCACTCTTTTGCGACTTGTGACTCATTTTCCTGTGACACATCACATATGTTATGCCGCAATTCAGTCTAGGTTCAGACCGTTGAGAGTCCCTCCAAACTGAGGGAAATCCTCACGCTCCAAACTACAACATCCCATTAAACTTCCCAACTTTCGTGGGAAAGCTATTGACGCAGTAGGCGTCCAATCACTAACAAACCATTCCTATGGCGACTGGGAGACCTGGATCTTATCCAGAAGCCTGGTCACCTATTTGTCTAAACTCTGTATAACCTCGGACAAATAAAATATTTTTCAATTCAATTCACTTCAATCTGATCTTAAGGGGCTGTGAGCCTATACTAAATTCCTTTCAAAACTTACTTTGGAACACACTAAAAAAAAGCTTTTGAAATCCATTTTCAGGAACTAAAATTGTTTCTAACACAAAATGAAATGTCTAAAGCCCCTCCAGGATGTGGTGAGGAGGAGGTATTGGTCCCGGAGGTACAATTGGCGATGTACGCGTCCCTCAGTCCAGCCTATTTATCCTAAGTTTTCTCTTCACTTGTCTACTTTGTCTTCATACATTGTAGCAGAGAAAACCAACCTAACGTGGCTTATTTTATTGCCCTCTTTCTGTGTAATATTGGGACAGATTTTCAGAAAATGTACAATTCACCGTCACCAATACTCTCAAATGGCTCGAATTTAAGACAAAAATGAGCTTCAAAATGCAGTTTAACATAACAGAACTGATACTCTAAATCAATGCGATACCAAATATACTCAGGTATACCTGGTATTCTTCATTTTTCACCCTAATTTAAGAGGATTTCCTAAATGTGTGCAGCTGCCAATTGTACATTTTATGAAAATCTGACCCATATAAGGTTTGTTGTACAGTTCATAGCCTTATTACAAATGAGGAAACTGACTGAATCAATTTTTAAAATAATTTATTACTTAGCCTGTGTTCAATGCAAACACAGACCTCAAGGTGGGAGTGTTTTGTCCAGTAGTCGTAATCTGTACGATATATATGTAATATTACAGAATAGGGGAGTTGCATAGCCGCCATTTTGAATCTTGATTCGCATGGAATTATGGGACTAATGGTACAGTCTAAAATCTATAGAAAACATGCCATGTTCAGCATGGAATAATTATCAATGCTCTAATGTGAATATCCATGTGTTTTACATGTTTCTATGACATAAGTCTCCATCTTTCCCATCATGCATTTGGTTTTCATAGATCATTTATGAAAGCTATGATATTGGTGAAAGAATCCTTGCAATTGTTGAGAAAATATTGTCAAATATTTGTATGTCAGATTTCACCACAATCCATCACAGAATGCACTGTGACAGACATGCGCAGTGAGACATGCAAGCCCCCTATTGTCCTCGTTTTGAACACATACTACTCATATGCAAGGTACATTACTAAGACACCTTTTTCATATTACTGACCAGATATTCCTATTTCTGGAACAAATCGTTGCATTGTACTGACTATTCTGTCATTACTGAGATCTTTTCTCCCATTACCAACCACCACACAGTGATTTTTTTTTTAAACAAATTTTATTGACAATTTCACATTCGTGATACGTTTCATGTCGTTGAAATATTACAAATATAGATTCGGATACAAACTAAGTATTATGAACATTTACAGGATGTCTAATTTTAATTTATCTATGCCTATGGCTTAATGACAATGTCTTTCCTTTCAATACTAATATTTCCAATACTCATTGGTAGTTATCGATCTTACAATTGTGATTACAAAATTCTACTCTCGACTAAGGCATTTTTGGTCTTATTTTACCATGATTTTATTTGCCTTTTCTCTTATTTATTATGTCGTCGAGATATTATTCATATTACATTCCTTCTCACATTTTCTTTGGAATGTCATAATGGTAATGGTAGAGTGAGTGAGATTGGATGCTTTACACCCTTATCAACACATTTAATATGGTTATATGAAGGGCGGGAGAGCTGAGAGGGAGGCACTTTATGATCTTACCCAGGAAATAGAGATAGAGAAGGGAGAGAGAGAGACAGAGAAAAGAGACAGAAAGGCACTTTATGATCTTACCCAGGAAATAGAGATAGAGAAGGGAGAGAGAGAGACAGAGAAAAGAGACAGAAAGGCACTTTATGATCTTACCCAGGACCATTGGTGATGATAGAATATTATTAGGCATTTCCTGTGTATAATTTGAGTAGCGACGTAAGAATACATCCACATGGTGGGTGTATTTCTATAATAAATTCAAATGTACGGCCAATTTTGTAATAAAAATAAAAAAAACAAAACACCCCACGCTACAAGGAATGGAAGCTTCACTAAAAAGATGCCGTCCCCGGACAGTGTCTCACAATGCCTCCCACCAGGGTCAGATTTTCAGAAAATGTACAACTCAACTTCGCCAATCCTTTCAAATAACCCGCATTTCAGACGAAAATAAGGTTCAAAATACAGTTCAACCTAACCAAAGAGATTGCTAGAATCAATGCAATGCCGAATATACTCAAATTTACCTATTATTGACCAAATTGCAGTCCAATTTAGCAGAATTTACTAAATATGTACAGCTGCCGATTGTACATTTTCTGAACATCTGACCCACCAGCTATACCATTGCTTTATATTACTGGTCTATATTATTGGTTTCATAGACCAATAACTCTAAAGTATTCATCAATACTACACCCATAAAAGGCTCGCTCATAGCGCCACCTACCTCCGTGTCCCGTTATTACTCTACCACCTATTGATTGCCGTCGCCTGTAATGGCAGAGTCTGTTCGATCTGTTTTAGATAGCCGCCATTTTATATCTTTGTGGTTAGTATTTGCGCTGTGTAATCTAGTTATATATGTACAGGGGGTTGTAGTGGGGGCGGGGGGGGGCATTTTAGTTTCCTGGCAATTTGCAGCTATTATCGCTTCTTCTGGAGCATTTGCAAATTTGGTAGCTGACCGGAAGTGAAAATGTAGGTTGTAACTATATCATTGAAGGTTATATCAAGGGCGGGAGAGCTGAGAGGGAGGCAGTTCATGTTCTTACCCAGGAAATAGAGATAGAGAAGAAGGGAGAGGGAGACAGAGCAAAGAGACAGAAAGGCACTTTATGGTCTTACCCAGGACCACCCTAGACAAGAGACTATTTCCTCATAGCACTAAATGGTAGTGGGTGAAAATCTAGTTATATATTTAGGGGGTGGGGGAGTGGGGGTGGGAGGGGGGATGATGTGAGTGGCATTTAAGTTTCCTCCACAGCTTTTACCACTTGTGGGGCATTTGGTAGCGAAGAGGAACTGAAAATGTAGGTTGGTACCTGTTGGTCACAATATCTATGTATAAACATTTGTATTTTATCCTTTTTGTTCTTTTTTATCAGTCTTGAAGATCAGAGGTAATAATTTCTGTAGATCAGGAGGAGATTAGAAGCCCCAGTAGCCCCCTCTCACCTCACCCCCCCCCCCCCCCTGTAATACATATCAGCCCACACCATACACAAACAGTGCACTGATGGTTTCCCCCTCAACTGGTGGATGTGTGTGTGAGTTGCTCTCATTCACTCCCATCTGCTCCCTGTATTGCTCATTCACTCTGCAACACCATAATCATATACATCTCTTTACCTTATACAAATAGCATTTATAGTGGGCCAGGCCATCCAAAAATGTACAATCAGTAGCTGTACATATCTGGTATATCAGTGACTAATCGACCCACTCTAACCCACTCACCGACCCTTTAAGTGGTCCCTAACCCACTAACTGACCCTTTAAGTGGTCTCTAACCCACTAACTGACCCTTTAAGTGGTCTCCAACCCACTAACTGACCCTTTAAGTGGTCTCCAACCCACTAAATGACCCTTTAAGTAGTCTCTAACCCACTAAGTGACCCTTTAGGTGGTCTCCAACCCACTAACTGACCCTTTAAGTGGTACCTAACCCACTAACTGACCCTTTAAGTGGTCCCTAACCCTATAACTGACCCTTTAAGTGGTCTCCAACGCACCCTAACCCACTAACTGACCCTTTAAGTGGTCCCTAACCCACTAACTGACCCTTTAAGTGGTCCCTAACCCACTAACTGACCCTTTAAGTGGTCCCTAACCCTATAACTGACCCTTTAAGTGGTCTCCAACCCACTGACCAACTGCAGGCCCTCCCAGAGTCCACCATATATATGGGTCAGATTTTCAGAAAATGCACAATCTACAGTTCTACACATCTCTCAAATTCTGCTAAATTAAAGTGAAAAATGATAAATACTGAGTATATCTGAGTGTATTCTGTATTGTATTCATTCAATACATCTGTCTGGTTATATTGAACTGTATTTTGACCCTGATTCTCGTCTTAAATTTGGGTTATTTGAGAGGATTGGTGAAAGCCAATTGTAGATTTTCTTATGACTTGACCCATTGTTGGTGAATGTTGCCATGTCTATGTGTTGATGGCTGCATGCTGGTCTCTTTATGTCTGTAGCACTAGCCTATAGAGGTGCCATCTGGGTCAGATATTCAGAAAATGTACAATTCACCTTCACCAATCCTCTCAAATAACCCACATTTAAGACAAAAATGAGCTTCCAAATGCAGTTTAACATAACAGAACTGATACTTTAAATCAATGCGATACCAAATATACTCAGATATACCCAAACTTTATCATTGTTTAGCAGAATTTAGCAGAAATGACTAAATATGTAGAGCTGCCAATTGTACATTTTCTGAAAATGTGACCCACT
>OW804099.1:6782852-6806844 GCA_942159475.1 Sthenelais limicola | reverse complement strand
TATTCATATATTTCCACCCCTAACTGTAGAATATGTCTAAATCATACAAATGTGTATCATTCCTGTCTTACTGTTATACGTCACAATATGTGCAGTACAGGTATATATGTGCATCGTGACTAACATTAGGACACATGTATTTACTGCGCTCACGCTTTGGATGATAGATCTGCAAACTATATCCCCCTCCGTCCACTTCTCCCTCCCCCTCATCTCCTCCCCTTCTCTCTCCCCTTCTCCCTCCCCCTTCTCTCTCCCCTTCTCTCTCCCCCTTCTCCCTCCCCTTCTCCCTCCCCCTCATCTCCTCCCCTTCTCTCTCTCCCCTTCTCCCTCCCCCTTCTCCCTCCCCCTCATCTCCTCCCCTTCTCTCTCCCCTTCTCCCTCCCCCCTCATCTCCTCCCCTTCTCTCTCCCCTTCTCTCCTCCCCTTCTCCCTCCCCCTCATCTCCTCCCCTTCTCTCTCCCCTTCTCCCTCCCCCCTCATCTCCTCCCCTTCTCTCTCCCCTTCTCCCTCCCCCTCATCTCCTCCCCTTCTCTCTCCCCTTCTCCCTCCCCCTCATCTCCTCCCCTTCTCTCTCCCCTTCTCCCTCCCCCCTCATCTCCTCCCCTTCTCTCTCCCCTTCTCCCTCCCCCTCATCTCCTCCCCTTCTCTCTCCCCCTTCTCCCTCCCCCCTCATCTCCTCCCCTTCTCTCTCCCCTTCTCCCTCCCCCTCATCTCCTCCCCTTCTCTCTCCCCTTCTCCCTCCCCCTCATCTCCTCCCCTTCTCTCTCCCCTTCTCCCTCCCCCTCATCTCCTCCCCTTCACTCTCCCCTTCTCCCTCCCCCTCATCTCCTCCCCTTCTCTCTCCCCTTCTCCCTCATCTCCTCCCCATCCCTTGTCCCTGCCCCTCTCCCTCCCCCACCTCCCCGTCCCCGCCGCTCACAACTCCTTATCTCCTTTCTTCAAGAATTATAACCAAAAAATCATTTTAGTTCTGCGGCCTACCACTAGGTAGATAAGCCTGGTTGAACTTTTGGCCGGCGGTGGCGCTGATCTCAATGCCTATCACGTGATCCTCCTGTGTATCAGGAATGTTCTCCCCTCAAAGAAACTCATCTTGGGGGCAGCCTCGCTCTGGATATCTGATGTGTTTCTCCGTTTCGTCCCTAGAGGTCGCGGCAGTCTGGCTAGCCTGGAAGCAGTGAAATAGCCTGGAAGCAAAGCACTTTCTGCTGGTCCCCCGTGAGACGCGGAGTTTCTATGTGTCCCTCTCCTGGTCCCCCACCCGCCCCAGGCCACCTCACAACGAGGCTGGATATGTATACAGCCACGCCACCTGGTGGTCTCTGATAGCCGCTCCCATGGCAACACACGCCAATCTTGGAGAGATTGGGGGCGGGGGGAGGGGGGCGGGGGAGGGGGCCAGGGGGGCAGGGCAGGGGGGAGGAGGGGTGTATGTAAGCGAGTATACAAGCTACTGTAAACATGGAGGGTGAATGTTGCCATGACGACCCCCCTGCACCCCCCTACGTGTATATATACCCCTACCCCCTCCCCATCCCCTACACAGTTAGTAAGGGGGTATAAAGGGCCTGAGGGTGTATCTGAGGAATTGTGACCTTCCCCTTCCCCCCCCCCACCATGTAGGCAATGTGTAGCAGGTCATACATAATACCATAGACTACAGCATTGTACAGCATACTCAATGATTGCCATCAAAGTTTCATAAATATTGGGAGAGTTATGATAAATATAAATTACCCAAAAGGAATAAATGACACAACATACAAGGATATTCAACTGATGCTGCATGTGTATCAAGTATTGAGTTGCACGGTGAGACATTACACAGCAAGGTTAATATTCCCCACACCTACACTTCATTGCCCCTCCTGCACCCCACCCCGCCCCCCTCTGCTCTATGACCCACCTAACACACTGACACACACACTGCACCGTCAGACACCTGTTGTGTTATACCTGTCTATGTGCTTCATCTTCTTCCCTCAACAAGCAAACTCATTACTTCCGTGTATGCAGCGCGGCTGGGCTGGAGTTGACGTGTTCCCTTACACATGCCACACAACATGCCTTCCTTCGCTCCTGGGTTACAGGAATACATATAGCTATGTGGAAATGGCTTATTTGTTTCTCTCATAGACAGTTCTACCAAGAATTCATTTCTTCCTCATTTCATCAGAAGCAGAACATTCCACTTGTCGTACGTACATACATGAGGTAACCATAATAACTTCTAGTTATGTACAAATGTTCTGTTTTATTTCTACTAAAATCAGTTCTTCCAGCAGAACCATCTATACACTACATAGTTTGTCACTATTCCATCAGAAGCGGTGCACTACCTGCTCCTCTTGGTAGTGCTACTTCACACATGGGGGGACTGATAGTAAGGAGAGACGTGCATCTAAATCCTCAATGCACGCCCAGTCATTAATATATGATGTGTTTCAGGAAAATAAGTCATAAGTCGCGAAATTGATATTTTTCAAAGCGTTTTTTTCACAGGATCACATTATTGGAATGTTCTAATCTTTGGAGACTGTGTCACTTATGGTTGTGTCAATCGATGTATCATGGTTGTATCGATGGTTCTAGAGGTCCTCATATGGACTACATTTAGTTACTTTACTGTTTAGTGACCCCTATAAATATTGGTAACTTTTTTTTTCAAAAAACGAAAATATTAAACTTAACATCTAGAAATACCGATTATTTTATCAAAGTGTTTACTATCATTGGAATCGTCTTGATCTCATCTTTTCAAATATAATGGTACCTCAAAATTTATTTTTTGCGACTTATGACTCATTTTCCTGAAACACATCACATATATGTACTGGTGACGTCAGATTTCCATGTGTAATATTTCCAGTAAACTTTAATTCATGTCAAACCAATAGAGGATGTGCATGTCTCACTGCGCATGTCTATTACAGTGCATGCTGGGACGGATTCAGTTCTAACCTTATAAACACATATTAAGCAACATTTGTAGCAACAAATGCAAGAATCGTCTCAACAATAGCAAACATCGTGTAAATAATCTATAAAAACCGAATGCATGATGGGAAAGATCAAGTCTTGTTTAATTGAGTCATGTATATCATGTAATCTTTTACTATGTAACGGAAAGTAGTAATACTTAAGATTCACCCAGGATACAAACAAAAATAGATGGCAACATCGAGATGTACCTAATAGATCAATAAAAACGTTACACCAACAATTAACTCAGGTATATTTATAATGTTAAATATTCCATACTGAACATAACATGGTTTTTGTAGATTTTACACTGACATACAACTCCCATAAATACTTGCGAATCAGGATTCAAAATGGCGGCGCTACAATTCCCCTATTAAGTGTATAATTTAACTCTTTGTGTTTCTCCAGTACAAACTTAACCATCGCCTACTCCTGGCTTAGTCTCACCTTCTCTCGCTAAACCTCGCCAAATCTCGTATAGCTAGTGTTGGGGATACAGTCTAAACTTCTCCTATTATCGCCCACGTCGTCTCCTAGCGGCGTGAAGACTAACTAATCAAGACGCCACCTGGTGTAGCTATTAGTTTATATTGGTCACGTGCTACACTTATTGATTCTGGCTTTTGACGCTTGGTGGCGCCCACCAAGGTGAAGGTCATGTGATCTTGGGTATTACTCCACCCTGTGGTGGAATTAGGAACTACTTATACACCGCCTGGTGCATAGCGCCCCCATAAATAATGCGGGGAAACTGGGAACTAGTGAGAGGGACGTTGAATGGATGTGACGTATGTGACGTCAGCTGACGTTGTAACGTCAATATAGAGGAAGGATCCGCCTGGCGGTTGGTGTAGAACTAACCATATAATTTGAGAATAAGTAAAAGGTTGAAACCAAAGGCAGCGAGTAAAGATGGCGTGTGTTTCAATATGAACGTCAATTATCTCATATTTCATAATCACTCAGTAAATATAAATATCTTAGGTTTAGTGAATAAAAGTCTATATATTTCATTTGTTGAAGGAAAATGTTCGAAGTAATTTATTCACAAGATCACTTCAGTGAAATGTTCTGATTTTCGGAGTCTAGATCGGTCTTGATATTGATTTCCTAGAAGAACTCGTGTGTGTAGAATATATGTGAGGTGCAGTAGAGTCAGTAGTAGTACAATAGTCAGTGGTAACCTCACTATTCATGGCATACAACATATAAGTTGCCACATTGTGACTTGAAGTAGAGTTTGATATATTACTCACACTCACACTGCTGGAAGCCTGGTATTTAAACAACCATTACATTACAACCTCTATATTACAAATGTTGACTAAAAACCAATTTATTCTCCATATTGTATGTGCAAAGAACCAGAGAACATTATATGGCTTTCAAAATATGAAAGGCAAACATAACATCAATCAATATCATGAATATATGAAATATATGGGTCAGATGTTCAGAAAATGTACAATTGTCAGCTGTACACATTTGGTAAATTCTGTTAAATAAGGCTGCAATTTGGTCAATACTTGGTAAATTCGAGTATATTCGGCAATGCATTGATTCTAGCAATCTGTTTGGTTAGGTTGAACTGTATTTTGAACTTTATTTTCGTCTGAAATTTGGGTGATTTGAGAGGATTGGTGAAGGTGAATTGTACATTTTCTGAAGATCGGACCCATATATAATACATATATGTGATGTGTTTCAGGAAAAATGAGGCATAAGTCGCAAAAAATGGATTTTGAGATATTGATCATCATATTTGAATAGATGAGATCAAGCCGATTCCAATAATGGTAAACAGTAGGACATCACAGAAGTATTTCTATATGTTAAGTGAGAAATCTTTTTTTTTAAAAGAAAGTTTGCAATATTTCTGCGTGGACGTTTAGGAAAGTAACTAAATACCCTAAATCTCCCTCCTTACCCTACACCTCTTCCCTTACCCTTCGTTCCTTCCCCTTTCCTACCCTTACCCCACTACCTCCCCCCATACCCCCTCCCTCCCCCCCCTCCCCCTTCCCCAACAACACCTCACTGCACATGCGCACATCTTGTCTCTCAGCACACAAATGTCGTCTGCTTCATTCTTGCGTCACACAAATCAATCATTTCCCCTTTTATCACCCATGTATGCACCCAGTATAATCCCGCCATCTTTCCCTGTCCCTAGCTGACCCCTCCTGACCCCACATGACCCTCCTGACCTCTCCTGACCCCGCTGACCCCTCCCACAATTCCCTGTACCTGGCTTTTAACATCTTGTTCCGCTCTGCCTCGTCTTCAGTAGACGCCACTTAGGACGTCATCAATAACTGGTTCCCTGTTACCCCGGGTCAGATTCCAGCCAATCAGAGCGCAGTAAATATAACCTGGTCCCCGGGCCTTCAGCCGCGGGTCCCCGGATGTAAATAGATGTCACGTGAGAGGTCTGTATGTTGCGGGTTCCACCTTGTCCACTAGGTGGTGCTGCGGAGGGCAGTGGGTCACATATAATAGTTTATTATATTACTTGATCACTAACTCCTGAAGAAGGGACAAGTCGCCCGAATGCTAGAGTTATTTAATTAAACAACAAGATCGAGTTTACTATGCTTTCTCTATTACTACATCATTTTATCAAGCCAGCTTACCCGATATACAGCCAGGCCTTCTCCCTCTACTCTAGTTGGTTATGTGGCATACGTATTTTACATGTACTCTATCTAGAGTGGGATACATTACAGGCATATACAACTAGTGTTATACACAACTCCGCCACCTGAACCACTAGATGTACTGTAGGGTGAACAAAATGACTTTATACTGTTCCTTTATAGATCATGAAAGACGTAAATAATAAATCAGTCAACTATTTGTGGAAATAGTGTGTATATTTTACACATTGTGTAAAAGTGCACTATTCTACACAACTGGAACCAGCGCTGTTACCTGGATATGTATGACACTGCCGCACTGCATGGTACGTACACATGGAGAACTGAGGGTTAAGTATTAGATACTTGACTATTGTAGAGAGTGAATATAGTGAAGCTAGACGCTGATA
Source organism: Sthenelais limicola (assembly GCA_942159475.1). Taxonomy (NCBI): domain Eukaryota; kingdom Metazoa; phylum Annelida; class Polychaeta; order Phyllodocida; family Sigalionidae; genus Sthenelais; species Sthenelais limicola. The sequence goes on along the minus strand of OW804099.1, from coordinate 6,800,810 downwards.
CACATTAATTCTGATGTTGGCTTGAACGAGAGACAAACAAGTGTGGATTATATGTCACCAGCACAAACATCTCACATGAGGGGAACACTGGGACACCTGCCAGACATGTCACACGTTACTTTGCTTTCTTTTTTTTCGTAGGTCGCCTTTTTGTACAAGTTTAGGTGGCAATAAATGATATGTTCAATTCACAGGTACACATGGGCGTGTATATCAGGGGACAGATACCAGCCTCAGTCTTTGTCCGCTGTTGCCGTCTTACATAGCGTTAAGTGAATTTATAAACGCCATATGTTGACAATGACTTACATATATATATGTGTGCTTCATAAGGACAACCATGTAATGCAAGTAACAGGTCGTATATAAGCCTGATCTATTGACGCTGTTCCTACTGCTATACTTGCTATAACTGACCGCCTCGGCGTGCCACGTGCCAATACGTCACCGTATCAAGCCGTACACGGCGCCGCACTAACCTCCTATTGCCGTATCAAGCCGTACACGGCGCGCACTAACCTCCTATTGAATCCGCCTCCTTCTACACACAAAAGCAGACTTCTTTCCGTCTCCTCCCTTTGTGTTCCTACTTTTCAAGGACCCCTGATTCACAAAGGGAGAACCCCAAGATCACAAAGCCAACAAACATTACCCACAATTCCATTTCGTTTCAACCAAATGTTACAAAAGTTCAACAATAGATGGCGTGACGATTAGGCCGTTAAGTTTTCACTGCGCATGTGCAAAGAGGATTTTTTGCTGAGTCATAATGGCGGCATGCAGCAGCGCCACCCCCTCTAGCGGCGGATTATTGATCTCAAACCTGGTGGTTAATTCTTGTACTAACAAAAGAATCAAAGTTCCGATCGTTACCGCAGAGTGGCGCCCTCAGCAGCGACAAAACACCACCTGGTGGATGGAGGTGACCTCACTTTCCTACCTCCTAACAGGAGAGTTCTTCTAGGAAATCAATATCCGGTTAGATTATCATGTGACGCGCATGCGTGGCAGCTGTAGCATGCACCGCCTGGTGATCAATATTGGAACCATTCAAATGTAGAAAAATGCGGCCTCTGGTGACGTTTTAAGGAATCAATAAGGACAGGGAAGAATGTCTGGGGTGAGGGTGAAGTGGAGGGGAGGGGGTCGTAAGGGGGGGCTGAGGGGTGGAAGAGGGCTTAAAGGGGTTGAAGGGGCTGAGGGGGGAGAGGGCTTAAGGGGGTTGAAGGGGCTGAGGGGAGGTGAGGGAAGGGGAGCACTGAAGAGGAACGGGGGCTGAGGAGGGATGAGCAGGGGAAAATATTTGCTATGCTAAGGGGGCTGAAGGGGAGGAGGAGGGGGGTAGGGGGAGAAGGACAGGCGAGGAGCAGGGGGGAGGGCCTATAGGAATGGGGGAGGGCATGGGGGTTCTATAATTAACAGCAGTCTCTTAAAACTAATTCAAGTGTTTCATGTGCTATATATCAATATAGTTCATATGGAATTGTGGGATTTATGTGAGAATAAAGTTTAAAGAACCTGTCATGAAGAACCTGCCATGTTAAATGTTACAGGTGTAGACAACATTGTCTAATACAGGAGTTCATCTCTACACGATGTACATCATTGGGAAATACTTTATTCCAGTTGATATTGAAATAAACATATTTTTTTATTATATATATATTCTTATTGAGATCCAAAGACACAAGGGATACCTATTTTCTGGTCTTTGTTTAAATAATATAACTCACAGAATGGTTTACTTAGGGAAGTCTTAGATACAAAGGAAATGCAGAAGAGCAAAGAGACAGCAAAGAAAGGTTAGAAGGAAGAAGGTGATTCCAAGTTTTGAGAGCAGGTGAGAGGGATGACGTCATATGTCATGTTTGTAAGCATAATCCATCCCAGGCTGCCCTGTAGCAGACATGCGCAGTGACGCTATCCTTCTCCACGTGTTTAAATATTTTACTCCTTTCTACTAATCTTCTCTCAAAAAGAAGTCATTTGGGATTTGAAGTCTTTCTATAACTGGAGGAGATAGTGTTACGATGATTTCCCTTGGTCCACCTTACCGAAAGACAACAAGATTAGAAAACTAGAAACGGGGACAATGCCACGATCATTCGTATATCATATTATTGAAATGTAAAGTCGTTGAAATCAAACTAAATCGCCTGAGATACCTTGTTGATTTGATTAATCATACTTGTATTTTATTCATCCTAGAACATCTCAGCATTGTAACTTAACTTGTATACTGCCTGTTTAAATGTCTGTACACCTGGGGCCTGTGAAAAACCTTGGTCTGGGATTTTGCACACCCAGTATAAAAAAAAGTTTAAAAAAAAAAAAAAAAAAAAAATCCGATGTGATGTGATGTACTGCTGAACAAAACCAAAAAGGGTGGGATGTTTGATTAGGCCCCTATGGGGTGGAATTATTGTACAATTATTATATCGACTTTATGTTATGATCTACTAGTTAAATTGCTTAAAAAGTAAAATTTTGCTCTAAAACTTAGACACTCTTATAATTATATACATGTTATATATATATAATCCTTCGAATAATAACTGAATCTCTGTATTTTTGCCTTGAGCGCTGTGAGAATATCACTGTACCATCGAAACCAGTCTCAATAAAATGTCTTTAAAAACAACGACCACTGCACGACTCCAGCCCTGGATATTGTGACAGCGTTAAGTATCAGATTAATGGGTAATTAATTCTATCTCAAGGTCTCCTAAATGATGTGTCACACCGCATGAGTTTAGTATCAGCGTGTGTACACTTGGGCACAGTAATGAAACCAAACGTACGATTATGTGTGATATTCACCACTGCACACAAATCGGCTCCTACCGTAATGTATATTGTGAACCATGCCCAGACACAGCCGATTTGTCCTCAGATTGTCCCCCGATTTTGGTCTTACGATGAATCCTAGGATTTCATTTCAAATCCTGGTTTTTATGTTATTTCAAAAACATAAACCAGGATTTGAAATGAAGTCATAGGATTCATTGGGAGACCAACATCGGGGGGCAATCGGGGGACACATCGGGTGTGTGTGGGCAGGGTCTTAGGCTAAGGTTATACAGTCCCGCATAGTGACCATCTCAGTACTACAACCACCCCGACAGTAAGACCAGTGTGGTCCAGTACCAATAAGGAGATTAGATAAGAAAAGGTGACGGGTAAACTAATCAAAATCAATATGATTTTAACCAGAAGTCTACTTCTTTATATTACTACTGTCCTACCTCTCTTCCTTCTATCAGTTATGCAGGCACATACTAGTAATATCGGACTGGTCTGAGATGCTTTCCAGTATAGGAAATAAAAAAGGACTACAAGACCTTATGTAAGATCGATACATCGATATAGCATTACTTTTATTCATTGACATTAATTAAGCGTTTAATCTGCATTGTGTATCGCATTTTAAGATGGGTGAAAACTTATAACCATGTAAACATTTACTGTAGAGTTAGTTACAAGTAGATAGAACACACAGGGAAGTCAATTGCATTTACCATAATCATGTCTTATAAGAACAAAAGCTATATGTATGTATTTTCTAAAAAACAAAACTTTGTATATGATCAAGATATATATAGGAATGGATCTCTCAGGAAGACCTGCTCAGGCAGAGAGTAGTATCCAATTTCGGAATGTTATTTGTTTCTGAATAAAAATGCAATATATATTTAATATCCCTTCTGTCACTGGGTGCTGTAATTGTTAAGAACACATCTCACCCAGATTGTGACTAGAGATTACCTTGAAGCAACTGTATCCTACTACAACAGTGTATAGTAATTTTTTACCAGTTTGTAATCCAGGAACATATGTCTCTCATCTTCTCCCGGCTCCCTGTTAGTGCCATTACTCTTTGTGTTAAACCTTTCATATGTTAATGCCGGCCATACACAGGAAGGCATGATACTGATATCATTATATGGGTTTAACACTTTTTGTCGATTTTAAGAATGTATCCATCAGGGTGAAGTCGCCAGAAAATCTACAACTCACCTTCACCAATCCTCTCAAATAACCAAAATTTCAGACGAAAATAAAGTTCAAAATACAGTTCAAGTTAACCAAACAGATTGCTAGAATCAATGCAATGCCGAATATACCCGAATTTACCTAGTATTGACCAAATTGCAGCCCAATTTAACATAATTTACTAAATGTGTACAGCTGCCAATTGTACATTTTCTGAGAATCTGACCCATTTATATATTAACCCTTACCCTGCATCTCTATGTCTAACACTTGTCCCTTGTCTCTGAAGGGAAGATCAGCCATTGTTTGCTACAGCTCCTGCTACTGCGGCAATTCATGGTGTTTCATGTCGCACAAATGCAGAGATAATCAATCTGTTTTGTCATGATCATATAGTTTTATGAATTCTAACTCACATATATCCATCTTTAGAAGCAAAGCGCGTTTCAGTTATAGCCACCATAATCGTTAAACCTTTACTGGGGAGATGTATAGAGTGAGTATTTATATCGCTGCAATGCTGAGTCAATGAAAATTATTTACCCCCAGTCCACATCGGCACAACTAAGCGACTATTTCACGTTATTTCGAGCCAACATGAGACTTACCCATCCTATAATATATTGCACATGTACAGGAATGATACACATGTTATTCACCCAAAACAATTATTTGACATTATGTTCTATGATATATGAAATAATGTCATAGATGAATATGAATACATAATTTGTTATATTGTTATTCCTTCCCCGTTTACCTGTAATAGAATATATGAAACAAACATATGTTGTCCGATGAAGCTCATAGTCCACTGTATTACATGTGTTCCATACATGTGCTGATATTGACGAGTAAAGGTATTTATCAGACGCCATTCAAATTGTACTGGGTCAAGTTTTCAGACAATGTACAATACGCCTTCACCAATCCTCTCAAATAACCCACATTTAATGCAAAAATCATGTTCAAAATACAGTTCAACATAACAGAACAGATTCATTGAATGAATACAATCCAGAATACACTCAGATTTATTCAGTATTTATCATTTTTCACACTAATTTAGCAGAATCTGAGGGATGTGTAGAACAGTTGATTGTGCATTTTCTGAAAATCTTACCCTACTGTAATTCATTGTGAGGTTTAAACCCTTTATAAAACTGCAATTGCTGATCCCAGGCCTAATCTAGTGCACCCGTCTATATTCCGCCTGTTTGAAGTCTGATATCAGATAAATACAAGCTTTAGCGGAAGTGATAACAGCCCGGAAGTGTATCCATTACCCAGAATCCCTCATTATTAACCATCATGACCTTGAGCATGACCTTTTCATGTCGTCTGCTACTGTACGCTTAGTAACATGAGCCCTCTGGCGGTCTTTCTTTGAATTACATAATCCTATTGTTTTAAGTGAAAGCCCACGCATGCGCACGGTGACTCATACAGCTTCCGGCGGTGTAGGGGGGGGGGGGGAGCGGGAAGAGCCGCCAATGTGAATGTAGAGAAATATGGTGCGTTTGCCTTTGCTGGAATGTTATAGTTTCCTTGGTACAAATAGTTCGTGATAGAGTCGCCTTTAGGTATGGACCTGTACATCTAGTTATTAAAAAGAGTGTGTTTGTTAGACATCTGTTATGAGAACAATGTAAAAGGTGAGGTACACGTTTGAAATATTACTAACTTATTTGACTTTAAAAGCACGCATTTATGTTCAAGCTTTCCTAATAGCTTCTTAATAGTTTCTCTCATTAAATGTTTCTAAAAGATATCAGTATTTAGGAAGTCAACGCTGCGGAGAACATCTTATACACAGATGTAGTTCCATATATTAACACTTATATAGAGGGCGCTCCTATTTAGATGAAAACCAAGATGGCGGCTGTACAACTCCCCTATGATCACGTGATGCATTTTTAAATCATGGAGCGGCGTCTGAGCGGCGTCTGTCTCCCTGGAGGAAAGGCAGACGACAATTCTCCATCTAATTACATTTTACACCATGCGCCCTCTACCTGCACAGAGCAGAACCAGCGCTCCGCTATTTTCCCGCCAAAACTAGATTAGATCAGAATCCATCAAAATACACAGCCGACAATTGGCGCAGAAAGATAGGGGACCCGTCAGAGCGTGTTAACGTGGTTACTAGGGAGATAGGCCTGTCTCCTGGTTGCCATAGCAACTGTCAACATAGAGACCAATCAAGAGAACGCCCTCTAGTGTAGAGGATGTGAGGCGAGGAAGCGGGAAGTGGGCGATAATGGAGCCAAATGTCGCTGGCTTCCTTCAGCAGTCACATGACTTGTTCTGACCAATCACTTTGATGTTGGTTGACCACGTGATTTAAACTTGGTCAGGATCAGGAAGCCTTGGACACGTGCGTGACGTCACAGACGACGTTTGTTGCTAAGGAGAAGGAAAGATGGCACTGGAGGAAGGAGGGAAGATGGTGGACTAGTTGCAGGACAAGTAAAGGTGGCACTGGAGGAAGGAGGGAAGATGGTGGACTGGTTTCAGGACAAGTAAATCCCTTTAAGGAGAAATTGTGGGACGCAAACACGGGATAAAACAGGAATTAAAGCAGGAGGAGATGAGTTGGAATGAATGAGGAAGTTCAAGTAGAGTGCGTTGCTCACTTGACCCATCTCACAATCACCACAAGCTGCTCAACATTGTGTATATGAGAACATCGGGTTTTCCAGAAAATAGATTTGAGGTGTTAAAATCAATCCAAAACAAGGGGAAAGCAGAACATGGGGTGTGTGAGGTTGGTTTTGGTTCATTAGGGTCCGACGTGTCAGTCAACGTGCGACCCTTTCCAAGGATTTCTCAGAAGATGTTGCGCAAATGACCATTTGTATGACAACAAATCTGTCCTTATCAACAATGGCTCATCAATGTTTTAATTATGTATATAGACCCTGGAGCAAGTTACTGCCTACCATATAAACACATCCAACCAATAGGGAAACATATATATTTATCTTAACGGATTCTTTTGTAAAAGACAGAGAGAACCAATAGCCGCCATCTTGTGAAGGGTTAATAGCACCAGTAGAGACCCCTGGTGTGCACCAGCAGACATAATCAGGTCACAGCCTCGTTCTCAAACCTGTCAGGTCACGTGACCACCATGCTACATTTCAGCATTAACTTTTAAATCTGCTTTTTGACACAAGGGGTCGCCCCAGCAGGAATTATGACTTCACTACAGGAGAGTTCCACTGTGATGTCTGTGTGAACTGCCGTCTGGTGGTGTAGAGAGGAAGCATTACTCCCCCTCAGCCTCGCTTTCATCTCAGCGTCTGGCTACTACAGGGCCAAGGTCAAGGTCATGACCTCTCACCTGACAAGCCTCTTTCTCAATTTGTAGCCAGAACGTGGCGGAGGCTTCTGATTGGTCCCGAGGGAGGAGTGAAGCATCTTGGGATAGGTTTGATGGAGGTGAAATAACGGGTCTCAACGCGCAGGCGCAAAGCCTGACCTATATACACTGTGCAAACTCTACAGGTCGCAGAGTGAACTAAATATAGCCCGGCTACCTTATGTTAAGGCCTCCCTCTGGGTTAAAGTATGGCAAGGGTTGTGTATGGCACTGGTACTGGTTATAATAGGCACTCTATATCATAGCAGCCTTCCATGGACCTGTTGTACAAGTTAAGGAAAGGCAGGGGCCTGTTGTACAAGCTAAGGAAAGACAGGGGCCCGTTGTACAATCTAAGGAAAGACAGGAGTATGTTGTATAAGCTAAGAAAAGGCAGGGGCCACTTGTATAAGCTAAGGCAGGGTTTTTGTGTATATGTTAAGGCAGGGGCCTGTTGTACAAGTTAAGGAAAGGCAGGGCCTGTTGTCTAAGCTAAGAAAAGGCAGGGGCTTGTTGTACAAGTTAAGGAAAGGCAAGGCCTGTTGTATAAGCTAAGGAAAGGCAGGGGCCACTTGTATAAGCTAAGGTAGGTTTTTTTGTATATGTTAAGGCAGGGGCCTGTTGTACAAGTTAAGGAAAGGCAGGGCCTGTTGTATAAGCTAAAAAAAGGCAGGGGCTTGTTGTATAAGCTAAGAAAAGGCAGGGGCCTGGTGTATAAGCTAAGGTAAGGTAGGAGTCTGGTGTAATTGTAAGCTAAGGAAAGGCAGGGGTCACTTGTATAAGCTAAGGAAAGGCAGGGCCTGTTGTATAAGCTAAGGGAAGGTAGGGGCTTGTTGTATAATGTAAGGCAAGGTAGAGACCTGTTGTATAAGCTAAGGAAAGGTAGGGGCCTGTTGTACAAGCTGAGGAAAGGCAGGGGCCTGCTGTATAAGCTAAGGAAAGGTAGGGGCCTGTTGTACAAGCTGAGGAAAGGCAGGGGCCTGTTGTATAAGCTAAGGAAAGGTAGGGGCCTGTTGTACAAGCTGAGGAAAGGCAGGGGCCTGTTGTACAAGCTAAGGAAAGGTAGGGGCCTGTTGTACAAGCAACGGAATGCAATATTGTGTCCGGGAATTCCTTCATATTTGCCACTGCCTTCTCTTGCCTTGTGTTTAATTCCAAACAACTGTTTTTCCAAAGGTTAAATCTGGAAATATTAGAAATGTGAATGTCAGCTGTAGAATCCATCAAATATTAATTGAAAGATCTCTGTGCCTACATCCCCGCTACTCACCCCGTGTGGCACGCTGCAGGGTTATAATAGGGGAGTTGCATAGCCGCCATTTTGAATCTTGATTCGCATGGAATTATGGGACTAATGGTACTGTATAAAATCTATAGAAAACATGCCATGTTCAGCATGGATTATTTACCAATGCTCTAATGTAAATATCCATGTATTATACATGTTTCCATAACACAAGCATTCATCTTTCCCATCATGCATTTGGTTTTCATAGATGATTTATACAAGCTATGATATCGGTGAAAACATTCTTGCAATTTTCGATAAAATATTGCCAAATATTTGTATGGCAGATTTCATCAGAATCCATCCCAGCATGCACTGCAATAAACATGCGCAGTGAGACATGCAACTCCCCTATTCACTCAATGAATGCGTTTAACTCATGTCAGTAGATACTCCCAGATCCCAAGCTCACATGTCCCCCAGATGTAGTCAGATGTCCAATTAATACAGTTTATTTTTTAATCATAACAAAATCATAGGATTTGATGTCATCCAACAGTATCAAGAGGTTTTAAACTACTTCTAGTGAATATTGTCTTGTAATGAGGTTGTGCTGGATTATTGACGAGGTTTATTTGTCACGTGGTGCTATAAAGTATATATAGGTCGCCGTCATATATACTGACCTTGTTATGTCTAGTACTGGGCAGACAATAAGAACATAATCCGGTTATAATGAGTCTATAGATCTATAGATCTGTCAGACATGTTGTGCCTCTTATAAGGACTCTATAGATCTGTCAGACATGTTGTGCCTCTTATTGAACCTATAAGGGACTGTTCATTTTTAAACATTGGGGCAGTGTGTGTGTGTGTGTGGGGTGGGGGGAAGGGGAATTTTCAAGGGGGCACCATTTTTGGTGTAGACTCTGAATTCGGGCGGGGGGGGGGGGGGGGGGGGGGCGGCGGACCTTCTATTGCGCTCTAAAAGATTGGGGGCCTTTTTTGCACAGACTTGGAACTACAATGATGTGAGACATTTTTCACAAGACTTTAAGGTGGGGGACGGGGGGGGGGGGGGGGAGGGGGTCATACAGTTTTGTACAAGAATTGTTCTCAAATTCTCAACTCCCCCCTCCTAATGGTTAATTATGAACATTCCCTCACACTCCCACAAGTTAACACGTCCTATATATTGACCTCTCCTCCTCCTGTACCCAGGTACACCACCGCCCCCTGGTGGTCTCGTCCGTCTGCTCCAGGGTCTGACCTACTTTCAGCTCCTCCAGGGCGCCTGCGCACGCAATGTGTCCATCCGAGCCCACACACAAAGTAGTTCCCTAATGAAGCGGCAGGGGGAGGGGGTAGTTCAAGTTTCACACGCCAGGGTTTGAATGGTCTGGAATCTGATTGGTAGATGTACATGTCTACTGCGCATGCGTACAGTGAGGCATCATGGGATGTGGATATAAATAGCTCCTTCTTGGAACCCGTCTCCCCATAGCCTCCTGCCGCCCCCCCCCCCCCCCCCATCCCCACCACACACACACACACGCATATCAATCTCTATCTCCTATTTACTGCTTTACTAGATTCACTCCAGTCACATAATCTTATATTATTAACAATGTCTTCTTCAGTCTGTAAGAGAAACAATATGCATACTATAGCTCTAGTTGCACACACTGAGTAAAGTGGGTCTCATAGGTTCGTATGAACACACAGACAAATTGCTCTCAAATAAACCAAGTTGAAGAGAAATCAGCTTCAAAATAGAGTCCAACAAAACCAAACGGATGTTTTAATCAATGCAATACCAAATGAAGCTAGATATGTCTAGTATTACTACACCCCATGACTGTCTCACATATATACTGCTTTATAACAAAGCTGTATGTTCCCTCCAATCACATATTAGTCTGACTTGAGTAACAATGTATTGATTAAGGGTTATTGATCACAGTCTGTAGGAAACACTATATAGATGATATTGCTGTAGTAGTGCACACAGGTTGAGTAGATTGCGTCTCATAGATTCACATGAGTAGTCTCAGACCTCCTCCACGGCTGAGCACATCAGAACATGTACAATTCACCCATCCTCTCACATAGCCCAGGTTTATAGAGAAACTAGGTTCAAAATAGAGTTGAACATAACCGAATAGATGTAATCGCAAAGGATGAATTTGTGTCGCAAAAGATGAATTTGGAGCATATAAAAGATGGTATGAAGGGGAGTCCAATGATGGTAAGCACTAGCTAACAAGTTCTTCTATTATATGGGTCAAATATTCAGAAAATGTACACTTCTCCTTTACCAATCCTGTTAAATAACCCACATTTAAGACGAAAATGAGCTTCAAAATGCAGTTTAATATAACAAAACTGATACACTGTAGCGAATAATAACATGGTAGACGCGTTATTATACCTGTTATTATCATGTCAACTTTTGTGCCACGACTATCCAGGTATAAGTACACAACTGTTATGATTGTCACATTAATGAATGCCTTCTGTCGCGTTAAATTTCAAGCTAAAAGAATGGGGTGTGATGTTGTAACAGACGCCAGTAGGATGGAGGGCGGCGAACCATGAAAAGCCAAAGGTAGCCTGGGTGGGAGGGGGTGTGGTTCATTCAAGCAAGGAAAGCGTTATAGGTTTGTTAGCAGGGGAATCAAATAAATGAATATCATATTGCATTTCCATTCCCATGACTGGGAGCTTTGTACGAGCTAAGATTGAGAACTGAAGTGGTAATCAACACGCATGTATTGAGAAAAACATCAAGGGAGGAAAAAAATTATGGAAGAGAGTATATGATAACATACAAGAAGCTATCAAGATGCAACAAAATTAATATTTGCCTCTTAGCGCCAGGCGAATCGAAACAAGCCTGTGCGGCCCAACTTGAGATGTAAGTCACAAATCTGAAGAGTTTTTAGTTCGTCAATATGACCCCCTGCCCCCCGCCCTGGTGTGATTTCTCTAGCTCAACTTAACAACCGCCCTTCTAGCGAGCGAAACATTTAGCCTTGGAAGCCTATGTTTCTTCATACTACGCTTTTGATGTGCTTTCCGTTGCAGATCTTTTGGCATTGTATGTTTGTTTGTGTGGGGAAGCGGCACGCAAATGCTTATGCATAGCTAAAAGCAATGCATTCAATATGTAATAGTCCCGGGTAATATTAATGCCTGTAGTTTAAATCTAAATAGCTGAGTTGATGATTTGACTAAATAAGTAATGTTCTGAAATGTTCCAATTGTGAGAGTATGGGGATAGCTCTGCTCAAACAGAATAGTATTGTGATCTATTCTTGTTAATAAAAAACAAGAGAGGTATCAATAAAGTCCACAATTCCAAGGAGAAACGCTCAGCAAACAGCAGAATAATTATATAAAATTTACACAAAATGTCCAATATTTTGAAACAAATGCAAGGACTGTAGATGTACAGGTGAGCGTGGCAGGTATATACAGTAGAACTCCATTGTTACAGCCAGACTGCTCCTGTCCTCTAACTGACTGACTGAACCCCTTGTGTTACTGGTGTATATATGTGTGCATTGACCTAAATACCCATTACCTGTTACTAAAACAATAGCCCCATTTCTACATCACCATGCTTGGTCGCACACAGGTATAGGCAATTCTATATAACGCGACAAGCACGCATTTAAATGCAGCTTTCTCTCGCCTTTAATTTTTAAAACGACAAGGACTTAGCACGCACCAAAACGCAAACATATACGCGCAAATCCAGGTCTATGTACGCAGAGTTTTAACAGTGTACTTTAAATCAATTCGATCACAAAAATGGTATGAAGGGGATTCCAATGAAATAATTTAGCAGCATTTCAGTATAGAGCAGCCAATTGTACATTTTCTGAAAATCCGACCCATTTATCAATATGTTAACACAAACAAAACATTTTTAACCTAAAACAAGAAAGTATTGGACTAACTGAAAAACTCTTCATTTAAAGTCAAATGTAGAACCATTCTCCTTGTAGACCATGAGTATAAAAATGACAGAGAAGTGAGAGAGAGACAGGTGAGGGGAGTGAAACATCTGTATTGAGACCACCCTTGGGACGGAACGATTTGTGGTCTCATAGCGAGGTGATCTCATTAGATGGGCTATTCTAATAAGAAGAAACCAATTCAGGCCTGAGAGAAACTGGTCTTAATAGAGGGGTGGTCTCTATAGAGAGGTGGTCTTTATGTGAAGTTCCACTGTACATATAAAAGAAGGGGTGGTCTCTATAGAGAGGTTGTCTTTATGTGAGGTTCCACTGTAGATATAATAGAGGGGTGGTCTCTATAGAGAGGTTGTCTTTATGTGAGGTTCCACTCTACATATAAAAGAAGGGGTGGTCTCTATAGAGAGGTTGTCTTTATGCGATGTTCCACTGTATATATAATAGAGGGGTGGTCTCTATAGAGAGGTTGTCTTTATGTGAGGTTCCACTGTACATATAATACAGGGGTGGTCTCTATAGAGAGGTTGTCTTTATGCGATGTTCCACTGTATATATAATAGAGGGGTGGTCTCTATAGAGAGGTTGTCTTTATGTGAGGTTCCACTGTATATATAATAGAGGGGTGGTCTCTATAGAGAGGTAGTCTTTATGTGAGGTTCCACTGTATATATAATAGAGGGGTGGTCTCTATAGAGAGGTGGTCTTTATGTGAGGTTCCACTGTATATATAATAGAGGGTGGTCTCTATAGAGAGGTGGTCTTTATGTGAGGTTACACTGTATATATAATAGAGGGGTGGTCTCTATAGAGAGGTGGTCTTTATGCGAGGTTCCACTGCATATATAAGTGTTGCCTGATCACTAGTGGCTCCACCTATGTCATGAATGGCAAGTCCCCTAATATCGCCCACATACCACCACCAGAGGGCACCAACATCTCCTTCCCACAATGCCCTCCTCCTGTATCAAATGCATTATGGGTAAAGGTGACATGTCTGGTCATGTGATTCCACCCGGCGCCACCAGGGAGCTGACCTGGGAACACAAGGTCATGTGACTGTCACGTGGTACAGTAGATAAGAATGACATCATGTGTGGTTGTCAGGGAGGCCAGAAGGTGGCGGGGCAGTGAGGAGATGGACAGAAGATAAGAGCAGGGTGGAGGAGGAGTGGAGGAGGAGGAGGTTATTGATACAGAAGAGTGGTGGGGTGGTGCAAGGGGGGAGGGTAAGGGTATGATACAGTGTGGTGCAGGGGGGGAGGGTATGATACAGTGTGGTGCAGGGGGGGATAAGCAACTTCTATACTTAGTATAACTTCTATACTTAGTATAACTTCTATACTTAGTATAACTTCTATACTTAGTATAACTTCTATACTTAGTATAACTTCTATACTTAGTATAACTTCTATACTTAGTATAACTTCTATACTTAGTATAACTTCTATACTTAGTATAACTTCTATACTTAGTATAACTTCTATACTTAGTATAACTTCTATACTTAGTATAACTTCTATACTTAGTATAACTTCTATACTTAGTATAACTTCTATACTTAGTATAACTTCTATACTTAGTATAACTTCTATACTTAGTATAACTTCTATACTTAGTATAACTTCTATACTTAGTATAACTTCTATACTTAGTATAACTTCTATACTTAGTATAACTTCTATACTTAGTATAACTTCTATACTTAGTATAACTTCTATACTTAGTATAACTTCTATACTTAGTATAACTTCTATACTTAGTATAACTTCTATACTTAGTATAACTTCCATACTTAGTATAACTTCCATACTTAGTATAACTTCCATACTTAGTATAACTTCCATACTTAGTATAACTTCCATACTTAGTATAACTTCCATACTTAGTATAACTTCCATACTTAGTATAACTTCTATACTTAGTATAACTTACATAAAGGACAACAGGAAGTTTCTACAATGTATTCAGTGCTGTAAACATTGGCCTTCGCTTTATTGGTCATGGAAACATTTTTCCAATTACAGTTGACATTTCTCGTTTTAGACTCCTTGGAAGACCTGGTTTCAGGGGTCTCACTCACTGTTACCAGACATCGAATTACCTGCTTTGTAAACAAGATCTGCAAATAAAAGAATCTCTGAATTGAATTGAATTTGGGGTTGATTGTGCATAGTTTGGTGTATAATCCCAAGGTGAAGGGATTATGCACAAACAGTACACCAGCAGGCCCTCAATGGAGGTTATTAATCCTAATAGTCTCTGGCTGGCTGTTATAGTGTGATTGACATGATATAGTTGAGGGAATGTTAGAAATTATGAAGGTAATTTGGCGTTTATTAGCTGTGATGGAAGAATGAAATGTTTCTAAATATTTGTATGTCAGGCTTGAACTGAATCTATCCCAGCATGCACTTTAACGCACAAACGCAGTGGCACATGCAAATCCCTTATTAGATTAGATTAGATTAGAAAATTATTTATTCATCAATGGGGTATACAAGTACAGATCAAATGTGACAAAAGGGTCGACTGACTATCTTATGGAATGAGATTCTCATCCACTCTATTAGCAAGTTGTTTATCTAGCAATAAGCTGATCTCTGGGTGGATGACGTACACAGCGTTCCATAATGATATGAGCTAATCTTATCTCACTGCCAACATCTTCAGCACCCACATATAGGTCATGTATTTATGTACATTGTATATGTACAGAGCTATGCATAAAGTATCTGTGTATAGCAAGACAAGCATGTCGTCGCTCTAAAGTTGTATTCTTTGCTATTGCAACTAGTAAAATGTACTCATAATATGACTTGAGTTCCCCATATATATTCTGTTGTTGTTGCATGTTTAAAGAATAACGTTAAGTAAAATCGGTGGAGCGAAAACCAATGAGCGATGATAAGTGAATTTATCATAGTAAAGTATTTGAATGGGTCTTCCAAACACACAAATAATGAGATTTGAAGAAGCCTTGTAGCAAGACCAACCAAACATAATCCTCCTACAAAATGACTCAAATGACTTTTAGATTGGCTGGAAAAGAATGGCAGAAAACGTTAGAATTATTTTTTTCTACTGACGTTAACTGATAGAGAAGCTTTAAGGTAAACTATTAAATAAATAATTAGATAAACAATATGGTACGTGCTCTGGTGAGGTTCCACTCAAGGCACTGCATGTAGCGCTGCATACACTCAGCAATATGTGCCAGGTGAAGAGTTGCCTACGTATAACTCACGACAAAGCTCGCTTTCCCTTCACCTCTCTCTACCTCTCTTCTCTTTTCCTCCTCCTTCTCTTCCTCTTCCCCTTCCCAGCATGCCTCATTAGCCTCCTTTTAATCCTGTTCACCTCAGCACGTCACATGACCAGCCAGCGTCCCTATCAGACGTCGTCACGTCATGTCACGTTCTCTAACGTCTGAGTGACGTCGTGACTAACGACCTCCCAGTCCCCAGCGTCATTAAGGGGACGCTCCTTCTCGACCAATCAGATTGTACCTTGGGATTTAGCCCAGGACGGTCCTGACTTCCTGTGGGTCTAATTAGCCCCCTCACCCTGAGTAATCACGTGTTCTGTGACGTCACATCCCCGGGAGGACGTCAGACGTCAGTACGTCGTGTTGCCATGGAGAGGGAGTTAAGGAGGCAGTACAGAGAATATAAAAGTGAGTTTTTGTTAGTAATACAGGAGGCACCAGGTGCGCATGCGCAGTCAATGCCTCCCATCACTTCCTGTCTGGTTATGTATAATTCCGGCAGGTGGCGCCTGTGGGCGGAAGTGAGAGATGAGCATGGTGGGTAGGTAAATATTAGATGATGTGACCTTTTGCTGTTGTGTAAGGCCGGGGAGGGGTGTGGGGACAGGCAGGCAGGAGGGGGGAGTGAGGACAATGATAAGGTCACTACTCCTTCAAACATACACTCAGGGGAAGCGAGTACTGCATTTAATAGACTGACTTTATGTTGACGAGATATGTGACATTGAACATTGAACCCTGTGTAAGGGCTTTCACTGAGACAGTCTAACGCTACGTTACATTGAGGATTATAGCCCAATGTTGAGGGGCTGCTGCTGCACGTATAGTCCACATGTATAGCAGTAGATGAACACTTGGCGGTAAAGAACCCTTTCCCACCAGTTGTTAATCCTCCTGTACATACTGTATTTAACCCTTTCCCACCAGTTGTTAACCCTCCTGTACCTACTGTATTTAACCCTTTCCCACCAGTTGTTAACCCTCCTGTACCTACTGTATTTAACCCTTTTCCCACCAGTTGTTAACCCTCCTGTACCTACTGTATTTAACCCTTTCCCACCAGTTGTTAACCCTCCTGTACCTACTGTATTTAACCCTTTCCCACCAGTTGTTAACCCTCCTGTACCTACTGTATTTAACCCTTTCCCACCAGTTGTTAACCCTCCTGTACCTACTGTATTTAACCCTTTCCCACCAGTTGTTAACCCTCCTGTACCTACATACTGTATTTAACCCTTTCCCACCAGTTGTTAACCCTCCTGTACCTACTGTATTTAACCCTTTCCCACCAGTTGTTAACCCTCCTGTACCTACTGTATTTAACCCTTTTCCCACCAGTTGTTAACCCTTCTGTACCTACTGTATTTAACCCTTTCCCACCAGTTGTTAACCCTCCTGTACCTACTGTATTTAACCCTTTCCCACCAGTTGTTACCCTCCTGTACATACTGTATTTAACCCTTTCCCACCAGTTGTTAACCCTCCTGTACCTAGTGTATTTAACCCTTTCCCACCAGTTGTTAACCCTCCTGTACCTACTGTATTTAACCCTTTCCCACCAGTTGTTAACCCTCCTGTACCTACTGTATTTAACCCTTTCCCACCAGTTGTTAACCCTCCTGTACATACTGTATTTAACCCTTTCCCACCAGTTGTTAACCCTCCTGTACATACTGTATTTAACCCTTTCCCACCAGTTGTTAACCCTCCTGTACCTACTGTATTTAACCCTTTCCCACCAGTTGTTAACCCTCCTGTACATACTGTATTTAACCCTTTCCCACCAGTTGTTAACCCTCCTGTACATACTGTATTTAACCCTTTCCCACCAGTTGTTAACCCTCCTGTACCTACTGTATTTAACCCTTTCC
This sequence comes from Sthenelais limicola, assembly GCA_942159475.1. Lineage (NCBI taxonomy): Eukaryota > Metazoa > Annelida > Polychaeta > Phyllodocida > Sigalionidae > Sthenelais > Sthenelais limicola. Next base: position 6,783,106 of record OW804099.1, on the reverse strand, counting down.
CACCAGTTGTTAACCCTCCTGTACCTACATACTGTATTTAACCCTTTCCCACCAGTTGTTAACCCTCCTGTACATACTGTATTTAACCCTTTCCCACCAGTTGTTAACCCTCCTGTACCTACTGTATTTAACCCTTTCCCACCAGTTGTTAACCCTCCTGTACCTACTGTATTTAACCCTTTCCCACCAGTTGTTAACCCTCCTGTACCTACTGTATTTAACCCTTTCCCACCAGTTGTTAACCCTCCTGTACC
>OW804099.1:6763660-6782652 GCA_942159475.1 Sthenelais limicola | reverse complement strand
CCCTCTAATGTTAAGGCTATGGCTCTACACTCTATACATGACCTGTAGGCAGTAAACATCACAGCCCTCTAACGTTAAGGCTATGGCTCTACACTCTATACATGACCTGTAGGCAGTAAACATCACAGCCCTCTAACGTTAAGGCTATGGCTCTACACTCTATACACCACCTGTAGGCAGTAAACATCACAGCCCTCTAACGTTAAGGCTATGGCTCTACACTCTATACATGACCTGTAGGCAGTAAACATCACAGCCCTCTAACGTTAAGGCTATGGCTCTACACTCTATACATGACCTGTAGGCAGTAAACATCACAGCCCTCTAGTGTTAAGGCTATGGCTCTACACTCTATACATGACCTGTAGGCAGTAAACATCACAGCCCTCTAACGTTAAGGCTATGGCTCTACACTCTATACACCACCTGTAGGCAGTAAACATCACAGCCCTCTAACGTTAAGGCTATGGCTCTACACTCTATACATGACCTGTAGGCAGTAAACATCACAGCCCTCTAACGTTAAGGCTATGGCTCTACACTCTATACATGACCTGTAGGCAGTAAACATCACAGCCCTCTAGTGTTAAGGCTATGGCTCTACACTCTATACATGACCTGTAGGCAGTAAACATCACAGCCCTCTAACGTTAAGGCTATGGCTCTACACTCTATACACGACCTGTAGGCAGTAAACATCACAGCCCTCTAACGTTAAGGCTATGGCACGCCGCTGCCTACAGGACAAGTGTAGAGTGTACTCCTACATTGATGCTCTCATCTTCTCATTTATTGAAAGTAACATTTTGGGCACAAAAGGCCAATAATTGCTAAATATTCAATATTCTCACGTACCAACAAAATTTGAAGGTTAAACATAACATTGCAGATAAAGTAATGTTTTGATATGATTATTTGAAGAGTTCTATTTACAACAATTCGTAGATATTGATACTTTATGATCCGAGTTGTTCAACGTTGCTATTATGTGTTATGGTGGAAATAATAATAAATCTCACGTGCAAGGTCCCTGTTAGGGCAGAATAAAGCCTACAGTACACTCTATACTCGACCCCTTCACTCCCCACACCCGTCGCGTATATACACTCTATACTCGACCCCTTCACTCCCCACACGTCGCGTATATACACTCTATACTCGACCCCTTCACTGCCCAAACGTCGCGTATATACACTCTATACTCGACCCCTTCACTGCCCACACGTCGCGTATATACACTCTATACTCGACCTCTTCACTCCCCACACGTCGCGTATATACACTCTATACTCGACCTCTTCACTCCCCACACGTCGCGTATATACACTCTATACTCGACCCCTTCACTGCCCAAACGTCGCGTATATACACTCTATACTCGACCCCTTCACTGCCCACACGTCGCGTATATACACTCTATACTCGACCTCTTCACTGCCCACACGTCGCGTATATACACTCTATACTCGACCCCTTCACTGCCCACACGTCGCGTATATACACTCTATACTCGACCTCTTCACTGCCCACACGTCGCGTATATACACTCTATACTCGACCCCTTCACTGCCCACACGTCGCGTATATACACTCTATACTCGACCCCTTCACTGCCCACACGTCGCGTATATACACTCTATACACGACCCCTTCACTGCCCAAACGTCGCGTATATACACTCTATACTCGACCCCTTCACTGCCCACACGTCGCGTATATACACTCTATACTCGACCCCTTCACTCCCCACACGTCGCGTATATACACTCTATACTCGACCCCTTCACTGCCCACACGTCGCGTATATACACTCTATACTCGACCCCTTCACTGCCCACACGTCGCGTATATACACTCTATACTCGACCCCTTCACTGCCCAAACGTCGCGTATATACACTCTATACTCGACCCCTTCACTGCCCACACGTCGCGTATATACACTCTATACTCGACCTCTTCACTCCCCACACGTCGCGTATATACACTCTATACTCGACCCCTTCACTCCCCACACGTCGCGTATATACACTCTATACTCGACCCCTTCACTGCCCACACGTCGCGTATATACACTCTATACTCGACCCCTTCACTGCCCAAACGTCGCGTATATACACTCTATACTCGACCCCTTCACTGCCCAAACGTCGCGTATATACACTCTATACTCGACCCCTTCACTGCCCACACGTCGCGTATATACACTCTATACTCGACCTCTTCACTGCCCACACGTCGCGTATATACACTCTATACTCGACCCCTTCACTGCCCACACATCGCGTATATATATACACTCTATACTCGACCCCTTCACTGCCCACACGTCGCGTATATACACTCTATACTCGACCCCTTCACTGCCCACACGTCGCGTATATACACTCTATACTCGACCTGCCCACACGTCGCGTATAGAGTGTAGCAAACTATGTTTGTGATTTATTTCATTCATTTGAAAGTATTTCTAAGCTTTAGACACATGTACATTATATATTAGAATGATTACTTTTGGTCTATTTTACAGATAAATATTTAATTTTCATGTGCAATTCCATATTCAGAGATAGCAAAATAAAGGATATTGTACAGTATCAAACTAGGTTTTATTTTTGTTTTGAATAGATTTCTAAATCTAAGACACGTACATAATTCTCACATGCAAGTTCCTTCCAGGCAGGTAGTATAATAAGTCTGATCTAATAAACTACATTTTACTGTTTAAATGGATTTCTGGCCCTTAGACATTATGTACATTATATATTAGATTGATTCTACTTGGGTAAACATATAATTTGTTTTATTATTATTTACATTTATCCACTTAAAATCCACCAGAATGCAACATTTGAGGAGTATATATATGTATATATTATTGTTTTAACACCCCCCCCACACACCCCATGTGCCCTTTATCAGACCTGAACACCGCCCCCCCTCCCACATCTATCTATCTATCTATCTATCCATCTATCTATCTATCCATCCATCTATCTATCTATATTGACAAGGCTCCATATGTATGTTACCACTAGGAGCCCGACTATGATACATTCATGTACACATTGACTCAGTCCTTCCCTGAGCCTTAGTGTGGCACACTATGCTTTGATAACACTCCCCTATTATACCACTTAATCACCCCCCTCAGCCCCCCCCCCCCTCAGCCCCCCCCCCCCGCCCCCACCCCCCCTCCCCCCCCCCCCGCCGCCGCCGGGTGTAATTTACCCAGATTTCCGCTCACAATTCCCTGTTTACCTTCACATCCGGGGCCCGTAGCGCTGGGTGCGTGCGCACCTGTAATCAGGCGGCCCCCAGCCTGTAGTCAAGGTATCAGGTTCCCTCCTAGCCCTCTAGGCGGCGTTGAACGGTGGATACAGGTAGATACAGGTAGATACAGGTAGATAGACTAGATGGTTGCCATAGATACACCAGATACCTGGTCATTGTTACACACAGGATCCGCCCTCACCCACACCTCCTCCTCCAGCCACCAGGGGGCGGCCCAGCAGCGTCTTCTCCACCAGACGACATTTGTCTCATGGCGGGAACCGGGCGACAGGGGGCGCTACGGTATTACAGGCTGGAGACATTGGGGGGGGGGGGGTCCACCTGTGGACGCTGGACGGTATTACAGGCTGGAGGAGACGGGGGGGGGGGGTTGGGGGGGAGGGGGAGAGAGAAGATGGAGAGAAGAGAGAGAGAGAAGAGGGAGAGAGAGAAGAGGGAGAGAGAGAAGGGGGAGAAAAGAGGGAGAGAGAGAAGAGGGAGAGAGAAGAGGGAGAGAGAAGAGGGAGAGAGAAGAGGGAGAAAAGAGGGAGAGAGAAGAGGGAGAGAGAAGAGGGAGAGAGAAGGGAGAGAGAAGAGGGAGAGAAGAGGGAGAGAGAAGAGGGAAAGTGAAGAGGGAGAGAGAAGAGGGAGAGAAGAGGGAGAGAAGAGAGAGAGAGAAGAGGGAGAGAGAGAAGAGGGAGAGAGAGAAGGGGGAGAAAAGAGGGAGAGAAGAGGGAGAGAGAAGAGGGAGAGAGAATGGTGAGAAAAGAGGGAGAGAGAGAAGAGGGAGAGAGAAGAGGGAGAGAGAAGAGGGAGAGAGAAGAGGGAGAAAAGAGGGAGAGAGAAGAGGGAGAGAGAAGAGGGAGAGAGAAGGGAGAGAGAAGAGGGAGAGAAGAGGGAGAAAAGAGGGAGAGAGAAGAGGGAAAGTGAAGAGGGAGAGAGAAGAGGGAGAGAAGAGGGAGAGAAGAGGGAGAGAAGAGGGAGAGAGAAGAGGGAGAGAGAAGAGGGAGAGAGAAGAGGGAGAGAGAAGAGGGAGAGAAGAGGGAGAGAGAAGAGGGAAAGAGAAGAGGGAAAGAGAAGAGGGAGAGAAGAGGGAGAGAAGAGGGAGAGAGAAGAGGGAGAGAAGAGGGAGAGAAGAGGGAGAGAAGAGGGAGAGAAGAGGGAGAGAGAAGAGGGAGAGAAGAGGGAGAGAGAAGAGGGAGAGAGAAGAGGGAGAGAGAAGAGGGAGAGAGAAGAGGGAGAGAGAAGAGGGAGAGAGAAGAGGGAGAGAAGAGGGAAAGAGAAGAGGGAAAGAGAAGAGGGAGAGAAGAGGGAGAGAAGAGGGAGAGAAGAGGGAGAGAAGAGGGAGAGAAGAGGGAGAGAGAAGAGGGAGAGAAGAGGGAGAGAAGAGGGAGAGAAGAGGGAGAGAGAAGAGGGAGAGAGAAGAGGGAGAGAGAAGAGGGAGAGAAGAGGGAGAGAGAAGAGGGAGAGAAGAGGGAGAGAAGAGGGAGAGAAGAGGGAGAGAAGAGGGAGAGAAGAGGGAGAGAGAAGAGGGAGAGAAGAGGGAGAGAAGAGGAAGAGAGAAGAGGGGGAGAGAAGAGGGAGAGAAGGGGGAGGGAGAAGAGGGAGAGAAGAGGAAGAGGCAAGAGAGGAGATATAAGGTGTACCGGGGTCAGATGATGGCCATATACAGGCTTGCCCCAACACTTGACCAACGCTTGCCCCAACGCTTGACCAACGCTTGACCAACGCTTGCCCCAATGCTTGACCAACGCTTGCCCCAACGCTTGCCCCAATGCTTGACCAACGCTTGACCAGCGCCCAATACACAAGACATGACATGATATGACTATAGTTTACCCAGTGCCAGACAGGAGTGATACATGAGTGATAGTTTCCCTCATACAAACCTGCGCTGTTTGACCTTGAGCCGCGCGCTGTTTGACCTTGTGCTGGGGCGGCGGCGGCGATCAAAGCGGCGCGTAGATGCGGGCCGGTAGCGGCTGACTGCGCACTTAACGTCCCGCGGGCACGTAACGCACGTTACGCACGCCACGCACTGACACACATGGACGGTAAATGACGCGTATTAAACACAACTAATGAGCGACCGCGGGTAATGGGCTCCTGGCATGATCCACCGCGCTGTTTGTATAGGGGCGGGGGGGGGGGGGGGGGGGGCAGACAGGGCCTTGTCTATATACCACCATATACCAGTCATACACATGGAGGGGTGGAGGAGCGGAGGGAGGAGGAGGTGGAGAAGAAGGAGAAGGAGAAGGAGAAGGAGGAGGAGGAGAAGGAGAAAGGGAGAAGGAGGAGGAGGAGGAGGGTGAGAAAAAGAAGAAGAAGAAGAAGAAGAAGAAGGAGGAGGAGGAGGAGGAGGAGAAGAAGGAGGTGGAGGAGGGAGGAGGGGTGGGGGAGGGGGTGGAGGAGCAGAAGGTGGAGGAGGAGAAGAAGGAAAAGAAGGAGGAAGAGAAGAAGGAGGAGGAGAAGGAGGAGGGGGAGAAGGAGGAGGAGGGAGGAGGAGTGGAGGAGGAGGGAGGAGGAGAAGGAGGAGGAGGAGAAGGAGGAGGAGGAGATGGAGGAGGAAAATGTGAAGGAGGAGGAGGTGGAAGAGAGGAGAGGGGAGGAACGAGAGAGGAGAGAGAGGGAGAGAGAGGAGAGAGAGGTGAGAGAGGACAGAGAGAGAGGGAGAGAGAGAGAGGTGAGAGAGGAGAGAGGGAGAGAGTGAGGGAGAGAGAGGGAGAGAGAGGGAGAGAGAGGTGAGAGAGGAGAGAGGGAGAGAGAGGGAGAGAGAGGTGAGAGAGGAGAGAGGAGAGGTGAGAGAGGAGAGAGAGGGAGAGAGAGAGGGAGAGAGAGGTGAGAGAGGAGAGAGAGGAGAGAGAGAGGAGAGAGAGGAGAGTATAAGAATAGTATATGTCCGCACGAAGCCTTCCTACACTTCGTCTCAGAGAAGAAAACTTTATATAAATATGATCTGTCAATTGCATGACGTCATGATTGACAGACGTCAGGAAACTCATTCTGCTTGTGTCCACAGAGGGCGCCACAGAGGGCGCTTAGCGTCTTACTGGAGGAGTTAGCAGGGTTAGTCAAGGTCAGGCAAGGTCAGCGCCTGGCGGGGAAGGTTGACACTACACCGACACACATTCACACTCTTACCCTGGGTTGCAGACGTCTACTGTTTGCACGGCCCATACTTGGTCCACAAGATCTTCCTCAGATTCATCTATTTTTTATTGTGGAGAGTTTAGCGCTTCTAGTGAGATGAATTCAATTCAATAGGGGATTTGCATTGCCGCCATTTTGAATCTGGATTCGCATGGAATTATGGGACTAATGGTACTTTATAAAATCTATAGAAAACATCTCATGTTCAGCGTGGAATAATTATCAACGCTCTTATGTCAAAATCTATGTGTTATACTTGTTTCCATACAACAAGATCTCATCTTTCCCATCATGCATTTGGTTGTCATAGATCATTAATAAAAGCTAAGATATTGGTGAAAACATTCTTGCAATTTTCGATAAAAATGTTACAAAATAGTTGTATGTCAGATTTCAACAGAATCCATCCCAGCATGCACTGCAGTAGACATGCGCAGTGAGACATGCAACTCCCCTATTAATATTCTTTATTGTCAGATCTTTACAAACAATGGTTGGACATATCTGGCGTGCCAGCTCTTCCAATGAATGCCTCAATTACATTATTTTCTTTGGCGACAATATTTAGAATAACAATAAAAATAACAACAAGGAAGTTATCACGTCATCACTCAATGAAGAGGATGATAAGCGATACAGACAGTAAGATAGCCAGGTCACAGTGCACAGGTCAAGGGGTAACCTGCTTAGCTGTCCGAGTCCCATACCCGCTTGGGAGCTAGGGGACGAATAATTTGTCTTGTCAAGGGGGAAACCCACAGAATTAAATGAACATCCCATGACCACAGGAAGTCCCCAGGACTGAACACAATATACCAGACGATTAAAACACACTGCTACGGACGGACAGAATAACTGATCCTATCATGTAGATTAACAACTATCATCTTTCCTTCTACACTAATTACTAATTACCTTTACTCATGCACCAATCCTTTCCTTACATAGTAGTAGGACTGTACCTATATTATAACAGCCCCTGGCGGAAAATCATGGACAATGCTAAATAATAGCCCCTGTGAGCCTTGTATATCCTTATCACTTATGGCTGTATAAATATGTTACATGAAAAAAAAAGTGCTGAGAAGCAGCCATGTTGACAACAACAATATCAGAAGGTCATTGCCCTTAAGCACCGTGCCTACACCTACTTGGGTCAGATTTTCATGAAATGTACAATTGGCAGCTGTACACATTTCGTAAATTTCGCTAAATTAGGCGACAATTTGGTCAATACTTGGTAAAATCGAGTATATTTGGCAGTGCATTGATTATAGCAATCTGTTTGGTTAAGTTGAACTGTATTTTGAAATTTATTTTGGTCTGAAATCAGGGTTATTCGAGGCGATTGGTGAAGGTCAATTGTACATTTTCCGAAAATCTGACTCACTTATACATGATGAGGTAAAGTGGAATACGGAGGTTTCAGTTCATAAACTATTTCTAGGTTTAACGCGTTTTTCATTCATTCTTATTTATGTGTCTGTGGAGGCATACAGCACCCAGGATTACTGCAATAAGTTTAACCTAAGGCGATATGAAAGTAAAACGTGAGGAAATGTTATTATCATTTTTAGGGAAGATGACCGTAACGTGATTGTGTGGTACTGAAGTCATTCAGTTGCTTTACACTCATCATTACCTTGACGTTACCTCATCATTATCACAATTGAAAAATTGTTTTCTCCAAGAAACCACTGTCATGATGACATTATTGATGAATTCCATGTGATCTAATATTGATGATGATCTCTGATGATTATTTTCATACATGTCAGAGCTATATAAATACTGAAACACAAATATGTAAACAATGTGTCCAATGACGAGGTAAAGCGGTTTAAGGTGAGGTAAAGTGGTTTTCCTGATTGGTGCGGGCTATGTGTTAAGTGGCAACACCTTAATACAGTGATACCTTAACATAATAACCATTTGATTTGATGGCTCGTAGCCGATTCATTGGCAAGTGTGTTAAGTATATTGGCATGGATAGGATTATCAATTAATTGGTAGTAATGTACATTACAGGTAATTGGGTGAGAACCCCAAACACAAGGATTACCACGTGACCTGGACCGTTTCTCTCATGCACATAGACTAGCCCTCGTCCCTAAGACTGGTGTTGTTTGTAGGGCCCTATACTGCAGGTCTGGGACTCCCCATACATGGACTGTAGACTAGCCCTCGTCCCTAAGACTGGTGTTGTTTGTAGGGCCCTATACTGCAGGTCTGGGACTCCCCATACATGGACTGTAGACTAGCCCTCGTCCCTAAGACTGGTGTTGTTTGTAGGGCCCTATACTGCAGGTCTGGGACTCCCCATACATGGACTGTAGACTAGCCCTCGTCCCTAAGACTGGTGTTGTTTGTAGGGCCCTATACTGCAGGTCTGGGACTCCCCATACATGGACTGTAGACTAGCCCTCGTCCCTAAGACTGGTGTTGTTTGTAGGGCCCTATACTGCAGGTCTGGGACTCCCCATACATGGACTGTAGACTAGCCCTCGTCCCTAAGACTGGTGTTGTTTGTAGGGCCCTATACTGCAGGTCTGGGACTCCCCATACATGGACTGTAGACTAGCCCTCGTCCCTAAGACTGGTGTTGTTTGTAGGGCCCTATACTGCAGGCCTGGCACTCCCCATTCATGGACTGTAGACTAGCCCTCGTCCCTAAGACTGGTGTTGTTTGTAGGGCCCTATACTGCAGGTCTGGGACTCCCCATACATGGACTGTAGACTAGCCCTCGTCCCTAAGACTGGTGTTGTTTGTAGGGCCCTATACTGCAGGTCTGGGACTCCCCATACATGGACTGTAGACTAGCCCTCGTCCCTAAGACTGGTATTGTTTGTAGAGCCCTAGTGCAGGTCTGGGACTCCCCATTCATGGACTGTAGACTAGCCCTCGTCCCTAAGACTGGTATTGTTTGTAGGGCCCTATACTGCAGGCCTGGCACTCCCCATTCATGGACTGTAGACTAGCCCTCGTCCCTAAGACTGGTGTTGTTTGTAGGGCCCTATACTGCAGGCCTGGCACTCCCCATTCATGGACTGTAGACTAGCCCTCGTCCCTAAGACTGGTGTTGTTTGTAGGGCCCTATACTGCAGGCCTGGCACTCCCCATTCATGGACTGTAGACTAGCCCTCGTCCCTAAGACTGGTGTTGTTTGTAGGGCCCTATACTGCAGGTCTGGGACTCCCCATACATGGACTGTAGACTAGCCCTCGTCCCTAAGACTGGTGTTGTTTGTAGGGCCCTATACTGCAGGTCTGGGACTCCCCATACATGGACTGTAGACTAGCCCTCGTCCCTAAGACTGGTGTTGTTTGTAGGGCCCTATACTGCAGGCCTGGCACTCCCCATTCATGGACTGTAGACTAGCCCTCGTCCCTAAGACTGGTGTTGTTTGTAGGGCCCTATACTGCAGGCCTGGCACTCCCCATTCATGGACTGTAGACTAGCCCTCGTCCCTAAGACTGGTGTTGTTTGTAGGGCCCTATACTGCAGGTCTGGGACTCCCCATACATGGACTGTAGACTAGCCCTCGTCCCTAAGACTGGTGTTGTTTGTAGGGCCCTATACTGCAGGTCTGGGACTCCCCATACATGGACTGTAGACTAGCCCTCGTCCCTAAGACTGGTATTGTTTGTAGAGCCCTAGTGCAGGTCTGGGACTCCCCATTCATGGACTGTAGACTAGCCCTCGTCCCTAAGACTGGTATTGTTTGTAGGGCCCTATACTGCAGGCCTGGCACTCCCCATTCATGGACTGTAGACTAGCCCTCGTCCCTAAGACTGGTGTTGTTTGTAGGGCCCTATACTGCAGGCCTGGCACTCCCCATTCATGGACTGTAGACTAGCCCTCGTCCCTAAGACTGGTGTTGTTTGTAGGGCCCTATACTGCAGGCCTGGCACTCCCCATTCATGGACTGTAGACTAGCCCTCGTCCCTAAGACTGGTGTTGTTTGTAGGGCCCTATACTGCAGGTCTGGGACTCCCCATACATGGACTGTAGACTAGCCCTCGTCCCTAAGACTGGTGTTGTTTGTAGGGCCCTATACTGCAGGTCTGGGACTCCCCATACATGGACTGTAGACTAGCCCTCGTCCCTAAGACTGGTGTTGTTTGTAGGGCCCTATACTGCAGGCCTGGCACTCCCCATACATGGACTGTAGACTAGCCCTCGTCCCTAAGACTGGTGTTGTTTGTAGGGCCCTATACTGCAGGTCTGGGACTCCCCATACATGGACTGTAGACTAGCCCTCGTCCCTAAGACTGGTGTTGTTTGTAGGGCCCTATACTGCAGGTCTGGGACTCCCCATACATGGACTGTAGACTAGCCCTCGTCCCTAAGACTGGTGTTGTTTGTAGGGCCCTATACTGCAGGTCTGGGACTCCCCATACATGGACTGTAGACTAGCCCTCGTCCCTAAGACTGGTGTTGTTTGTAGGGCCCTATACTGCAGGTCTGGGACTCCCCATACATGGACTGTAGACTAGCCCTCGTCCCTAAGACTGGTGTTGTTTGTAGGGCCCTATACTGCAGGTCTGGGACTCCCCATTCATGGACTGTAGACTAGCCCTCGTCCCTAAGACTGGTATTGTTTGTAGGGCCCTATACTGCAGGTCTGGGACTCCCCATACATGGACTGTAGACTAGCCCTCGTCCCTAAGACTGGTGTTGTTTGTAGGGCCCTATACTGCAGGTCTGGGACTCCCCATACATGGACTGTAGACTAGCCCTCGTCCCTAAGACTGGTGTTGTTTGTAGGGCCCTATACTGCAGGTCTGGGACTCCCCATACATGGACTGTAGACTAGCCCTCGTCCCTAAGACTGGTGTTGTTTGTAGGGCCCTATACTGCAGGTCTGGGACTCCCCATACATGGACTGTAGACTAGCCCTCGTCCCTAAGACTGGTGTTGTTTGTAGGGCCCTATACTGCAGGTCTGGGACTCCCCATACATGGACTGTAGACTAGCCCTCGTCCCTAAGACTGGTGTTGTTTGTAGGGCCCTATACTGCAGGTCTGGGACTCCCCATACATGGACTGTAGACTAGCCCTCGTCCCTAAGACTGGTGTTGTTTGTAGGGCCCTATACTGCAGGTCTGGGACTCCCCATACATGGACTGTAGACTAGCCCTCGTCCCTAAGACTGGTGTTGTTTGTAGGGCCCTATACTGCAGGTCTGGGACTCCCCATACATGGACTGTAGACTAGCCCTCGTCCCTAAGACTGGTATTGTTTGTAGGGCCCTATACTGCAGGTCTGGGACTGGTGTTGTTTGTATAGCCCTATACTGCAGGTCTGGGACTGGTGTTGTTTGTAGGGCCCTATACTGCAGGTCTGGGACTCCCCATACATGGACTGTAGACTAGCCCTCGTCCCTAAGACTGGTGTTGTTTGTAGGGCCCTATACTGCAGGTCTGGGACTCCCCATTCATGGACTGTCTTAGGATTCCTCAGTCAAGGGGGGAGTGACCATAACATGGTAGTGTCCATAACATGATTGTTTTCGTTTTTTAAACAAAAAAATTCAAAGACACAGACCGCTGCTACAACGAACTGTTATACCTTATGGTTACATAAGGCACCATACCTAGAATTTACGTTTTCTGTACATCTTCTTATCAATTTGTGTAACACTACGTATAACAGAACATTCGGTTGCTGCTCTCAGTTGAGACAAGTTAACCACCGACCATCCCAACTTACCTCTAATAAACATTTTATAACAAACAATTTTTACAAACCTTCAACTACATCTTAGAGGGCTCATGCCTTGGTATTTTATCAAATAAAAAGTTATCTTATGGATAGGATTATCAATTAATTAATAATAGTACCAATGTAAGGACTGACCACTAACATGAATACATGTACCTTATCTCAACAATATATTTATACATAGCAGTAATGGAAGCCGTTCATTTATTGATATCCAGAATTTAATTCTTGATATTCACAATTCCACCCAATACTCTGTCACATATCCAGAATTCAATCTTGGCAAATTATTGACTTTGGGACATGTATCATACCCCAAATAATGGGAGAATATGATATGACAGAATTTTGGATGTATACGTGTGGAAGGTAATTGTTTATATCTAAAATTGATTTTTGATGTCGCAATTCAGATATCCAAAATTCGAACTAATTGATTCCTCTCTATACCACCTCTATGTATCCATGACAACTGTATCCACACCTCTATACCACACACTGGGTCACACACCATAACAATAATGTACCTTGACAACCCTATGTATCCATGACAACTGTACCCACACCTCTATACCACACACTGGGTCACACACCATAACAATAATGTACCTTGACAACCCTATGTATCCATGACAACTGTATCCACACCTCTATACCACACACTGGGTCACACACCATAACAATAATGTACCTTGACAACCCTATGTATCCATGACAACTGTACCACCTCTATACCACACACTGGGTCACACACCATAACAATAATGTACCTTGACAACCCTATGTATCCATGACAACTGTATCCACACCTCTATACCACACACTGGGTCACACACCATAACAATAATGTACCTTGACAACCCTATGTATCCATGACAACTGTACCCACACCTCTATACCACACACTGGGTCACACACCATAACAATAATGTACCTTGACAACCCTATGTATCCATGACAACTGTACCCACACCTCTATACCACACACTGGGTCACACACCATAACAATAATGTACCTTGACAACCCTATGTATCCATGACAACTGTATCCACACCTCTATACCACACACTGGGTCACACACCATAACAATAATGTACCTTGACAACCCTATGTATCCATGACAACTGTACCGCCTCTATACCACACACTGGGTCACACACCATAACAATAATGTACCTTGACAACCCTATGTATCCATGACAACTGTATCCACCTCTATACCACACACTGGGTCACACACCATAACAATAATGTACCTTGACAACCCTATGTATCCATGACAACTGTACCCACACCTCTATACCACACACTGGGTCACACACCATAACAATAATGTACCTTGACAACCCTATGTATCCATGACAACTGTATCCACACCTCTATACCACACACTGGGTCACACACCATAACAATAATGTACCTTGACAACCCTATGTATCCATGACAACTGTACCCACACCTCTATACCACACACTGGGTCACACACCATAACAATAATGTACCTTGACAACCCTATGTATCCATGACAACTGTACCCACACCTCTATACCACACACTGGGTCACACACCATAACAATAATGTACCTTGACAACCCTATGTATCCATGACAACTGTACCCACACCTCTATACCACACACTGGGTCACACACCATAACAATAATGTACCTTGACAACCCTATGTATCCATGACAACTGTACCCACACCTCTATACCACACACTGGGTCACACACCATAACAATAATGTACCTTGACAACCCTATGTATCCATGACAACTGTACCCACACCTCTATACCACACACTGGGTCACACACCATAACAATAATGTACCTTGACAACCCTATGTATCCATGACAACTGTACCCACACCTCTATACCACACACTGGGTCACACACCATAACAATAATGTACCTTGACAACCCTATGTATCCATGACAACTGTATCCACACCTCTATACCACACACTGGGTCACACACCATAACAATAATGTACCTTGACAACCCTATGTATCCATGACAACTGTACCCACACCTCTATACCACACACTGGGTCACACACCATAACAATAATGTACCTTGACAACCCTATGTATCCATGACAACTGTACCACCTCTATACCACACACTGGGTCACACACCATAACAATAATGTACCTTGACAACCCTATGTATCCATGACAACTGTACCCACACCTCTATACCACACACTGGGTCACACACCATAACAATAATGTACCTTGACAACCCTATGTATCCATGACAACTGTTGACAGTGCATTAATGTCCCGCTGGGGGCAGCACCATACACAACTGTAGTGCCCCCCAGTGGGCACCAGACACACTACTCACCTACCTGTCACCTCCTCCCACCGACCCATCAATCACTCACTCCCTCTATATCGTAAGTATATTATATATATATTATATATATACACTCCTCACACTCCACCCCCTATAATGTAAGTATATTATATTATATTCATATATATACATTCCCTCCAATACATTGAGACATACAATACACTAGATAAAGCAGCTGTACATATTAGTCTATGCACCTGTACACCTACCTGCACTCATATCTGTACTTCTACCTGTCCACCCACCTGTACACCCACCTGTACACCTACCTGTACTTCTACCTGTACATCTACCTTACACCCACCTGTACACCTACCTGTACACCTAGCTGTACACCTACCTGTACACCTACCTGTACACCTACCTGTACATCTACCTTACACCCACCTGTACACCTTCCTGTACACCTACCTGTACACCTACCTGTACACCCACCTGTACACCTACCTGTACACCCACCTGTACACCTACCTGTACACCTACCTGTACATCTACCTGTACACCCACCTGTACACCTACCTGTACATCTACCTGTACACCCACCTGTACACCTACCTGTACACCCACCTGTACACCTACCTGTACACCTACCTGTACACCCACCTGTACACCTACCTTTACACCCACCTGTTATATTCATGCCATGAAAATATTTATTATATTATAAACAGTAATCATTAATTACTATATATGTGAAATCACTAGCATACTATATATCCTGCTTGTAACCATTAGCTATATATATATAACCACTCGTGTGTATGTTTCCTAGTCACACTAAATATAGTTCCTGTACTCAACTGACCTGGAGAAAGGATCCTTATATGGATCTGCCCATATATAGACATATGGGAATGTTATATTCATGCCATGAATATAGTTACCAGTATAATTTGCATGACAGTTATTACACCTTTTGTACCAATGTAGGCATCTGTATACTAATATAACCCATATATGTGTATGTACCAATGTAGGCACCTGTATATCAATATAGCCCCTATATATGTGTATGTATAATCCCTAGGAATATATATCCTTGCATAGGCAGTGTCAATGATAACTATATATATACAGCCATCCCCATTGACTGTATGTCTATCTCTCTACTATGTGTGTCACTAATGTATCCATACATGTGTATTCCATAACCATATCTATAACCATACATAAACCCACATGTAAGTTGTTCACTCTCTAAGCCAACTGGGAGTTAGTGTATGGAGGGCCAATCAGAGGCCAGGACGCTGGTAGGAAGAATTAATCATAATCCTGCATGCCCCCATATACAAGTGCATGCACTAGTATCACTGTTCATGACAGTGTACAGGAAGAGGGTATATATAGAGAACTCTAAATGAAGGAGAACAGACACTACCCAGAGGAGACACAACGCGGAGGCTGACATGGACCATTGACCCACCACCACTACCCGCATCTCTATCGATGGAAGAAACTGGGACAAACTATTATCAGGAGCAGCTGAGCATGACCACTTTCCATGGATAATGTGTGAGCTACAAGTGACACATCAATTATAAGGCCTGTATCCATCACAGCCTGTCTGAATTTACCTGAGATTTGTACACTGCCTTTGTAACTGCAATGGGATCTTTATTGTTACAAATAAACCAAGATCTTTACACACAAATTGGACTTATTAATCAAACGGAGTCACATTGGCTATATAATACTCTGTATTTTAGTCAGTGTTGAACACGCGCGATATATATTATTAAATTAAATTCTTTATGTTCTCGAGCAAACACCCTAGTTCGAAACATAAATGGTGACCCCTCGACGTGATTATCATGCCTGGATGTGATGACCTTCCCGTGCTGACCTTGGCCTTGCCATGCCGATCCATGATGACCTTGCCTAGCCGTGATGACCTTGACCTTGCTGTGCCGATCCACAGTGACCTTGCCTTCCGTGATGACCTTGGACCTTGCCCTGCTGCAACGAAGCCATACAGGTGTAACATCGCCCTAGCACGACCGCTACGATCTGACCAACCAACTTGGACTCCAAAATGACCTACATAGCTGTGACAGCGTGCATCGCCTGGTAAGTCCACTTGATTCAGTAGCTGTGTGAAATAGTGCATCATGTTCATTACCAATGTTTAAAAAAAGAATTCAAAACTCAATTTAGTCCTTAACCTGCAACAAGGGCAACCAATCCGATACTTAATCCAGGGATACAAGATAATCCAGTTAAAGTAGAAACGATAAAGAAAGGAAAGAAGGTTGATTTCCCGCTTACCCCGCTTAGCTCCGCTTTATGCAGCACCAGAGCTGCAAGGTATTACTGGCCATGGCCTGCCCATCCTTGGCGCCTGTGTATTAAAAATAGGTGGGCTTCCTACCCAAGTCCTCGTTTGCGAAGAAATGGGGGACATTGATTTACTTATAGGAATGAATCTGTGCAAAGATACATGCATTTTAGACTTTGTACATGGGGAGATGAAGTTGGGTCAGAAAACATACCCAATCCGACAGTCTCCTGGTCTAGATTTTGCCCCAGTCATGGCAACTTCAATAGTTCCGCAGACAGACTGCGCAGTTATTAATGAAACATTATTTAAATATAGAGATATTTTCTGTGACAAGCAAACGCCTGTCAACAGTGCTCCAGCGCTGCCACCCGCAGTGATCGAAACTGGAGATAATGCACCGATATGCCAAAACCCGTACCGGATGCCATTGTTGAAAAGACAAAAGGTTGAGGAATGTGTACAAGACATGCTCAACGAAGGAATAATCCGACCAAGTTATTCCCCTTGTGCGTCCCCGATGACACTGGTCCATAAGAAAGATGGGTCGACGAGATTTTGTGTCGACTATCGCCAGCTGAATACGATCACAACCAAAGATGCGTTTCCGCTGCCCCGTATCCCGGACAGCTTTGACCAGTTACAAAGAACTACAAGCGTTTAGTCCAATAGACTTAAAGTGTGGCTACTGGCAGAATGCCATGAATGAAGGATCCATCCCCAAAAAGGCCTTCACCTGCCACCTTGGCTTATTTAATTTTGTCCGTCTCCCATTTGGCTTGGCTAATGCCCCCAGCATTTTCCAGAGGGGAATGACAAAGGTCCTATCAAGCCTCATCAAGTGCTGTTGTTTAGTTTATATCTTTTAGTTTATATCGATATTGTAGTATTTAGCCGAAATGAAGCAGAACATGCACCGCACCTGGCTCAGGTGCTTGACAGGTTACACAAGGCAGGCCTCCAACAGAAGCCTAGCAAGTGTGACTTTATTAAGAAGCAGATAGAGCTTCTAGATTATACCGTTAGTGGAAGTGGATTTCCACCACAAGAAACATAAGTAGAAGTTATAAAGAACCTTGATCCGCCCCAAGACAAATCTGCCGTCAGAGGTTTCCTTGGGATGGTAGACTATTATCGCCAGTGCATGCAAGGATTCGCGACCCTGGTCATGCCATTTGGCAGAAGTTGCCATGCCCAAAACGAAGGTTCATTGGGGTCCCAAATAATAAGAAGCATTTAATCAATCAAAAAAGACTACAGGCAATCCAACTTGCCCAGGAGCTATTAAGGATTACCGACAATCCACTTGAGCTGCGTATCAAGCAAAGGAACCGGCGAGTGCCAAAAGCCTCCCAGTAGGTACCTTTATATCAGTGCGTGCCCTCAATTCCAAGTTTAATTAAATAAAATAGGCTACAGGCAATCTAACTTGCCCAGGAGCTAATACAGGATTACCAACAATCCACTTGAGCTGCATATCAAGCAAAGGAACCGGCGAGTGCCAAAAGCCTTCCAGTAGGTATCTTTGTATCGGTATGTGCGCTCAATCCCGAGAAAGGCCAACCAGGTTTTCAGATACTCTCTAACCCTGAGGGAGTATTCTGTGTAGAGGAGATCGAAACTGGACGTGTGGTCCGAGTAAACCAGAGGAATGCCAGAGCCATTCCAGAAGTGAAATCATATGATGAGGTAGACCCACTACCTGCCAGACAATCAAGAGATAAGCTTCCCCCAGCGAAGCGCCCCCACTACCGGTGGAACTAAACCGTTACATGCTAACGTATGGCACCAGCTGCTGTGATAAATGACAAGGTAGACCCATTACCTGGGTGAGAATTGCGAGAAAGCCTTCCCCCTAGCGAAGCACACTAAGTGTGAGAATTGCAAGAAAGCCTTCGCCCTAGCGAAGCACACCAAGTGCGAGAATTGCAAGAAAGCCTTCCCCCTAGTGAAGCACACCAAGTGTGAGAATTGCAAGAAAGCCTTCCCCCTAGCGAAGCACACCAAGTGCGAGAATTGCAAGAAAGCCTTCCCCCTAGTGAAGCACACCAAGTGCGAGAATTGCGAGAAAGCCTTCCCCCAGCGAAGCACACCAAGTATTAGAATTGTGAGAAAGCCTTCCCCCTAGCGAAGCACACCAAGTACAAGAATTGCGAGAAAGCCTTCCCCCTCAGCGAAGCACACCAAGTACAAGAATTGCGAGAA
>OW804099.1:6612185-6636469 GCA_942159475.1 Sthenelais limicola | reverse complement strand
TACAGAGTGCCCTACCCCACTGGGCGGCCCGGGTTGCATGGAGTGCCCGGGGCGGGGGCGGGGAGGCGGAGGCGGGAGGGAGCGCGGGGACCAGAGGGTGAAGTGAGGAGGAGGGAGAGAGACGCAGAAACGCTGCACTCGTCATACCATATAGAGGATTATACCAGCACTGGAGGAGGAGGAGGTACTGGAGGAGGAGCACAGAGAGGTAAGAGCTACATTTTATGGTCAGACTTCACCTTTTATGTCAGGGTTTAGATGTAATAAATACGAGAGAGAGGGGAGAGAATCTCAAACAGTAAATTCAGGGTAGGGAATACCTTTTCGGGAACCGGGATTGGGGGCTTATTTTAGGTCGGGATTCGGGATTTAAAAGGGCCTACGGGATTCGGGAAAGGGGTTCAGATCCAGATTTAATTTTTTCAGGTAGGGGTTGCAAATAGAAAAACGGGATTCCAAATTGAAAACCTACGTGATTCGGGAAATGGAGCTTATAAAAAACGGGAAACGGGATTCAAGAGGGGGTCTTCCCTACCCTGTAAATTCAGGAAAAGTGAAGGGCAACGAGTGTCGAATGATCAGGGGGAGGGGGGGGTGGGAGGTGAGAGACAGAGAAGAGAGAGAGACAGAGAGGAGAGAATGACTTTATATATATGTGACAACATTGATTAGAAGTTAATGAGAAAACGCTGAGGTAAGGACTTATAGGTTCGAAAGTGAGAATGGAAAGAGAAACAAACATGCATATATTATGATAGATAACTTACTTAAGCTTACCTACAGTGTGAAATAAATAGATGCTCAGAGTGGAATTACAGAAACTGTAAGAGAGAGAGAGAGAGAGAGAGAGAGAGAGAGAGGGAGAGGAGTGGGAGTAGAGAGGGAGTAGAGAGGGAGTAGAGAGGAGTGGGAGAGAGGGAGGAAGGAGAGAGAGGAGTGAGAGAGAGAGAAGGGAAAGAAAGTGAGGGAGTAGAGAGGGAGTAGAGAGGGAGTAGAGAGGAGTGGGAGAGAGGGAGGAAGGAGAGAGAGGAGTGAGAAGTAGACTGTGAGAGAGAAGGAGGGAGAGGAGAGAAAGGGAGAGGAGAAGGACAGAGTGAGAGAGGAGGGAAAGGGAGAGGAGAAGGACAGAGTGAGAGAGGAGAGAAAGGGAGAGGAGAGAGAGAGAGAGAGGGAGAGAAAGGGAGAGAGAGAGAGAGAGAGAAAGGGAGAGGAGAGAGAGAGAGAGAAGGATAGCTTGTATATATGCCCCTACACTGCTACAGGGTATAATGCAGTAAGGGTACAGAGTTAATGTCCCTGGCCACCAGTGCAGGTCCCTATTCACTAGATAGCCACCCCCACCCCCCCCAGTTTACCCCCACCTCCCCCTCCCCCTCCACCCCCCGCCCCCTCCACCCCCCTCCCCCTCCACCCCCGCCCCACGCCCCCACGCACCCAACTCACCCAACATCACCACGCGACTTTTGATTATCTTGTGTTAATAAATCTGTGCGCCATGTTTCTGCCGTTTCTCTGTTTCTAACATTGACATGTAGCGTTAGAGAGTCAGTAAGTTACATGTTCATCTATGGCTTTATATAAACTGTTTCTAACATAGACATGTAGAGTTAGAGAGTCAGTAAGTTACATGTTGATCTATGGCTTTATATAAACTGTTTCTAACATTGACATGTAGAGTTAGAGAGTCAGTGATAACTGATAACTTGTCCTCTGGCTTTTTAATAACGTGTTTATTGACAGAAATGTCGCTACTGCGATACGTTTCATTGTTGTGTATGAGTTCTGCCCGGGGAGTTCTACTCTATGGCTTTATATAAACTGTTTATAAGCGAGTTACAGGCTCGACTAGGGGAACCTTGGAATAATAGAAATATTATATTACTTAAGTATTATATTACTTCTACGGAGAAACTGAGGGAAAGTCTCTCAAGTCTAGGCCCAGAGTTGAGAGTCCCTCCAAACTGAGGGAAAGTCCCTCAAGTCTAGGCCCAGAGTTGAGAGAGTCCCTCCAAACTGAGGGAAAGCCTCTCGCTACAAACTGCCAAACAAACGGCCATGATAATCCCATTAGGACGCCTATTTGAGTGCTGGAAAGTCGTTAGCGCAGTAGGCGTCCAATCACTGATCTGATATGAGAGGTTGTAAGCTTTTATGATTGGCGGCGCGGAAGTCTCACTGTGTGCACAATGATTAGATATAATAGATATAAATATATAGATTTTCTTCTTTAAATGGTTCAGATTTTCAGAATATTTACAATTCACCTTCACCAATCTCCTCAAATAACCCAAATGTCAGACGAAAATAAAGTTCAAAACACAGTTCAACCTAACCAAACAGATAGATACCATCAATGCAATGCCGAATATACTAGAATTTACCTAGTATTGACCAAATTACAGCCTAATTTAGCAGAGTTTACTAAAATTGTGTACAGCTGCCAATTGTACATTTTCTGAACATCTGACCTAAATACACGTACAGTATAACCTCTATTTCCATCCTCTCTCAGTACTTTCTCAATTCATGTCCCCCTGTCTCTCCTATCTATTCACTACTAGTATTTTTCATCCCCTGTCCCGTCTCTCCTTCACTGTTTGTGCCCTGGAATTCAAACGATACCAGCAGTAGGAACCACTATGTTGTGACTTGTTACAATTTCTATGTTTTTATTATTTTTGTTACTAAATGTGGTACTGCGACCCAGGCAACGCCAGCCTCTGACGTCACAACACGTCTGACACAACGTCACCATGACATTGATTAAGCGTCTATATAAGATGTCTTTATTAAGACGCAGCAGACGTTCTTGGTGACGTGTTGATGTCTCTATAACCGTGCCGACGTCCCGGTGACGTGATAACGTCTTGATAACGTCTTGGTGACAGTAACCAGGGTAAGAATGCGATAACCCTGCCCCCTAGGGAGCGCGCGGCGTACCAGTGCCGCGGGGCATTCTGTGTGTTTGTGTAGGGGTGGGAGGTGGGTGCTTTAGGCGGGTCTATTTATATGTTTAGGGGTGGGAGGGGGTGTCTTATTTGAGACACTTTCCCGCGCTACTGTGAGAAATGATACTCGGGAGCGAGGGAGAAAGACGGAAGGGGGCGGGGGATGGAGGGCGGGGGGGGGGGGGGGGGCGAGAGGGGGGCAGGGGGCGTAATTGTGAAAGTGTAACCTGGATAAGATTTTCAGAAATTGCTCAATCTACAGTTCTACACATCTCTCAAACTCTGCTAAACTAGAGTAGTCTAGAGTGAAAATTGATAAATACTAGGTATATCTGAGTATATATACTGTATTGTATTCATTCAATAAATCTGTCTGGTTAGGTTGAACTGTATTTTGAACCTCATTTTCGTCTTAAATTTGGGTTATTTGAGAGGATTGATGAAGGTCAATTGTACATTTTATGGAAATCCGACCCTAAAGCAGGCCTTGTATTAACAGAAATGTATCACACATCATTAAACTTGTAATAATATTAGGAATGAGTTTCAAATCAGTGACTTGGTCATAGTCTTTCTTTTACCCGGAAATAACGTTTCCTGTTGCTGTGAGAAATTCAGAAAAAAGCTATAGGCCTAAAACATCATGTCAGCTGAGGCTCCGAGTTGAGATTCCCTCCAAACTGAGGGAAAAGTAGGGGAAAAGTGTAACTTATAATCAATTGGGGATTTGCATAGCCGCCATTTTGAATTTTGATTCGCATGGAATTATGGGACTAATGGTACAGTATAAAATCTTTAGAAAACATGTCATGTTCAGCATGGAACATTTATCAATGGTCTAATGTCAATATCCATGTGTTTTGCATGATTCCATATCACAAGTCCCAATCTTTCCCATCATGCATTTGGTTTTCATAGATCACCTATACAAGCTGTGATATTGGTGAAAACATTCTTGCAAAATTCGATAAAAATATTGCCAAAAAACTGTATGTCAGATTTCATCAGAATCCATCCCATGATGCATTGTACAGACATGCGCAGTGACACATGCAACTCCCCTATTGGGAGAATTACATATCAACATATGGGCTCTCGGCGGGCAATTATACCAAGAAGAATAACCCTGGTCTTCAGCCCACTGCTGTTTTAACTACATCTGATTCTAAGGGACAAAATCCTACATGACTTTCCACTTTACAGTCTAGGCCCAAAGTTGAGAGAGTCCCTTCAAACTTAGGGAAAGCCTCTTGCCTCAAACCGCAAGGTGCCATTATTATTCCATTAAGACATCAAAATGTGTTTATACTCACATTAAAAACGCCGAGTCCTAGGCGAAAAAAAAGATTAGCGAAGCAGGCGTCCAATCACGTACATACCAATCTTATCTGATCTGAGGGTTTGGACCTAGAGTGTTTTATATATGAGGATTATATAACAATATGGTAGAGGGAAACCCAGCAGATTAAAGTATCACAATCAAACACTTGCAGGGAAGTGACAGCTATATGAACGGTATGTGACAGCTATATGAACGCTATGTGACAGCTATATGAACGGTATGTGACAGCTATATGAACGGTATGTGACAGCTATATGAACGGTATGTGACAGATATATGAACGGTATGTGACAGATATATGAACGGTATGTGACAGCTATATGAACGCTATGTGACAGATATATGACAGTGATGTGACAGGTATGTGACAGCTATGTGACAGAGGTGTGACACCCCTAGCTCCTGCTCCATGTTGTGACTGTCAGTGTCACCCTGCTCCCCCTGCTCCCCGGCACCAGGCAGTTAGTAACCATGCCCGGGTAACCATGGCAGCACGGAGAGACACTGATGTTGATGCGGGTAGATCTGTTACCATGGCATTCCATGATTATCATGTTATGTATCATGTAACCTCGCTAGCTCCATGTGAACATCTCCCTCCTTACTCTAATTACGGTCACCATGGTTACCCTCGCTCCACTAACTACTCAATGATAATGCACCACCACGCGGCGGCAGGCTCAACTAGAGGTGCTGGGTCAAAGGTCATGCTACCCACAATACTTTGCTTCATTCATAAAGTGGACTCAGCAACAAGCGGCTACAGTTGCTATACATGTGTCTCTGTCTCTCTCCTGTCTCCTCTGTCTGTGTGTCTGTGTCTCTCTCCTGTCTCCTCTGTCTGTGTCTCTGTCTCTCTCCTGTCTCCTCTGTCTGTGTCTGTGTCTCTCTCCTGTCTCCTCTGTCTGTGTCTCTGTCTCTCTCCTGTCTCCTCTGTCTCTCTCCTGTCTCCTCTGTCTGTGTCTCTCTCCTGTCTCCTCTGTCTGTGTCTCTCTCCTGTCTCCTCTGTCTGTGTCTGTGTCTCTCTCCTGTCTCCTCTGTCTGTGTCTGTGTCTCTCTCCTGTCTCCTCTGTCTGTGTCTGTGTATCTCTCCTGTCTCCTCTGTCTGTGTCTCTGTCTCTCCTGTCTCCTCTGTCTGTGTCTCTGTCTCTCTCCTGTCTCCTCTGTCTCTGTCTCTGTCTCTCTCCTGTCTCCTCTGTCTGTGTCTCTGTATCTTTCCTGTCTCCTCTGTCTGTGTCTCTCTCCTGTCTCCTCTGTCTGTGTCTCTGTCTCTCTCCTGTCTCCTCTGTCTGTGTCTCTGTCTCTCTCCTGTCTCCTCTGTCTGTGTCTCTGTCTCTCTCCTGTCTCCTCTGTCTGTGTCTGTGTCTCTCTCCTGTCTCCTCTGTCTCTCTCCTGTCTCCTCTGTCTGTGTCTCTGTCTCTCTCCTGTCTCCTCTGTCTGTGTCTCTGTCTCTCTCCTGTCTCCTCTGTCTGTGTCTCTGTCTCTCTCCTGTCAGCTCTGTCGGTGTCTGTGTCTCTCTCCTGTCTCCTCTGTCTGTGTCTCTGTCTCTCTCCTGTCTCCTCTGTCTGTGTCTCTGTCTCTCTCCTGTCGGCTCTGTCTGTGTCTGTGTCTCTCTCCTGTCTCCTCTGTCTGTGTCTCTGTCTCTCTCCTGTCTCCTCTGTCTGTGTCTCTGTCTCTCTCCTGTCTCCTCTGTCTGTGTCTCTGTCTCTCTCCTGTCTCCTCTGTCTGTGTCTCTCTCCTGTCTCCTCTGTCTGTGTCTCTGTCTCTCTCCTGTCTCCTCTGTCTGTGTCTCTGTCTCTCTCCTGTCTCCTCTGTCTGTGTCTGTGTCTCTCTCCTGTCTCCTCTGTCTGTGTCTCTGTCTCTCTCCTGTCTCCTCTGTCTGTGTCTCTGTCTCTCTCCTGTCTCCTCTGTCTGTGTCTGTGTCTCTCTCCTGTCTCCTCTGTCTGTGTCTCTGTCTCTCTCCTGTCTCCTCTGTCTGTGTCTCTGTCTCTCTCCTGTCTCCTCTGTCTGTGTCTCTGTCTCTCTCCTGTCTCCTCTGTCTGTGTCTCTGTCTCTCTCCTGTCTCCTCTGTCTCTCTCCTGTCTCCTCTGTCTGTGTCTCTCTCCTGTCTCCTCTGTCTCTCTCCTGTCTCCTCTGTCTGTGTCTCTGTCTCTCTCCTGTCTCCCCTGTCTGTGTCTGTGTATCTCTCCTGTCTCCTCTGTCTGTATATCTCTGTCTCTCTCCTGTCTCCTCTGTCTGTGTCTGTGTCTCTCTCCTGTCTCCTCTGTCTGTGTCTGTGTCTCTCTCCTGTCTCCTCTGTCTGTGTCTGTGTCTCTCTCCTGTCTCCTCTGTCTGTGTCTGTGTCTCTCTCCTGTCTCCTCTGTCTGTGTCTGTGTCTCTCCTGTCTCCTCTGTCTGTGTCTGTGTCTCTTTCCTGTCTCCTCTGTCTGTGTCTCTCTCCTGTCTCCTCTGTCTCTGTGTCTGTGTCTCTCCTGTCTCCTCTGTCTGTGTGTCTGTCTCTCTCCTGTCTCCTCTGTCTGTGTCTGTGTCTCTCTCCTGTCTCCTCTGTCTCTGTGTCTGTGTCTCTCTCCTGTCTGCTCTGTCTGTGTCTCTGTCTCTCTCCTGTCTCCTCTGTCTGTGTCTCTGTCTCTCTCCTGTCTCCTCTGTCTGTGTCTGTGTCTCTCTCCTGTCTCCTCTGTCTATGTCTGTGTCTCTCTCCTGTCAGCTCTGTCTGTGTCTCTGTCTCTCTCCTGTCAGCTCTGTCTGTGTCTCTGTCTCTCTCCTGTCTCCTCTGTCTGTGTCTGTGTCTCTCTCCTGTCTCCTCTGTCTGTGTCTCTGTCTCTCTCCTGTCTCCTCTGTCTGTGTCTCTGTATCTTTCCTGTCTCCTCTGTCGGTGTGTCTGTTTCCTGTCTGCTGTGTCTGTTTTCTGTCTGCTGTTTCTGTCTGTTTGTCTGTCTCCTGTCTGCTTTGTATGTGTGTCTGTCTCCTGTCTGTCTGTTTGTCTGTCTCCTATCTGCTGTGTCTGTCTGTTTGTCTGTCTCCTGTTTGTCTGTGTGTCTGTCTCTTTCCTGTCTGTCTCATGTCTGCTCTGTTTGTATGTCTCCTGTCTTGTCTGTATGTCTCTCTCTCTCCTGTCTGTCTATTTCATGTCTGCCTGTCTGTCTCTCTGCCTCTTTCCTGTCTGTGTGTATCTGTAGCTCTGTCTCTTTCCTGTCTGCTCTGTCTCTCTCTTTGTTGGGCTGTCTGTGTGTGTGCCTGTCTCTGTGTCTCTGTCTCTGTGTCTCTGTGTCTCTGTGTGCCTGTCTCTGTGTCTCTGTCTCTGTGTCTCTGTGTCTCTGTGTGCCTGTCTCTGTGTCTCCTGTCTGCCGTATCTGCATCTGTCTGTTTCTCTACACCACTAATTTCCTGTCTGCCTGTCTGTCTCTCTGAGCTTGTGTCTCTGTCTGTTTTCTGTGTCTCTGTCTGAGCTTGTGTCTCTGCTTACCCGTCCCTTTTTGCCCCCACTCTCTCTGCCCTATGCCTACTATGCCTCTTTCCGTTCTTAAGAATCATGCCCCTCTCTCATGTTCACCCCCGATCTCTCCCCTGTTGCCCTGTCTCTCTCTCTTCTCTGTCTTCTCTGTCTCTCTTCCCGAGAGGGATAATTTAGAAACATTTATAGATTACACCAACACAGTGGTGTAACAACATGACTGAGTGATAAGTAAGTAAATAAATAATTCAATATGTATCAACAACTTCATTCAAATGTCATCTTATTCTCTCCTCCTTTTTCTTTCACTTTGAATCCGCCACCATTTCTCCCCCCCCCCATCTCCCCACTCACCCGTCTCCCCACTCCCCCCCCCCCCCGCGCCCCCGCCCCCCCCCCCGCCCCCAGTCACCACTCACCTAGATCAAACATACACAGCTCAGGTGAAGTAAACACAGCGTCTACCAGTCACCACCACCACACTCAGGTGTTGTTGGTCAACACCACTAGTGTGTGTGCAGTGGGAAACACCACTAGTGTGTGTACAGTGGGAAACACCACTAGTGTGTGTGCAGTGGGAAACACCACTAGTGTGTGTGCAGTGGGAAACACCACTAGTGTGTGTGCAGCGGGAAACACCACTAGTGTGTGTGCAGCGGGAAACACCACTAGTGTGTGTGCAGCGGGAACAACACCACTAGTGTGTGTGCAGCGGGGAAACACCACTAGTGTGTGTGCAGCGGGGAAACACCACTAGTGTGTGTGCAGTGGGAAACACCACTAGTGTGTGTGCAGTGGGAAACACCACTAGTGTGTGTGCAGCGGGAAACACCACTAGTGTGTGTGCAGTGGGAAACACCACTAGTGTGTGTGCAGTGGGAAACACCACTAGTGTGTGTGCAGCGGGAAACACCACTAGTGTGTGTGCAGCGGGAAACACCACTAGTGTGTGTGCAGCGGGAAACACCACTAGTGTGTGTGCAGCGGGAAACACCACTAGTGTGTGTGCAGCGGGAAACACCACTAGTGTGTGTGCAGCGGGAAACACCACTAGTGTGTGTGCAGCGGGAAACACCACTAGTGTGTGTGCAGCGGGAAACACCACTAGTGTGTGTGCAGCGGGAAACACCACTAGTGTGTGTGCAGCGGGAAACACCACTAGTGTGTGTGCAGTGGGAAACACCACTAGTGTGTGTGCAGTGGGAAACACCACTAGTGTGTGTGCAGTGGGAAACACCACTAGTGTGTGTGCAGCGGGAAACACCACTAGTGTGTGTGCAGCGGGAAACACCACTAGTGTGTGTGCAGCGGGAAACACCACTAGTGTGTGTACAGTGGGAAACACCACTAGTGTGTGTACAGCGGGAAACACCACTAGTGTGTGTACAGCGGGAAACACCACTAGTGTGTGTGCAGCGGGAAACACCACTAGTGTGTGTACAGCGGGAAACACCACTAGTGTGTGTGCAGCGGGAAACACCACTAGTGTGTGTGCAGCGGGAAACACCACTAGTGTGTGTGCAGCGGGAAACACCACTAGTGTGTGTACAGCGGGAAACACCACTAGTGTGTGTACAGCGGGAAACACCACTAGTGTGTGTGCAGCGGGAAAC
Source organism: Sthenelais limicola (assembly GCA_942159475.1). Taxonomy (NCBI): domain Eukaryota; kingdom Metazoa; phylum Annelida; class Polychaeta; order Phyllodocida; family Sigalionidae; genus Sthenelais; species Sthenelais limicola. The sequence goes on along the minus strand of OW804099.1, from coordinate 6,627,116 downwards.
ACCACTAGTGTGTGTGCAGCGGGAAACACCACTAGTGTGTGTGCAGCGGGAAACACCACTAGTGTGTGTGCAGCGGGAAACACCACTAGTGTGTGTGCAGCGGGAAACACCACTAGTGTGTGTACAGCGGGAAACACCACTAGTGTGTGTACAGCGGGAAACACCACTAGTGTGTGTGCAGCGGGAAACACCACTAGTGTGTGTACAGCGGGAAACACCACTAGTGTGTGTGCAGCGGGAAACACCACTAGTGTGTGTGCAGCGGGAAACACCACTAGTGTGTGTGCAGCGGGAAACACCACTAGTGTGTGTACAGTGGGAAACACCACTAGTGTGTGTACAGCGGGAAACACCACTAGTGTGTGTGCAGCGGGAAACACCACTAGTGTGTGTACAGCGGGAAACATTAAGGATTAGTAGCTTAGGTTTGGGTGGGAGCTTCAGTGTCTGGCCCAACACCACTAGTGTGTGTGCAGCGGGAAACACCACTAGTGTGTGTGCAGCGGGAAACACCACTAGTGTGTGTACAGCGGGAAACATTAAGGATTAGTAGCTTAGGTTTGGGTGGGAGCTTCAGTGTCTGGCCCAACACCACTAGTGTGTGTGCAGCGGGAAACATTAAGGATTAGTAGCTTAGGTTTGGGTGGGAGCTTCAGTGTCTGCCCCTGCACTTTCCCACAACGGGTTGATGAACTTTGGGCGTCAGTGAGCGAATTACAAAGGTGTTGTGATGTGTACACCTTTGTAATGATTACCACTGTGGGCTAGAGTCCATGAGGTCTACCTGTGTAATCATTCTCCTAGAGTGTTGTGTACCTGTGTGCACCTGTGTGATCATTCTCCTAGAGTGTTGTGTACCTGTGTGCACCTGTGTAATCATTCTCCTAGAGTGTTGTGTACCTGTGTGATGATTCTCCTAGAGTCCATGACACAGGTGTTATGTACCTGTTGTTTTAGATTTTGGAATATATATTACCATATATAATATATGACCATATATTGAATCTAATAATTATAAATAAGCATTACCATATATATATATTACTAATATATTACCATATATTGAATCTAATAATAATATATAATCATTCTCCAGTCCCCCCATCTAACATTCCCCCCCCCCCCACACACACACAGCCCCCCCCTACCCCCCCCCCCTACCCCCCCCCCCCCCCCACACACACACACACACCCACAGCCCGATCTAACCCTTCCTCGGGTCGGTGGCCATCACCCTCCCCACACTGGTGTTAATCCTACAATCAGTCTAGGCCCAAAGTTGAGAGAGTCCCTTCAAACGGAGGGAAAGCCTCTCGCCTCAAACCGTAAAGTGCCATTATAATTCAATTAAGACCGCAAAATGTCATTATATATCCATTAGAATGCCAAGTCCTAGGCCAGGAAACCGATTAGCAAATTAGGCATCTAATCACTGGCATTCCATAAAGTGTCACTTTTTCTTGGTCTCTCTTTTTCTCTGTCTCTCTCCCTTCTTCTCTGTCTCTATTTCCTGGGTAAGATCATAAACTGCCTCCCTCTCAGCTCTCCCGCCCTTGATATAACCGTCAATGTGTTGATAAGGGCGTAAAGCAACCAATCTCACTCACTCCCTCTCAGCTCTGCCACCCTTGATATAACCTTCTATGTGTTGATAAGGGCGTAAAGCAGCCGATCTCACTCACTCCCTCTCAGCTCTCCCACCCTTGATATAACCTTCAATGTGTTGATAAGGGTGTAAAGCAACCAATCTCACTCACTTACTCTCAGCTCTCCCGCCCTTGATATAACCTTCAATGTGTTGATAAGGGCGTAAAGCAACCAATCTCACTCACTCCCTCTCAGCTCTCCCACCCTTGATATAACCTTCAATGTGTTGATAAGGGTGTAAAGCAACCAATCTCAATCACTCACTCACTCACTCACTGACTCCTATCTGATCTGAGGGTTTGGGGCTATAGAGCTCTATAGACTGACAGTGTGAGTGTGAGCAGGTTGTACAGAGAGAGAGCAGCTCGACCTAATGAGTAAATTGTTATGGTTACCGCCACAACATTAAGGAGAAACACTAGATGCACTTTGTAGACATTAGTTTATGTTGCTATACTACAACAGCATGGCAGCATCAGTAGCATTCATATGGGTCAGATTTTCAGAAAATGTACAATTGACCTTCACCAATCCTCTCAAATAGCCCACATTTAAGACGAAAATCAGGTTCAAACTACAGTTCAACATAACCAGACAGATTTAGTGAATGAATACAATACAGAATACACTCAGATATACTCAGTATTTATCATTTTTCACTCCAATTTAGCACAATTTGAGAGATGTGTAGAACTGTGGATTGTGCATTTTCTGAGAGTCTGACCCATAAACTGATGGGGAGCACCAGGGTAGCTTCCCCACACTTTTTTTTTTTTTTTTTTTTTTTTTGCTTCCCCACACTTAGTTATGTTGTTCACTGGTTACCTTAGGCTTGTCATGTGTTAGTCTGTTATATTTAAACAATAAATAGAAATATATAGACCCTGGTGAAGGAGTAAAGAACCTCTGAAACATTGGTCATACATAAATAAATCCATCTTAAGCAAATGCAACTTGACATCGTCTTTCTTACGGTTTTGGTGTTTATCTCTTTTATATTGAATAAATAGAAATAGATTGAATAATCCTACATCATTCCATTCCCCCCTATCTAACCCTACCTCCCCATTCCCCCCTATCTAACCCCTACCTTCCCATTCCCCCCTATCTAACCCTACCTTCCCATTCCCCCCTATCTAACCCTACCTCCCCATTCCCCCCTATCTAACCCTACCTTCCCATTCCCCCCTATCTAACCCTACCTCCCCATTCCCCCCTATCTAACCCTACCTTCCCATTTCCCCCTATCTAACCCTACCTTCCCATTCCCCCCTAACTAACCCTACCTCCCCATTCCCCCCTATCTAACCCCTACCTTCCCATTCCCCCCTATCTAACCCTACCTTCCCATTTCTCCCTTATCATTTTCTATGTCCACCCCTGTCTCCTACTAGTTCTCTATCAGCCCCTTACCCAGCCTCCCCCACTCCATATTGTAACCCTGGTGAGAGAGATAAGGCAGAGATAGCTGGATATATTGTCTAACATGTTATTTTTAACATGTAAACACATCATGTAAGAACAGTTCCATGTAAACATGTACATGGAGTATATTTGCTGGCCGTCCCCCGGTGTGACCCTGTGTCGTACGGCGTGTGCTGCCGCTGTGATTTAGTCATTAGTTGCCCCCATTGTGGGGCACCTATATGTGGCCGCATATATATATACATGTATATATGGGCATGTATGGACGAATATATACATGGGTCAGGCAGGCAAAATATGGACAACAGGGGTTTATACAACCTATATATAGACAACAGGGGGTTATAAACCCTATATATAGACAACAGGGGGTTATACACCCTATATATAGACAACAGGGGGTTATATACCCTATATATAGACAACAGGGGTTATACACCCTATATATAGACAACAGGGGGTTATACACCCTATATATAGACAACAGGGGTTTATATACCCTATATATAGACAACAGGGGGTTATACACCCTATATATAGACAACAGGGGGTGATACACCCTATATATAGACAACAGGGGTGATACACCCTATATATAGACAACAGGGGTTATACACCCTATATATAGACAACAGGGTTTATATACCCTATATATAGACAACAGGGGTTATACACCCTATATATAGACAACAGGGGGTTATACACCCTATATATAGACAACAGGGGGTTATATACCCTATATATAGACAACAGGGGGTTATACACCCTATATATAGACAACAGGGGGTTATATACCCTATATATAGACAACAGGTTATACACCCTATATATAGACAACAGGGGTTTATACACCCTATATATAGACAACAGGGGGTTATACACCCTATATATAGACAACAGGCTATACACCCTATATATAGACAACAGGAGGTTATACACCCTATATATAGACAACAGGGTTTATATACCCTATATATAGACAACAGGGGTTATACACCCTATATATAGACAACAGGGGGTTATATACCCTATATATAGACAACAGGGGTTATACACCCTATATATAGACAACAGGGGGTTATATACCCTATATATAGACAACAGGGGTGATACACCCTATATATAGACAACAGGGGGTAATACACCCTATATATAGACAACAGGGGGTTATACACCCTATATATAGACAACAGGGGGTTATATACCCTATATATAGACAACAGGGGGTTATACACCCTATATATAGACAACAGGGGGTTATACACCCTATAGACAACAGGGGGTTATACACCCTATATATAGACAACAGGGGGTTATACACCCTATAGACAACAGGGGGTTATACACCCTATATATAGACAACAGGGGTTATATACCCTATATATAGACAACAGGGGGTTATACACCCTATATATAGACAACAGGGGTTTATACACCCTATATATAGACAACAGGGGTTATACACCCTATATATAGACAACAGGGGTTTATACACCCTATATATAGACAACAGGGGTTATACACCCTATATATAGACAACAGGGGGTTATACACCCTATATATAGACAACAGGGGGTTATACACCCTATATATAGACAACAGGGGGTTATATACCCTATATATAGACAACAGTTATACACCCTATATATAGACAACAGGGGGTTACATACCCTATATATAGACACCAGGGGTTATATACCCTATATATAGACAACAGGGGTTATACACCCTATATATAGACAACAGGGGGTTATACACCCTATATATAGACACCAGGGGGTTATATACCCTATATATAGACAACAGGGGTTATATACCCTATATATAGACAACAGGGGGTTATACACCCTATATATAGACAACAGGGGTAATATACCCTATATATAGACAACAGGGGTTATATACCCTATATATAGACAACAGGGGTTATATACCCTATATATAGACAACAGGGGTTATACACCCTATATATAGACAACAGGGGGTTATACACCCTATATATAGACAACAGGGGGTGATACACCCTATATATAGACAACAGGGGTTATACACCCTATATATAGACAACAGGGGGTAATACACCCTATATATAGACAACAGGGGGTTATACACCCTATATATAGACAACAGGGGGTTATACACCCTATATATAGACAACAGGGGTTATACACCCTATATATAGACAACAGGGGTTATACACCCTATATATAGACAACAGGGGTTATACACCCTATATATAGACAACAGGGGGTTATACCCTATATATAGACAACAGGGGGTTATACACCCTATATATAGACAACAGGGGGTTATATACCCTATATATAGACAACAGGGGGTTATATACCCTATATATAGACAACAGGGGTTATACACCCTATATATAGACAACAGGGGGTTATACACCCTATATATAGACAACAGGGGGTTATACACCCTATATATAGACAACAGGGGGTTATACACCCTATATATAGACAACAGGGTTATATACCCTATATATAGACAACAGGGGTTATACACCCTATATATAGACAACAGGGGTTATACACCCTATATATAGACAACAGGGGTTTATACACCCTATATATAGACAACAGGGGGTTATATACCCTATATATAGACAACAGGGGGTTATATACCCTATATATAGACAACAGGAGGTTATACACCCTATATATAGACAACAGGGGGTTATACACCCTATATATAGACAACAGGGGGTTATACACCCTATATATAGACAACAGGGGTTATACACCCTATATATAGACAACAGGGGGTAATACACCCTATATATAGACAACAGGGGGTTATATACCCTATATATAGACAACAGGGGTTATATACCCTATATATAGACAACAGGGGTTATACACCCTATATATAGACAACAGGGGGTTATACACCCTATATATAGACAACAGGGGGTTATATACCCTATATATAGACAACAGGGGGTTATATACCCTATATATAGACAACAGGGGTTATACACCCTATATATAGACAACAGGGGTTATACACCCTATATATAGACAACAGGGGGTTATACACCCTATATATAGACAACAGGGGTTATATACCCTATATATAGACAACAGGGGGATATACACCCTATATATAGACAACAGGGGTTTATATACCCTATATATAGACAACAGGGGGTTATACACCCTATATATAGACAACAGGGTTTATATACCCTATATATAGACAACAGGGGTTTATACACCCTATATATAGACAACAGGGGTTATACACCCTATATATAGACAACAGGGGGATATACACCCTATATATAGACAACAGGGGGTTATACACCCTATATATAGACAACAGGGGGTTATACACCCTATATATAGACAACAGGGGGTTATACACCCTATATATAGACAACAGGGGTTATACACCCTATATATAGACAACAGGGGGATATACACCCTATATATAGACAACAGGGGGTTATACACCCTATATATAGACAACAGGGGGTTATACACCCTATATATAGACAACAGGGGTTATACACCCTATATATAGACAACAGGGGGATATACACCCTATATATAGACAACAGGGGGTTATACACCCTATATATAGACAACAGGGGGTTATACACCCTATATATAGACAACAGGGGGATATACACCCTATATATAGACAACAGGGGGTTATACACCCTATATATAGACAACAGGGGGTTATACACCCTATATATAGACAACAGGGGTTATACACCCTATATATAGACAACAGGGGGATATACACCCTATATATAGACAACAGGGGGTTATACACCCTATATATAGACAACAGGGGGTTATACACCCTATATATAGACAACAGTTATACACCCTATATATAGACAACAGGGGTTATACACCCTATATATAGACAACAGGGGGTTATACACCCTATATATAGACAACAGGGGGTTATATACCCTATATATAGACAACAGGGGTTATACACCCTATATATAGACAACAGGGGGTTATACACCCTATATATAGACAACAGGGGTTATACACCCTATATATAGACAACAGGGGTTTATACACCCTATATATAGACAACAGGGGGTTATACACCCTATATATAGACAACAGGGGGTTATATACCCTATATATAGACAACAGGGGATTATACACCCTATATATAGACAACAGGGGTTATACACCCTATATATAGACAACAGGGGGTTATATACCCTATATATAGACAACAGGGGGTTATACACCCTATATATAGACAACAGGGGGTTATACACCCTATATATAGACAACAGGGGGTTATACACCCTATATATAGACAACAGGGGTTATACACCCTATATATAGACAACAGGGGGTTATACACCCTATATATAGACAACAGGGGTTATATACCCTATATATAGACAACAGGGGTTATACACCCTATATATAGACAACAGGGGGTTATATACCCTATATATAGACAACAGGGTTTATATACCCTATATATAGACAACAGGGGTTATACACCCTATATATAGACAACAGGGGGTTATATACCCTATATATAGACAACAGGGGGTTATATACCCTATATATAGACAACAGGGGGTTATACACCCTATATATAGACAACAGGGGGTTATACACCCTATATATAGACAACAGGGGGTTATACACCCTATATATAGACAACAGGGGGTTATACACCCTATATATAGACAACAGGGGTTATACACCCTATATATAGACAACAGGGGTTATACCCTATATATAGACAACAGGGGGTTATACACCCTATATATAGACAACAGGGGGTTATATACCCTATATATAGACAACAGGCACACTAAAATCATCGTTGTTTATTGCTATAATAACATCCCATGCCCATGGTTTTATCATAACATCCCATATCCATAGCTTATCATTTCATAACATCCCATATTCACAGCTTATCATTTCATAACATCCCATATCCATAGCTTATCATTTCATAACTTCCCATATACATAGCTTATCATAACTTCCCATATACATAGCTTATCATAACATCCCATATACATACACTGTGGTAAGTGTTCACGCATTTCCCTAGTGAAGGTACGCGAAAGGCGGGTCAACTTGTTGCACGCTCATAGCGCTTGTCTATATTGGCTTTTCGCGTACCTTTCTACTGGCGGCCGCGAGTGGGTAGTGACGTCACCATGCGCTAAGCGCGTAAAATCAGTCGCCTTATCGAGGAGGTGGCGGCTTGGATTGCTCAGTGGTGCGTGTAAAAGGTAGGCGGTTTAGGGGGTGGGTGGGGGCGGGTGTGGTGGGGTTTGGGGGAATTAATTGTTTTTGTTATTTCTTTTTATTATTTTCTTTTGATGCATTTCTTCCTTGTGCAGCTACTGTAATGAGAAAAGTACAGGTATATATCAAACACCCCTTTTATATAGCTGTGTTTTATTTCTTTAAATATTTGTGTGAGGAGGAACAGATTTTATTTTCTCTCAGATAATCATCATTTCATTATTTCTTTTCAAAGATTCTCCTTAATCTCCAGCTTCTGCAAAGAAAAAATAGACACATAATATATTGTGATAAGTGTAGCACTTGACAAGTAGGTGAGAGTAAAAGTGTGCGCGAAATATACCCCCTCCTCTAATACAATAATTCTCCCCTCTAGTAGGCCTTACTAGTCACTTGGCTTGCATTCAGGGCAGGTTTATTCTTAGCTCTCTGGCTGGGCCTGTCTCCCATCTCTGCCTGCATGCACAGAAACCAAGTAAAACGAGGCGTGGGGTCTATCTGAGTCACTGAATCTCATTCCTAGTAGTATGGCTGATACCAAAGTCATATTTACAAATACATAGCCTAGATCAATTGCAATATTACAAACGTTTACTTACCAGTGAATGTCCTCCCTGCTTTCTACATGTACACAGGTGTCTTACATGCATGCCGCTCTCAAGCTAACTGAAGCTCTTGGTCAGCCTGGCTGTTGGTCCCTAATGCTGCATGGGTGTGAGGGTACTGGTGTGAGGGTACTGGTGTGAGGGTGCTGGTGACTGTGCATTCATGCATGATATGGAGTCATGTTGGCGGCTTGGCTAGAAAGAACTCCATTGTAACCGCCACCCCCCCCCCCCCCCCCCCCCTCCCCCCTCGTCACCCTTGAGGCTTGAGTGACCATCACGCCTAGCTTTCTGGGGCGCGTGGGAGAGTTCCATACCTTACCGCACTCCAGTTTACCGCTCACCTGCATTTCGCGCTCATGTTTACCGCTCACCTGCCTTAGAATCTGTACATGCTCTCTCACGTCCAACCCACAAGTTAACTAGAAAGAAAACAACCGGACCCTCCGCCATAAACAACTGCCCTCCACCTATTCCAAATGATGAATATGAAAACTGTTTTAGATAGCTGACAAGGTGTACTATATTACATCCAAAATACCGACATTGTACAATAAATACATTACCCAGTTTTAGTGGTTACACCTAGCTATAAACTTATATATATATAAATACATGTACATAGCTATGTACATGTAATCACTGATTGTTGTGTAACGTTCTACCACTTACCTTAGAATCTGTACATTTCTCAGGTGCCTAACACCCACACCTCACTGCCCCGGGCCCTCGCTCCGCACTGAGCCATACCGTGGGACTGTACAACAGCAAGCTATACATCATAGACTTATGTAATCCCAGGCGGGCGGTCATCCTCTCCCTCCCTACGCTCTCACATCAACGCCTAGCTTTCTGGGGCACGTTGGTGTACGCGAATTAGTGTATCACTCGTCTAGACGCGTGGCAGAGCAGGGTCTTTCACGTGGATATACGCTTATTTATAACAGTGTAGCTTATCATTTCATAACATCCCATATCCATAGCTTTATCATTTCATAACATCCCATATACATAGCTTATCATTTCATAACATCCCATGCTTTATCATTTCATAACATCCCATATCCATAGCTTATCATAACATCCCATATTCACAGATTTATCATTTCATAACATCCCATATCCATAGCTTATCATAACATCCCATATTCACAGATTTATCATTTCATAACATCCCATGCTTTATCATTTCTTGAATTTTTATGACTAAAAGATTGAACTTGAAGTAGGAATCCAAGATGTCAGTTCTCATGTAATCTTGTCTCATTATTCATAATAATATTCTTTATTCTTTACATTTTAAAAACATTCACGTTACTTGTATGCAATGACATGTAACTCAGTGTGACTAATGATGTTTCTATCTGTCAGCAGGCTGGATGGGTGAACGCTAGGTTACTATGGAGACACCTGGAGGAGGGAAAGATGAGGAGGCTGGAGGTGGGAGGGACACTGTGACCCTTCCCCTGGAGGACTTACCTACTTATAGTGACGTCACCATGGGTAACCATGACAACCGAGTGGGTGGTAACCAGGATGTACAGGAGGAGCTGCTCCAGCACCCTGGAGGAGGTCACCATGACAACACATCTATAGGTAGTTGTGCTGACCTGGCTACTGACGTCCCACTACGACACGGCAGTAACGTGGATCGGTTGTCCCTCAACCGTAGTGTACATAGCCGCGCACAGAGTGCATCCCGCGCAAAATCCCCTGGGGGATTTGCTCGTCATGAGACACTGGCCCCGCCGGACGGAATGTTTTACCGGACAATAGACAAAGCACAGAACGTTGTGTACAGTGCATGGAGCACCCACAGGAGTAAAGTGAAGAAGGTGGTGCTAGTGATCATGCTGCTGGCATACTTTGTGTACCTGGGCTTCGCTATAGACTACAGTGTGACCGGGGCCGCAGCCCTCATCACCATCACAGTGCTCGGCATTGTGTACTTCACCTACTCCACCCTCCTACACAAACCCTGCATGACCTGCCAGCAGGCCATGCTACGGGCTGCCATCTACATGAGGACAGGCCGCCCAGGATGCATACTCAAGTGGTCAGTCATAATCTTATATTACTGCATGAAGTCTTTGTTCTTCTTAACTTGACATAGAATGAGTTATGCCTCCATCATCTGTACTCACAATATCCAGACTTGGCGAAAACTTTAGAACTTTCACCGGACAGTCGGACCAGTGAAAAGGAACTCTCACTAGTACTCCAAAGGTTTCACCGGTCCTCCAAATGTTTCACTGGTCCTCCAAAGGTTTCTCCAACGTTTCATACAAATTTTTCACCGGATAGTTGGACCAGTGAAACTTTACTTTCACCGGTCCAACTTGTCTTTCAACTGTCAAGGACTGCGGTCCAGCAGGTTTCGCCATGTCTGAATATCTAAGCTGCAGTACAGCCAGTTGTGGTGAAATTAAAGATGAAAGAGAGTATTATTGTCCAGAATGTATCTATCTATTGATCAATCTATCTACCATATTTCCCTGTTTACTGTTTATAAACCTGCCCCATTTATAGGCCCAATGACTGTGTTGCCATCCAGGGCTTATAAACAGGGAAATACAGCATCTATCTACCCACTATCCATCTATCTATAGATAAATCTATCTATTTATTTTTCATCTTAATATTTGTTATCTTTTACTTCTATTGACTTTAGAAAAGCGTTTGATATGATAAATCATGATACACTGCTAATATAAAAGAATTAGATCACACTGGAATAAGAGGCACCCTCCTCAAATGGTGCAAATCATACCTCCAGAATTGTGGACATAAGATCCAATATCGTATGGAAGCCATTTTAAATATCCCCCCACACACAATTTTGATGACCTACTTCTATTTATATTGTTTCTACCAGAACAGCTGATCAGGATATATTTTTAACAAAAATAATCAAATTCTCCCAAACTTATGAATGAAATTTCTCATAGAGAAAAACATTTTTGACTCTTGATATTTAAAACAAACAATCTCAATATACTTTTGTATCGTGCTGACTAGTTCCTGAACAATAATATCAAGGTTATAATTATTATTATCTTTTATCTATCCACTATCTCTCTCTCCACAATCTATCTATCTATCATCCATCTATCATCCATCTATCATCCATCTATCCATCTATCATCCATCTATCTATCTATCATCCATCTATCATCCATCTATCATCCATCTATCTATCTATCATCCATCTATCATCCATCTATCATCCATCTATCTATCTATCATCCATCTATCATCCATCTATCATCCATCTATCTATCTATCATCCATCTATCATCCATCTATCATCCATCTATCTATCCATCTATCTATCTATCAATCTATATATCTATCTATCATCTATCATCTATCTATCTATCTATCTATCATCCATCTATCTATCTATCTATCAATCTATCTATCATCTATCTATCTATCATCCATCTATCATCCATCTATCTATCTATCTATCTATCAATCTATCTATCTATCTATCACCTATCTATCTATCATCCATCTATCATCCATCTATCCATCTTATAATCTATCTACTGTAGTGGCCCATTCATAAGCCCGGGCTTGTATTTGTTCCGACCCCCCTCAAGCCCTGGCTTCAGTTCAGTTCAGAGATTATTTTATTTGCTGTTGGTAGTACAAAAACAGGTAGTTCAATGTCTGGTCACAGGGACAGGCCCCTGAGACCAGTTCTTCCAAAGAGTGCCTGGAATCTTGACATCTTGAATATTTTGTTTCAACGATAACAATTTAAATTATGGTTTACAATAATGTAAGTGGTACAATGTGATGTGAATGTGAAAGAACAAAATGTGATATCGATGTAGAGACATATTCTAGAGATGTACCAGGGTGTGACAATATCAGGGAAATTAACAGATTATCCATCATTGAGTAAATGTAACAAAGATTATTGCATGAATTAGCGACAGGAAGATAATTATTAAATGATGTTGCAGTAACACTTAAATAAATGGTGTATCTACAGTCACCAGTTATTATATTAATGCTGTCGCATCAGTTACCATTGGATTAATTCAATAGCATACAAGTAGATAATACAGACTGGGTCTATCATGCACTTTTTAATTCTATTTCCATTTCTGTGCTAGGTCCAAACGTGATATATGAGTTATTCAACTCCTTACATTGATCAAACAGAATAAGTCAATATTAGGAGGGGAAGTGATGTATTTGGCTTTTAATCGAGAATTTAATTTTAGAGGATTTAATTTTTTCATGGCCCCCACACCCCTGGTCTGTATTCGAGACTTAGGCTTAGGTTTATAAACGGGCCACTATATATATCCTATAATCTATACACTATCTACAGGGTATCCCAAATAGCTCAGAAATGTGGTTGCCTGGTGGGCAACCAAACCTCAAAAGTGGTTAAACATGGTTGCTTGGGATTTTTGTTAAAACATGAGTAAGTTTAAACCACGGAAACAGACGATGTGTTTGTAACAGCTGATGTTACTTTATTTAAACTTTAAAGAGTTCACGCTGTCAGTAATTCTGATTGAGTCAGTAATTTCCGTGTGCATCAGTAAAATTGCGGTAATTTTCTATCTAGCCCTATACAATAAGTAGAATGCACCCTAACTTTGGGAGAGGAGGGTGGGAGGGGAGGGACAGGGAGGGGGGGAGGAGGGACAGGGGGGGAGGGACAGGGGGGGAGGGAGGAGGGTGGGGGGGGAGGGACAGCGGGGGGAGGGGAGGGACAGGGGGGGAGGGGAGGGACAGGGGGGGGGAGGGGAGGGACAGGGGGGGGGGAGGGGAGGGGAGGGACAGGCGGGGAGGGACAGGGGGGGAGGGAGAGAGAGTGAGAGGGGAGGGACAGGGGGGAGAGGAGAGTGGGAGGGGAGGGACAGGGGGGGAGGGAGGAGGGTGGGAGGGGAGGGACAGGGGGGGGAGGGACAGGGGGGGAGGGACAGGGGGGGCAGGGGAGGGACAGGGGGGGAGGGGAGGGACAGGGGGGGAGGGACAGGGGGGGAGAGGAATAGCTAGGGTTGAGCGCTTTGTATCTAACAGTTCCAAGAAAAGCCCTATACAATAAGTAGAATGCACCCTAACTTTGGGAGAGGAGGGTGGGAGGGGAGGGACAGGGGGGGGAGGGAGGAGGGGGGGGGAGGGACAGGGGGGGAGGGACAGGGGGGAGGGGAGGGACAGGGGGGGGAGTGGGAGGGGAGGGACAGGGGGGGGAGGGACAGGGGGGGAGGGACAGGGGGGGCAGGGGAGGGACAGGGGGGGGAGGGGAGGGACAGGGGGGGAGGGACAGGGGGGGAGAGGAATAGCTAGGGTGAGCGCTTTGTATCTAACAGTTCCAAGAAAAGCCCTATACAATAAGTAGAATGCACCCTAACTTTGGGAGAGGAGGGTGGGAGGGGAGGGACAGGGGGGGAGGGAGGAGGGGGGGGGAGGGACAGGGGGGGAGGGACAGGGGGGAGGGGAGGGACAGGGGGGGGGAGTAGGAGGGGAGGGACAGGGGGGGGAGGGACAGGGGGGAGGGACAGGGGGGGCAGGGGGAGGGACAGGGGGGGAGGGGAGGGACAGGGGGGAGGGACAGGGGGGAGAGGAGGGGAGGGGAGGGACAGGGGGGGGGGGAGGGAGAGTGAGAGGAATAGCTAGGGTGAGCGATGTGTATGTAACAGTTCCAAGAAAAGACCTGCATGTCCCCTGTCCCTCTAATTATAGCATAAACATGGTACAAGGTTATTGCTGCACTGAGAACACAAATAGTGTGACAAGTGTTTCCTGGTCCCGTGATTTGGCAAACCCTGATCTATGTAGCCATCCTCTATCTATCTGTCCGTGTCCTGTCTCCTCTCTCGCCTGCTCCCTGTCAGTCCATCCCCTGTCTCTTCATCCCCTGTCTCTTCATCCCCTGTCTCTTCATCCCCTGTCTCTTCATCCCCTGTCTCTTCATCCCCTGTCTCTTCATCCCCTGTCTCTTCATCCCC